>QJPP01001180.1:0-319735 GCA_003996215.1 Jaltomata sinuosa | reverse complement strand
ACTCAGCAAGCATAACCAGCCTAGAAGGATAATTCTATGCCCGGGACTCGCGGACATTCCCAAAATCCCACCTTCTATATTCCAGAGTCAACAAGGCCTCACAGGACCAAAAGGGTAAATAAAATATATCGGCAAATACTACAAGCAACGGAGGAACAAAAGTAGGCGAACATGAATAAAGCGGTCGAGGTCTGTGGTACCAACCTAATAAACCAACCCAAGGATGCCCATTAATACAATTTTATTCTATATATGCGGAGTCTAGGGAAAATAAACCGTAACCTACCTGTCGTCCGGTGACAAGCTGCTAGAACAACGATGTCCAAGCTCGAACCACTTCGAGAAAATCCAAAACTAAATCGGAATCGGATTTGGGCCTGAATAATTTGGCGTAGATAATTGATTTCTTTTTATACTTAACAATTTTGCGTCAGCAATTCTGTTCATACGAACTCCTCATTTAATCATTTCAACATACAGAAGTATGTAATTGCTCACGAGCTTACTCCTTCCACTGGAAGCTATCAGTTAAAGCTATCAATTAAAGCTATCAATTAAAAGCTATCAATTAAAGCTATCAATTAAAAGCTATCAATTAAAGCTATCAATTAAAAGCTATCAATTAAAGTACCTTTCAATTGCATATGCCACTCAATTTAGCTAATATGCTAATGAGTGGATATGTGGCAGCATCCTACTTTGTTAGCAAATGAGTTGTCCAACCCCTCCACTCCCACGTGGAGTGGAGGTGGCACTATTGAAAGGTACCTTTATCCCGTTATATATATTCGGGTATTGCATAAATTCGTGGTAAAATAAATATAGATTTTTAAATATACCATAATTACTAGAAAATTATTTCGAATAAAACTTACTATATTATAATAATAAATTTCAACGTAATTAAGTTTACTATCCCCGTTAAAATAATACAATGTATAAAAACTTTATAAAATAAATACATATACAATTATAACGTTTCAAAAATATTTCCCATAAACCTTTAAAATATTTTGAAAAGGCAATACTAATATAGTTTTTACCAAATTCAACTTTTAAATAAAATATTTTCAACTACACGCACGATGCTAATAAAATTCTTAAGTTTAGGCTCGTAATTCGCCAACGCACGATTTTGATACTCAAGAATTCTCTTGGGATCCTCCCTTATGTTTTATTACTGTTTCGAAACTGAAATGGCATTTTAAAACGTGAAGTCGAGGCTTAAATCGAGTTTGATCCGACCCGGTTCGCGACCCGGTTCGCAACCCGTTTTCTGCCAGACAGTCCGCGGTAAAACAGTCATAACTTTTTACTCCGAGATCAGTTGGACGTGAGGTTTTGTGCGTAGGAAACTAGACTCGTAGACCTTCGATTTGGTATTTCGGGGGACTTCTAACTCTTTATATATTGAGAGAAAAGCCCTGATACATTTGACCCAAGGTTCAGAAAATTTGTTAACGAACTTACGATAACTTTTGTCGATTTGCTTGACTTCAAAACTTATACGTGGAAATGACTGGAAGGGTCATTACACATACTCCCTCAGATTATGTCTCAGTTCATTCACATTGCGCGATGTCCTTTTTGGTGTAATCTACAACTGTAGTTTTGTTTTGAGAATTTCATCCTTTTGGATTCTCTCGACAGATTTGAAACAATATTTGTTAGTAGTAAAGCAATTTAACATGGAGAGATAGTTTTTTTACCTCATCTCTGCATATGTTGATTCTTGGAAGATATTATCCTTTCGATGACCTTTGTAGCCATCTATGCTGCTTTATAGATAACTAGATATGACGGTCCTTGTAACCTTCTATCATGATCTCTTCATTTTGATATGATGCCTCTTTAAGCTATCGGCAATGATGCTTTGCATAGACCTCGGGTAAGTCTTGCACATTATCCATATTGACGTGACTTATGAACATCCTTTTATACGTCATCCTCTTTCAGTTTTGACAAACACCAACCTCATTCAGTTTTGACTTGAACAAATATCTTTGGCCTAGATTCATATCATCCCCATTCGGTGTTGACATGACTTATATACGTCATCCTATTTTAGTTTTGACTTGAACGGATATCTTTGGCCTCAGGGCATATCATCCCCATTCTGTATTGACATGACTTATAGATATCCCTATATATGTCATCCTCTTTTACTTTTGATAAATGTCAGTCTCTTTTAGCTTGACTTTGAATGAATATATTTGGACTAGATGCACATCATCCCCTTTTGGTATTGATATGACTTACAGACATCCCTCTATACGTCATCCTCTTTCTGTTTTGATGAATGCTAGCCTCTTTTGGTTTGACTTTGAACGAATATCTTTGGCCTAGATGCATATCATACCCATTTGGTATTGACATAACTTATAGACATCCCTCTATACATCATCCTCTTTCAGTTTTGATGAAAGTCAACCTCTTTTGATTTGACTTTGAATGGATACCTTTTGCCTAGATGCACATCATCCCCATTCGGTATTGACATGACTTATAGAAATCCCTCTATACATCATCTTCTTTCAGTTTTGACAAATTCCAGCCTCTTTCGATTTAACTTTAAATGGATATCTTTGGCATAGATGCACATCATCCCTATTCGGTATTGATATGACTTATAGAAATCCCTCTATAATTCATCCTCTTTTAGTTTTGATAAATGCCAACCTATTTTGGTTTGACTTGAATGAATATCTTTGGCCTTCATGCGTGGTCTTTACAGCAAGCATAAGCATATATCATCCCTCATGACAGTTGAAGAAAACATTACCTTTAATACAGTGTTTGTCCTATTGATGCCTTTTGCCTGTATATGCGCTCAAAGCAAATGATCAGTAGACACATTGTCACTTTTGCTAACGACTAAAGTCAAAACATCAAAGAAAAACTTAAATAAAGCATTTGAAAGTAAAAAATAGATGAATTTGTAAATATCATCCTCTTTTCGTGGGTGAATATAAGTGAATGATTGAACCCCATCTCTGGGGGAAGTTATAAATACCACCTTCAAATATCATATATTTGTTGTGATCCATGATTTGTTGGAGATTTGAGGAGGATGTCATTGCTCTTCCCTTATTCGATGATCTCTTTAATCACTATTTTGTCATGCTAACTTTCTCTGTGTACCTGCGCTCAGGCTAAGCAATTAGTAGTCATAGTGTCACTTTTGTTAGTGACTACAGTCAAATTTTAGACAAGCTTTGAAAAAAGCATTCGCAACATAAATTGAATGGCCTTGTTCGCTAATATCCTCCTTTTTTAGAGGTAAAATGGACAAGCAAGAGGTTTTTTCGATTGTAAAGGGCATGGTTGAACCCTGCCCCTGGGCACGACTACAAATACAGTTCTTAAACATCGCGTGTTCATTATGATTCATGACTTATTGGGAATTTGAGGAGGACATCGCCATTCTCTCCTTATCTGATGATTCCTGCATTTACAGAAACATTATTAGTTTTGGAGAGTTCTGTCGCCTTAGGATCTTCCCAATCGTCTTAGCTCCTTCTTTTAGATTTTGGACCTTCAGCTTTGTTATATTCTTTCAAATAAAGGAATACGCTGAACAATTAAAACCCTTTTCTGATCCTTCGTTGATTTTTAGATAACCTGCATCCATAAAAAAATTGCTAGTTTTGGCAAAACTAATCTGTGTTGGCCTTCTTTGATCGTCTGGTCCTATCTTGCTATCTCTGAGTTCTTGTCATCTTCGAGCATCTGGATTGACTCCTCGAGTCACAATAGATGTAAGACAATCAGTTTATGAAAGATTAATTTTGATATAATGATTTTTCAAATAAGTTTTTGAAAATTAATAATTTTGAAGAATGATTTGAAAAGGTCTCTACCAATTTTATCATGTCATGCACAGCTTAGTGAACGTACTTTTCTTGAGGCCTTGACATATTTTCTACCTTGGTGGCGAGCTCTTGGAGATTCTTCAGCATCATAGCTGGGGAGTTAGAAAATGATCTTTCGAGAAATCCATCGTAGTTGAGGGATCAGTCTACTTGGACTTCGTTGTAGCTGGAGATTTCTAAAGTAGACACTAATATTTTGGTGCTGGAGAATTCTCAGAGTTTTTCTCTGAACTCACCAATGATGCTTGATGAAAATTTTGAGGTCTTCCTCAAAATTTCTGCCCCAGTTAGAGGTTTTATGACAAATCATGTACCGTTGATGAGCTATTTGAAAATCTGTGGGGATGTTGAGATTCTTTCTCAAAATTTACTTAGATTACACTCTTTGGCATAATCCGTATCTTGACTTGCTAGAAACGATCTTCGTCCTTCTAAATTTTTGAGATTCCTTTATCGAAATTTTTTCTCCAGTTTCCATTTCCTGGGGTGGTATGATCAAGACGTTGTGGTGCCTACATATGTTGGTTAGGCAGGAATCAGGTCAAACGTAGTTACCTCAATCATGGTGGGAGAAAGGAAATAGTTAAAGGGGTGACCAAAGACGACAATGGTGGCCTGCGTATCTCATTCATGAGAATTCAGGCCATTATGTAGTTCAAGATAAAAAGGAAAAGGATAAATTTTTCTAAGGGGTTGACCGAAGTCGACATAGACCGCCTACGTATCTCATTCTTGAGAATTCAGGTCAAACGTAGTTCATACGTACATCAAGGATAGGGAATTTTATGTTGTTACAAAGCAACGATTTCAAATAGAAAGTGTGATTACAGGAAAATAAATAAAGGAAAAAACATCTTCAGATATAGCTTCTGAGTTGATTGGTTATGGCCGCTCTTAACCATTCATCTCTGGCAAGATCAAAGTGTTTTCGAGTGACGTCTTTATCACTTTGGTGAAAATATTCAGCATGTACTTATCTTGATGGGAGGATAATGTATCAATTGTTCAATTTTATGGAGCGACCATATCATCATAGATTCAGGCAAATATATCAATGTATCATTCGAGCAAATTGATAAGCTCTTTCTTTGTGCTTTTGACAGGAAGACACTGGTCTTGATCTCCTTGAATTGTTTCTCATCTTCAAAATTCACCAATTCGATTTTCTCTGAATATGGGTTTTTCTTGATTCTTATGTTGCTTCAACTCCTTCATTAAATGCTCTGGGATCATAATTTCTTCCCCATATTCTTCCAGTTCATCACCATCTACCTCAATTTGTTCATTTATCTTATGACATGACATTAGCAAGTTTTAAAATTATATTTACTAAAATCATATTTAAAAAGGTTAGAAAATAATATTTTAAACATGATAGATAATAAGAAATAGATGATTTTTGAAATAGGAGAGTCTTTCATTGAATATTTAAAGACATACGAACTTTGGCTATGACCCATATAAATGTGAGTCCCTTGACTTTTGAAAATATTACGCGGAAAGTAAAGACATAATGAGGAAAATAAGACATAAAAGGTCCATCTGGGACTCCTCCAGACCATCACTGATTTTAAAAACCAAAGATTTATCTTTACTCTATCGAGACAAATGGGGAATAACGAGCGCGATTGATGTCCGGTTATGAAACTATTCTCCTGGCTTAGTGTCCCGTATTTCCATCTCCTTGGTACATTTTTCCAGAACCATGTAACCTCTAATCCCTTCTCCTTGACCATTGCTTTCATTCCATGTTTGAACGGGAAAAGGCTTCTCTGGAAATGCTCGATGAGGTGAGATCATTGCTATAAACTTAGGCTTCTTGCTTATACCCAGAGAGGCTATAACATTTTCTACCATGTCGGGACTTTCTTGGGTTATGTCTTTACTTACGAGCCATTCTTCATCAGTCTCAATCATGTTTATAGTTACTCCTCCAAAGTTTGGCAGGGGATTAGTGTTAACATTGGGCGCAACCTTCTGGAGAGTAATGACCTCCTGATCGATTAGGTTTTGAATTTGGTGCTTCAAATTTAGCCAATCTTCAATGGTATATCCAACACTTCCTAAATGATATGCGCAATGTCGATCAGCTTTGAATAATTTAGATGCTGGATTAGAAGGCTTTGGTTTGATAGGCTGAATTAGTCCAACTGCTTTCAATCTCTCAAAGAGTTGAGTTCGTCTTTCAGCTAATGGAGTAAAGACTGAGGAGACTCGGGGAGGTTTTTTCTCAAAATTTGGACAGGGAGGATTATAATTGTTTTGAAGATAAGGGGTGGTGCTTGGTAGTTTGGTTGGACATAAAAAATAGGATGAGGACTTTGTGAAGCTGAGGGGTAATTTTTTAATGGTGAGGTTTTCCTGGGGTTAGGTCTGAAGGATTTCTTTGATTTCATGCCCAGGCTGAAGGATACAGAAGACACCTCTGCTCTTTTCTTCCTTGGAAATCATGGAGACTCTGGCTGTGTAGAGACGCTGGCAATTTTTCCAGTCCTAAGACCTTCTTCGACTATCTCGCCAATTTTGACTAAGTCAGCGAACTTCGCACGGACATCAGATATCATCTTATCACAGATTTTTGGTTCTTGAGCATGCACAAATACCGTGATAATTTCTTCTTCGGTCATAGGAGGATGGACTCTCGTTGCCTCCTTTCTCCACCGGTAGGCATATTCACAAAAATCCTCATTAGATTCTTGCTTGATATGGTTTAATGAATACCTGTCTGGGACAACCTCCACATTGTAGGCAAATCTTCCCACAAAATCTTTGGTTAGAGTCCAAATCACTTTTTTAGATCTTACGAAGTAAACCATTCTAGCGCTTCACCGTTTAAACTCCGACTGAAGAGTCTCATTAGTAGTACTTAATTTTTACCTTCTCCTACTATTTGGTCAAAATAAATCCTCAAATGGACCATGGGATTTCCAATGCCATTAAACATTTCAAACTTTGGGATTTTGAATCCTTCTGGCAGATTCAAATCTGGATAAATGCAAAGATTATCATAACTGTATTTTTTTTTGTCGGAAAAACTTTATGATCCTTTGATTTTGGCAATTTCTTCTTTCATTAGCATCATATCCTTATCATGTCTATCTTACACGACACTCAATTTTCTATCTTTTTCCTCATAATGGTCAGGCTTGTATTTATCTGGGAAGGTAGGATAAGTTTCGAGTGTAGTAGCATAAAAAGTAGTGGTTGGCATAGTTTGGATATGTGGTGGGTGTTGGACATTCAAAGCGACATTTTTGTATGTGGGGGTAATGTTTTATGGGTTGGTGGCATTTGGAATGACAGTGGGAGGGACATCCTGAGAGTTGGTGTTCTGGTAGTTAGGAGGAAGATTATGTGGATAGGCATTTGGAGGAGTATTCTGATAGGTAGAAGGAAGATTCTGTAGATTTTTGTTTTGGTTAATATGTTAGGCATGTGGAGCATAGGCTTGGTATGATGAGTCAAATTGAGGTGGGTTTCTAGTTATAGGATCTATAGGAGGTCGTGGGATTACAAAAAATGTCATGTTGTTTGGATGGTTTTCGACGTTGGGAGAGTAATGAGGAGGGAACTGAAGTGGAGGCCTTATTTCGCTAGGAATTCTGGTGAATTCTCTTTTTTGTTGTATTTCTTTCCTCATCTCAGCCATTTGTTGTAGTATTTGCACCATTAGTGCGCTTTGATCCATTGTGATTGGTTCTGCTATGGCTACATTTTTGTCAACCTAGTCTCCTCAGTATTGTCAGTCATTTTCCTTTTCCTCTTATCAAGCTATGGTCAAGGGAAGATTCTACTTTATCTATTGAAGTAAGGGTGCTCAGCTAGTTTTTTAACACAAATCAGTTTATTAACTTCTACATGATAAAAGAAAAAGCAACTCAAAAGATAACCATGTTAGATTCTGTTTATGATAAACAATGCAAAAATATTTGATCAAAGATAAACAAATAAGTGTTACTTTGCTTAAAGGTAAATTAATCCACAAATGAATTTTGGTAGGAATGACTCGAACGGACAAAAAATTGTCCGTTGATTTGATATGAAGGCTGGCTTGTATTGAATAGGCTCTTCTTGAACTTAACAATTGTTGATGTCAATAAGGCAAGACATTCCAACTTCTTCGTCAGAATGAAATCTTTCAAAGATGGGCAATAGGCCTTGAAAGGCTACGTAGTTCGAATAAGGTGAATTAACTTTTCGAAGAGATAGGAACAAGATTTTAAAGGTCTTTTTGAGAGGGTTTGATATTTTCTGAGAAACTTAAAAACTCAAAGAATCATTCAGTCGGACTCCTGTATTGTTGGCTTATATTTCTGCCTATGGGCCTTAAAATACTTTAGTTGGGGTGGATCATTTCACCTTAAATTGAAGCAACACGCAATCACACAAAAGCAATTATATCGTATAATATGTAAACAATTTATAGTGCGTCCTATACAAATATGTGATCTGTTTATGCCAAAGGTAGGCCTAACGAATTGAAGGATGTATGCCATTTTTAAGACGTTCCATTGCCCCAAAAAATATATTGTATACAAACTGATTAAATTGAATGGGGATACAAAATAGGGAAAAGGGATGTACAATAAATATTAGTCCCACACAGGGGTATAATCCTACACTAATTCAACGTGGGAAGTCCTTCATTCTCGAACTTCTTGAAGTTCCAAACGCCTTTCAGATTTAGATCTTCAAAAGACTATCTAAATACTTCCCAACCCCGAGGAACAATGGTCCGTACAATTCGGCATTGCATTCTTAAACTAAACACATAAGGAATGATAGTTCTTTTAGGCCGTGGGCCCTTTCGAACACAAGGTGGTCTTCTAATGGACTTAATATCTCTTGGATATTAAGACATATTAGGCCAATGCCTATTCACGGGATTTAATTTTGTGCTATCTTAGGTTGACTAGAGTTGGTTTATTTTAAAATGACCGAGAACCCGGGTGGACAACTGCGGGCTAAAACAATAAGTGACCGTTAACCGATCGCATGTCAACTACTTCACTTGTCTATTTTGAGAAAGTTTATTTTTAGTGAAGGACGATTGCAAATACTTTCATAATAGCCATTTATTCCTAATGCTAACTAATGCTTTTCCAAGGGAGGCAGAATATGCCGTGGAAATGCAACGGTGTATGTATTAAAGTTTTGATCGGTTAATAACATGGTAATTGCCCCTGCCAGTACCGGAAGTGATAATAAAAATTAAATAAGTAAATAAATAAAATAATAAATTAATTATTACAAAACCAAATAGTTAGTCAAATCAGAGTTAGTTAAAATTATTTTGGTTAGAACCTAGTGAAATCTCCAGCGGAGTCACCATTTTGTTTTACGAAAAAATGGTCATTTGACTTGATGAATTATTTCGAAAATCAAGTTAAAGTTTCAAAAAAAAATTCAAGTAAAAGCAAGAGTCGCCACTTAATTAATTAAAGAAAAATTAAGAAAACCTTTTAAGAAATTTTTAAACACTTAAAACAGTTAAAGACTTTAAAAATCAGAGATTCGGGATAAGAGGTTCATATTAATACTCTTGAAAGGGTGTTAAGACACCAAGAGTATCTGCTAACTCGCGGTTATCCGTCGATTTAAAACAATTCTTATTTTGTGACTAACTTTGAAATAAAATATTATTATACGAAAGAAAGAAGTTACTTGCTTGATTTAGAGAAAATAAAATTGAAAGATTTTTAAAAAATGGTCAAATGTAAATGAGGTAGTAAACATTTTTTCTAAATCAAGTACGTGACTTTAAAAGGAATCAATTTTAATTATGAGAAAAGTATTTAAATTAAGATATTTAAGCATTCAAAGCAGATACTTTTAACAGAAATGATAATTCTTCTCGGGATTCCAATTATGTATGTAAAAAAGTTAGTATCCAAATAAGCATACAAAAAATTCTAAAATTTATACAAGTAAATTAAAAGAGGGAAGAAGTTTAAGCTTTTAGATTAATCAGGTGCTTTTAGCTTAATCAGCTAAAATTAGACCCATTCGAAATCTTATCCTAAATCTATATCTTTGGGCTTTCAGCCCATTTGCTGCAAACTGCTGGACTCCTGGTCCAATTCCACGAATTTATGGCCCGTTTGGGGGTGCTGCTGCTATGTTCACATGGGTTTTATCCCATTTAGTCACTTATTTCCACCTACATTAGCCTCCTTAAATCTGCTTCTGCTCCTTGATGGGGATGACTCAAAATTGTCGGGTTTTAACCAGACAAGACAGTGCAGGGGGAGGATGGGAGTCCAAAAACAGACTCAAACAAGTTTCACATGCAACGAAATGAGAATAAGAATTTATACATGAAAGCTTTCAAGAAAATTTATAAACAAAAGCGATAGAAACTATTTGAAAATTCATTGTTGTAAGACCACCAAAGTTATCATAACAGTATCTTGAGCCTTAAGATCAAACAACAACTATACAAAGGGTTTAAATAAATAGGTGAAGGCAAAACATATTTAACATCATCTTGATCAAGCATAACAAATCGAATCTAGTCTCAAGTAGGAATTTTCGTAACCTGAACAATTTGCCTCGTCTTCTTAGTTAATAAGTAACACACATATTTTAATGCATGACCAGCCCAAACAAATATGGAATTACACTACTTGAACAGAAAGGAGAAAAGAAAGAGTTGAACTGGTGGGTTACCTATTTCTGGGCAGCGAGACTGAGAGCAAACGAGTTGAGTTTTTGATGACTTCCCGACAAATTAGGAGATTGAGTCTTCTTGGCTTCCAAATAACAAGAGGAGTAGCTCACGAAATTCTCAAGAGAACTCAACAAAATAGTATGATTTTTTGCTTTGAATTCGACTTGATTTTTCTAGGTTTCCCCAAGAACCATAGAAAGACTCTCCAAGGCCTTCCTACCCAAAAAATCCTCTCTTCACAGTGAGAAGAAGAAGGTATTTAGATGGAATTATAGGGCTTGAAACGATGGGATTTTCGAATAAGGTTTTGAGGATTTTTGAAATCCAAAATCAAAGGCCCTCCAGACGAGGGAACGTATGTACTCGTCCGTTACGAATTTGATAATCAACCAGTGATTTTGAGTGTTTTACGCTGGATGTTATGGAGAGCAACGTTGGAGATGCCACTTGTCAATTTCTAGATTCTTCTAGAACCATACAACACAGCATCTTCATACAAACAAACTGTGATAAGGAAATTTGACGGAAGGGTGACGATTACTCACCGATTAGAGGCATCGTTTGGAGCTGTTTGTTGAGTCTTTTGAGAGATGTTGTTGATGGAATTATCTGGGTTTGGGTTTGTTTGGTTGTTCTGTTTGTAATTGAAAGAAGGAGAAGAGAAGTGATAAAGGTGTGTTGGTTTTGGGCCGGAGCGGGTCCAGGTAGGGATTGGGCTGAGGAAAATATTGCTGGTGGAAGAAGGATTACGAGTTGGATTTAGGAAATGGTCACATTTCTTGAAAAATGTGGAAAGATTTAACTACGAAAGTAACCAAACTATAACAAATCAGTGAATTTTGGCTACGATTGAAATAATTCAAGAAATTTAGGCTAAAACTAGAATAGATGAATTTATCCAAATTAAATATTTGAGCTTCTTTAATTTAAACGAAGTGAAATAATTATTTTGTTTAAAACATAATTATTTCATTTAAAATTACAAAATTTATTATTCGATTAATTTCTCAATTTTAACTTAATTTGAGGAAAACAAAGTATTTTTCAATTAAAATGCGGTTTTCTCATGAAAACAATTTCCAAAATAATTTTTCAAGTAAAATATATATAATTCCATATAATTAAATACAAAAATATAGAGTCTTATTTAAAAATTATTATAAAAATTAATTTAGAAAATATTTTACTTTTACAAACAATTATTTCAAAATCGTTTAAAACTGAAAAGCTCAAGATTAATTTAAAATGTCAAGGGTAATTGGGTGTCAACACTCCCTAATCACAGGGACCGACTCGGGAGAAGAAATGTCAACACTAACATCTAGGACAGATGCTATATAAGCCAAACACCTGCGTGAAAGCAACTTCCTAGCCTGAAGACCATAAATGATCCTAGATGGTGTGCAGCTAACAAAACCTTGCCACGTAACTGGGATATGTCAGGCACAGCTATGGTAATGGTCTTGGCATAACAATCCAAACTGCTCGATGAAAGAAAAAATAGTCCATGCCCAGAATCACGTCAAAGTCTAGCATATCTAGAATCATCAAGTCAGCCCAAGTCTCAAGATCACCAACAACTATCAAGTAGGATCTAACAATCCGATCCACTACTAAAGAATCGCCTACCGGGGTAGCAATAGATACAAGAACAGATAATGGCTCACAAGCCAACCCCAAGCAAGGAACAAAGTACCCAAAAACATACAAACATGAATAACTAGGATCAATCAATGTTAAAGCTGATTGGCGGCAAACATAAATTATACCTGTGATCACCGCATATAAGGCCTCTACCTCTAATCAACCAAAACCGTAAAGAACTAACATTGACCTTCACCAAACTGACACCCATCCAGACCACATGTCCTACCACGCTGGGCACCACCTCTACCAGGGACACCACCTCCTTTGACTGATGGTTAGACTGATCTCAAAGGTTGAGTCGACTGAGCGGCTGACCAAACTGTACCCTACTAGAGGCACTCTCTGGCAAAATGACCAATGATACCACACTCGTAGCAAGGTCCCGATGGTCCACCCCGATGAGATGAACTAGATGAACCAAAATGGCCACCATGTCCTGATGCCCTAGATTATGTACCCCTCAAAGATTGACCTGAACTCAGCCACTAAACCCATGATCAAATTGAGGCCCACCTGAAGCCTGAAGTGATGCCTGAACAGGCGGAATAGACTAACCCTGATGATGCTATCGCTGATATCCTCTGCCCTATTGACCTGAACCTCTATCATCGAAGTGAGAACCACTATAACTAATATGCCCAAATTACACCTCCAAAAGAAGCATAAGCGGTCGTTGTTCAAATATAGAACCTAACCAAGGTTAGGGTCGATCCCACAAGGAATATGGTAGGATTTCATTCAACTCTGTGTATTCGCGCTCTTAGCTGGCTTATTTCCCTAAAGTGTGGTTTTAAGTAACAATTAATGTTCGTAAATTATTAAGTAACCAGTAATCAACAAATATAAATGTTGTTGTGATTCAGAGAGAAGATGGACTAGGACTGTGTTCCCTATGAGTTCATAACGTTATAGGTGTTGTACTAGCAATCTATTCTGGTGCTTATCATGTAAGATCAGTAAATTAGGTTCACTTAAATGGTTGGTCTACTAGATAATTGAATTTCACCACACAACTTGGTCTGTCTACGGGTGTATAGTTTGCCAACCCTTACCTTTGATCCCATATTAGCTATTTCTGAACAAGGTCAAGCTATTAGATGAGAGTTGATAGCCTCAAATCTCCATTGTAACTAACCTTTTTCCCATTCATTAGCTTCTTGGTCCAAAAAATAAGAATAAAGCGAATTCTAACGTTTGCAAATATTCAAAAGCAATCAAAGCGAGGGAAGAACAATACATGCATAAACACCATCCTAGAATTGATAAGTACTTTGCCTACTTTGTTAATTCGTCATGGTTCCCACAATCGTAGTTGTGGATTTAGCTACTCATGTTCATAAGCAAACAATTAGAAGTTGTTGAAGCATTCATGATCATATACTTACAAGAAGAAGTAAAGAAATCCGGAAACTTGAATAATTGAAGAAGAAATCAAGAACTATGAATGTGTTAATCTCTCCAAACCAAGAAAAAAACAATACCAAGAGTTTACGAATATGTTTCCTATAAATTATAGAGGGTAAAACGTAAAAGAAAACCTAGGAAGGTATTTATAGACATTATAAATCCTATCCTAAGTAAACAAGGATAACTAGAGTCATCAACTTCCACGGACACAGTCTACGATCTGTGGAAACTTCTATGGGTAGTCAAAGGTCCTCGTGAAACTTAGAACTTTTGTGATGTTGCAAGTTCACTTCTATGAGTTCATTCATGATGCGTGGACATCTTTATGCCACATGGAATGGCCTCGTGAATCTCAAACCTTTTTATCCTCCTCTGATCAGGTTCGATGGACAAGAATTATGAATCGTGAACAAGTCCATGGTTCATGGAAACCTCTCATAGAAATCAGGCTTCAGGCACCATCTGCAGTACTCTTTCAACGACTGACTTCCATGACTCGTGGATGCATTCATGACTCATAGAGTTGAGTCATGAAAGTTAGTTGCAGCCAAATTTGCAGTATTTTTCTGTACTTAGTCTCTGAACCATGTTTTCCTGCACAACACTCAAAAATACATCAAAACTACTAAAAATTTGCTAAAGAAAATACTCCAATTCCAAGTTTTAAGCGTTTAAATTGCCGCAAAACCATGGCACCTCAACACCCTCAACTTAAAGAAGTTGCTTGTCCTCAAGCGACAAAACAACACAATTCTAGCACGACACTTTTTTAAAAGATAACTAGGAACTATGGCAGTCATATGATTCAAGAAGTTCAACTCATAACAAATACCCCCCTCTT
Source organism: Jaltomata sinuosa (assembly GCA_003996215.1). NCBI lineage: Eukaryota > Viridiplantae > Streptophyta > Magnoliopsida > Solanales > Solanaceae > Jaltomata > Jaltomata sinuosa. Next base: position 305,298 of record QJPP01001180.1, on the reverse strand, counting down.
TTTCAAGACAAAACAAGTGCACAAGTTTAATTTATCAAGACAATATATGAGGATCCATGGATGACATTATGAGATCAACAGACGACATAACATACGCAGATAAATCTTACCCTAACAGTCAGCAATTAATGGTACTCTAGTGCCCTCACTACAAAGAAGTCCCAATCATACAATAAATCATTAAATATCTAAGACTGAACTAGAACACTCACACTAACAAAGAAGTTCAAGTAATGCATGCACAATACCATAGGCTCACCTTTATTTTCTATGCCTTGGTTTTTGAATAGTTGGGCTAAGATCACTATAGGACTTTACTTGTCTTGTAACATAGGCTTGGGGACAAGTATGGTATATTTGGAAAATAGTGACTAAGTCCTCCTTGACACTATGCTATGTTTCTTCAACTTTTCAGACCAACTTTTTCTTTCCTTCCTTATGCTCCCTTTTCTATTCTTTTCTTTTTCATCAAGTGACGGCTGCGGCTTTTATTTCAAATCAACTTCTTTTTCATCATATTTTTTCCTTCTTTTTCTTTTCTCTCTTTTTTTTTCTTTTTTTTCTTTTTCTTCTTTTAACACATGCCACACCCATTATCTTTCTTTTTAATCACTAACCTTTTCTTTTCATACCCCATACTTCTAACTTACATCCACAATAGCCACCCTCATCTTTGGCAATTTTCCTTAGTTGAGGTAAATCTCCAAAGAGGGACCAGGGCCAAACTGAAGGTACATAGAAAACAGGGATGGTGAATAGTCTAGACAACAAAAAGGGTCAATTTTGGCTCAAAATCAGGGATCAAAGGATATTCAATTCATTTGGATGGTCATTTAGGCAAAGTGAACTATTTCAAGAACGGCCTATGAACCTTTCCTAACCAACTATCATACATCCTAGGTAAGACTAACCGGGCAAGTTCTAGATTGGTACACAATGCAAGAATAGTCTGAATGTGGCTCACACACACATGTCACAGAGTACAATAATCAATTGCTAACTATCAGGTTCATGCCCTAGCTTAAGCCATTCATCAAATTGATAATCATAATGTCATGCACAGATCCTTAGCAGCCAGTCTATCAAAAATAGCTAATCATGTCACACAAAACTTAGAGGGGTTTCAATTTTTTTAGTCAAAAATTAGTTTCAAAATCAGTGCCATAGACTGCGCTAGGTTCCTATTTTTCTTTCACTACACACCACCTATCTAAACATGCTGGTTCAATAGAAATAAAGGTCCATGGGAAAAGAACACAGCAAGAAAACCCCACAGACTCAGATACTCAGTGGTACCCTCTTTGTGTTGCCTCCCAAAAAATGCTTGATTTAACATCGTGGCATGACACAAGTGTCTTGGCTATTCAATCTTCGACAAGATACCCATCAAAATACGGATGACTATTGCCCCCACCTCACCAAAAAGTAATGTGCATTGTCCTTAATGCACGAAGAAAAGTAACTACATAGGTAGGCAAGAACATACCTGTGGTTCTTAGGTGTCGGCGTCTGGTGGTAGATGTTGACACCAAATTTTTGCCCTCCACATCATAAATTAATTTTGAGTTTTTGTTAATTCAATAACAATTTTGAAATAATTATTCTTATAAAAGCAAAATATTTTCCAAAATCAATTCTATAATAACTTTGTCATTTTAAGTAGGAATCTATATATTTTGTATTTAATTATATAGAATTATATAGAGTTTAATTAAGAAATCACTTGTGATGACCCTTTCGGTCATCTTCATATTTATACATTTATTGTACTGTTAGAGCCTTTCTGTAGTGGCCCTAATTCATTTATGGCTTACTGGGATTTATAGTTTGGTGCCCTGGTCGTTCGTTTGGTTGTTTTGCCCTTTTTCCTATTTTAGAGCTTTAACTTAGGATATCATTGACTTTAGTCAACATTCTTATCTAACGTACTCGGAATCAAATTCTAACAGTTTTGTTAGCTCCGGAGCATTGAGTTTGGTCTAGTTGGCTCTTTAGTTGAGGCCTGAGAACTTCCGGTGTGGGTTTGGTATTGCTTTCTCTTTGGAGTTTAAAGTGTAACTTTGGGTGACTTTCGATGATCGGAGTATCGGATTAGAAATCTGACGATTCCATTAGCTCCGGAATGTTGAGTTTGGGCTAGAGATGTGGTTGATTTGGGTTCCAGGTGTGCCAGGCTCATTTCAAACCTTTGATTTCCTTTTTATTAGTGTTGACTTGGGTCAGCATTTCTCTGAAACAACCTCGTATGGAAGTTTCATCGATTCCGTTGAGTCCGGAACGTTGTTTCCACTCTATTAGCATTATTGGTTTTTGAATATCGATTTTTGATTGTGCCTAAAATTCCCCATAGAGTTTTTAAAAAATACACAAAATAGTTGCAGGCCTAGCCTTCAGCGACAACGGCGCCTCGACTACGCGATCGCAATGGCCTATGGTAGGTCTTGAGCGTCGATGGAGCTGGCCTAGCAACGATGGCGCTGGCCAATTTCCAGCAACTATATATTTCATTGCTTTCATTTTGGCAGCTAATTTTCTCAACTCTTCTCAACTCCAACTCCTAAAATAATCTCTTAAATTGCTCCTATATCAATCCTAAACTTTGGGGAATCGTTTGTTCATTGATTTTCTGTAGTTCTTCGTCTTTTGGTAAGCCTTCTTCCTCCTTGAATTCTCTTGTTCCTTCCTTAACATCCACCATTGATGTTTATTCCAAGCTTGGAAATTATTGTAGTGGCTGCCTTGTAGCTGGTGCATGTTCGTGGGTGTGGTGAATTATCTATCTTGGGCTGAAATTCCATCTTTTTGGTAATTTTCGTCTAATTTCCGTTTTTAGTTCTTAAAATTCTACCTTCAAACCTCAACTTAAGCAGGTTGTTTTGGTGCCCTTTTCTCAGCCAATTGCGCTCAATTTTGGAGTATAGCTTCTTGGCATCATTTGGGTCATCGTGCTTATTTTCGTTCTTGGTTTCAGGTTATGGGCCTCACGGGCCTGTTTTTGTCCTGGATTTTGACCCGGCTATGATTATAGCAATATGGGTATCGTTAGACTCGTATTAATTCTTTATTTATATTTATGATAGAGGTTCGGGCCAGTGGGGCTGAGGTTATCAGCCACAGCAACATCAGGGTTAGTCCAGCCAACTATTTTAGGCTTTACTTCATGCTTTGTGTGGCACTCCGTTTGAGTAGGGTCAGAGTAGCCATCAGGGCTAGAGCGGTCAGCCTTCGAGGGATGCATCTTCTGGGGCATCAGGACATGGTGGCCATTCGGGGTTTTCCATTCCATCTTGATACTTCAGGCCTTTAGGTCCTTGCTATGAGTGTGGGGTGGTGGGTCCCTATGCGAGAGATTTCCCCTAGAGGGTTACAGTTCAGCCAGCCGCTTCACCGGTAGAGCCTTTACGAGCAGTTCAGCTTCCAGCTAGAGGGGGTGGTGGTCAGGCTAGGGGTGGTGCTCCGCATAGTATAGCATGTGGTAGGGATAGCGGTCGGGCAGGTGGAGGTCATCGTCAGTTCTATGTAGTCCCTGGGAGACCAGAGGTAGAGGCCTAGGATACTGTGATTATAGGTACAATTTTTGTATGCCATCAGTCTGCTACGACTTTATTTGATACTGGATCCACTTGTTCATATGTATCTGCCTACTTTCTGCCTTGTTTGGGGTTGGCTAGTGAGCCATTATCTGTTCTTGTGTCTGTTTCGACCCCAGTAGGAGATTCTTTAGTAGTGGATCAAATTGTGAGATCCTGTGTGATATCTGTGGGTGATATTGGAGACTTGGGGTGATTTGATGGCCCTTGATATGTTAGATTTTGATGTGATACTGGGCATGGATTGGTTATCCCCTCACTGTGCGGTTTTGGATTGTTATGCCAAGACCGTCACCGTAGCTATGCCCAGTGTATCCCCGATTGTGTGGAAGGGTTATGTTAGCCATGCACCGTCTAGGATCATCTCTTGCCTTCAAGCTAGTAAGTTGATTTCCCATGGGTGTTTAGCTTATCTAGCATATGTCTAAGATACTAGTGCTGACCCTTCGTCTCCTGAGTCTGTTCTTGTGGTTAGAGACTTCCTAGATGTGTTCCCTACTGACCTTCTAAGCTTCCACCTGAGAGAGATTTTGATTTTTCCATTGAGTTAGAGTTGGGAACCAGGCCCATTTCTATTCCTCCCCACCGTATGGCTCCTGCTGAGTTGAGAGAGCTTAAGGAGCAGCTCCAGGATTTGTTAGCTAAGGGGTTCATTAAATCACGTATGTCTCCTTGGGGTGCTCCTGTCCTCTTTGTGAAGAAGAAGGATGGGTCGATGCAGATATGTATTGACTATCTACAGTTGAATAAGGTTACAGTGAAGAATAGGTATCCAATGCCGAGGATTGATGAATTGTTTGATCAGCTCCAGGGTTCAGCCATGTTTTTGAAGATTGATTTGAGGTCCAGCTACCATCAGTTGAGGATTTGGGCAGAGGATATCCCTAAGACAGCATTCAGGACACGTTATGGCCACTATGAGTTCCTGGTGATATCTTTTGGGTTGACTAATGCCCCCGCAACCTTTATGGATTTGATGCATAGGGTGCTTAGCCTGTACCTGGATATGTTTGTGATAGTCTTTATTGATGACATTCTGATATATACTCGAGGAGTAGGGACGAGCATGAGAAGCACTTGAGGACTGTACTTCAGACTTTGAGAGATCATCAGCTTTATGCAGAGTTCTCAAAGTCTGAGTTTTGGATTGATTAAGTTGCATTCCTAGGACACGTGGTGTCTAAGGATGGGATTAGAGTTGATCCGGGTAAGATTTTTGCAGTTTGTGATTGGCCTAGACCTATTACTCCTACCAAGGTACACAACTTTGTTAGTTTAGCTGGGTACTACAGATGGTTCATTGAGAGATTTTCTTCCATAGAAGCACCCTTGACTATGCTCACTAGAAAGGATATCCCATTCCAGTGGTTGGATTAGTGCAAGGATAGCTTTCAGAGGCTTAAGGCATTATTGACTTCAGCTCCAGTTCTTACTTTGCTGGTTGAGGGTCAGAGTTTCTCCGTGTATTGTGATGCTTCAGGTGTCAGTCTTTGTTGTGTGTTGATTTAGCAGGGTCGAGTGATAGCATATGCATCGAGACAGGTGAAGGTTCATGAATGCAACTACCCCACTCATGACTTGGGTTTAGCGGTGGTAGTCTTCGCGCTTAAGATCTGGAGACACTACTTATATGGAGTTCATTATGAGATGTTCACCAATCACTGTAGTTTTCAGTATATTATGAGTCAGCAGAAGCTGAACTCAAGGCATAGGAGATTGAGTGAGCTACTGAAGGACTATGATTTCACTATTCTATACCATCCGAGCAAGGCAAATATGGTAGAGGATGCCTTGAGTCGGAAGGCGGTGCGTATAGGCAGCCTAGCTTCACATTTAGTTTCTAAGCACCCATTGGCCTTGGATATCCAGTCCATGGCTAACCAGTTGGTTAGGCTTGACTTGTCGGATCTTAGTAGAGTGCTTGCCAGTATTGAGGTCCGTTCTACTCTAGTTGATCAGATTCAGAGACGATAGTTTGAGTATTAGAGTTTGTGCGACCTTCATGATCAGGTAGTTCAGGGTAAGTCTAGCCGGGCCACTTTGGGTTCTGATGGTATTCTGAGGTATAATGGTCAACTTTGTGTTCCAAGGGTTGGTGATTTGATTCAGTTGATAATCCGTGAGGCACATTGCTCTAGATATTCCATTCATCCTGGCACGGCGAAGATGTATAGAGATATGAGATAGCTTTACTGGTGGTGTGGTATGTAGCAGGATGTAACAGAGTTTGTATCTCGGTGCTTGAACTGTCAGTAGGTTAAGTTCGAGCACATGAGACCGAGTGGCTTCATGAAGCGACTTCCTATTCCTGAGTGAAAGTGGGAAGGTATCACTATGGATATCGTTGTTGGTTTACCTCATACTTCTTGGGGTTTTGATTCCATTTGGGTGATTGTGGATCGACTGACTAAGTCAGCCCACTTCTTTCTGGTTCAGACTTCCTATGGTGCTGAGAGGTTAGCTCAGATCTCCATTCGTGAGATTGTTCGATTTCACGGGGTCCCAGATTCTATCATTTCTGACCGCAACACATAGTTCACATCTCAGTTTTGGAGAGGTATAAAGAAGGATTTTGGTACAGAGGTTCAGCTTAGTACTGCTTTCCACCCGGAGACAGATGGCCAGTCCGAGAGGACCATTCAGGTCCTAGAGGATATGTTTCTGGCGTGTGTTCTTGACTTTGGAGGTTCATGGGATCAGTTTGTGCCATTGGCCAAGTTTGCGTATAATAATAGTTTCCATTTGAGCATTGGCATGATACCTTTTGAGGCTTTGTATGGTAGGCGTTGAAGATCGCCGATTGGTTGGTTTGATGGGTTAGAGTCCAGACCATAGAGTACAGATTAGCATAGAGATTCCTTGGACCGAGTCTATTTGATTCAGGACAGACTTAGAGCAGCCTAGAGTAGGCAGAAGAGCTACGCTGATTGTAGACTTTGTGCCTTGGAGTTTAGTGTTGGTGACTTGGTTTTCCTTCGAGTATCGCCCGTGAAGGGCGTGATGAGATTTGGTCAGCGAGGCAAGCTTATCCCAAGGTTTATTCGACCGTTTGAGATTCTACAGAAGATTGGTAGTATTGCCTACATATTGGCATTGCCTCCGATGTTTTCAACTATTCACCCAGTTTTTCATGTATCGATGTTGCGCCGATATGTGCTAGATGAGTCTCATATGTTACATTGGGATTCAGTTCAGTTAGATGAGAGTTTGTCATTTGTTGAAGAGCCGATAGCTATTCTGGCCAGAGATATCAGGAGATTGAGATCTAGGGAGATTCCAGTTGTGGAGATTTAGTGGAGACATTGTCTGGTCGAGAAGAATACTTGCAAGACCAAGAGTGAGTTGCATGCTCAGTATCCGCAGTTGTTCGAGCCTTTAGCTACTCCCTTCTTCTTGACTTTCGAGGACAAAAGTCTTTTTAGTAGTGGATGTTGTGATGGCCTTTTCGGTCATCTTCACATTTATACATTCATTGTACTATTAGATCCTTCCTGTAGCGGCCCCAAGTCATTTATGGCTTGCTGGGACCAATAGTTCGGTGCCTTGGTCGTTCGTTTGTTTGTTTTGCCCTTTTTCCGATTTTAGAGTTTAAGTTAGGATATTGTTGACTTTAGTCAACATTCTTAGCTAACTTGCTCAGAATCATATTTTGACAGTTCTGTTAGCTCCAGAGAATTGTGTTTAGTCTAGTTGGACCGTTAGTTAAGGCTTGAGAACTTCCGGTGTGGGTTTGGTATTGCTTTGTTTGTTTTCATGCCATTTAGAGTTGAAAGTGTAACTTTGGGTGACATTCGATGATTGGAGTGTCAAATTCAAAATCCGATGATTCCATCAGCTCCGAAATGTTGAGTTTGGGCTAGAGAGGTGGTTGGTTCGGGTTTCGAATGTGCCAGGCTCATTTTGAACCTTTGAGTTCCTTTTCATTAGTGTTGACTTGACTCAACATTCTCCGAAATGACCTCGTATGGAAGTTTTGTCAATTCTGTTGAGTCTGGAACGTAGTCTCCATTCTATTAGCATTATTTGTTATTGAATATCCGTTTTTGATTGTGCTTGGAATGCCCCATAGAGTTTTCAAAAATTGCAGAAAATAGTTGCACGCCTGGCCTTTAGCGCCAACGGTGCCCAAGCAGCGCGATCGCACTAGCCTATGACAGGCCTTAAGAGCCGATGGCGCTGGCCAATTTCCAGCAACTATATATTTCGTTGCCTTCATTTTTGCAGATTATTTTCTCAACTCTTCTCAACTCCAACTCCTAAAATACTCTCCTAAATTGCTCCGATATCAATCCTAAACCTTGGGGGAATCATTTGTTCGTTGATTTTCCATAGTTCTTCATCTTTTGGTAAGCCTTCTTCCTCCTTGAATTCTCATGTTCCTTCCTTAACATCCACCATTGATTCTCATCCCAAGCTTGGAAATTATTGTAGTGGTTACCTTGTAGCTGGTGCATGTTCGTGGGTGTGGTGAATTATCCGTCTTGGGCTGAAATTCTATCTTTTTTCTAAGTAATTCTCGCCTAATTTTCATTTTTAGTTCATAAAATTCTACCTTCAAACCTCAACTTGAGCGGGCTGTTTTGGCACCCTTTTCTCATCCAATTGCGCTCAATTTTGGAGCATTGCTTCTTGGCATCATTGGGGTCATCGTGCTTCTTTCCATTTTTAGTTTCGGGTTATGGTCCCTGCAGGCCCGTTTTTGACCTGGATTTCTACCCGACTATGATTATAGTAGTATGGGTATCATTAAACTAATTTTAATGCTTTATTTATGTTTATACTAGTTTAATTATCATTCGGGATCTCTCAGAGCCATTCGGGCTTGGATGTTGTTGTTCTAGCAGCTTGTCGTCGGACGATAGGTATGTTACGGTCTAACTCCCTAGACTTAGCATATATCGGATTAGATTGTACTAGATGGCATCCTTGGGTTGGGTTATTAGGTTGGTACCACAGACCTTGAGCGCTTTTCCATGGTTCGTCCCATTTCTTTCCTCTATTGTGTGTAGTATTCTTAGTAGTTGATATTATCACCCTTGTGGTCTTGTGAGGCTTTGTTGACTCTGCAACATAGATGGTGGGATTATTGGGAATATCTGCGAGTCCCAAACATACAAACATCCTTCTAGGCTGGTTATACTTGCTGAGTAGCGGTGGAGCCTGTGCAGGGCCATTAGGTTGTCTTTTGAGCTGCGGGGCGGCTATTTATGTTTGATCATATCATTCCCATGCACATAAAAAGGATTTTCTACTCGATTTCTCTATGGTTTTTGCTTTGGGCCCACTATTTATGATTTCCAAACCTTACATGGCCATGAGGGCCCATTTTTGGTAAAATGTGTTATTTACGGTTTGGTATCCCTTTTATGGATCTTCTTGGGGTAAAAAAGGTTAAAAGAGAGAGGGGTCTTGGTTTTTGTATCTTACATTGGACTCGGGTGGACCGAGGTGCTAGATTGGTTCCATTGTTGGTAGGTGATGGTTTTTTTGACTCGGTAAAGTCAAGAAACAGTCTGTTTACTACTGTTTTAGACCCGGAGACGCCCGGGCACCCTTGGAGGGATTTTTACTACATTTATATCATTGAATTAGACCTGGATAGGATCAAGGCACCCATTCTGAGCATTTGTGACTAGTTGGATTCGGTGGTACTCCAGACGGTATTTTGAGGTTAGAGTATAGTATGTGGTCTACGAGTAGACCTCCATGGACCCTATCATCCCGGACAAAGTGCTACAGGAAAAAGGGTGACTGGGGGTGGGGGTTTACGGCAGAGCAGATGTACTCGAGAGAAGTCCTTCTATGGATCCCGCCTTTACTGGACCTTTGGGGCACCGGAGAGGGTAACATACTGACATCGAGATTGCATGATCTTGGCATTTCATAGCATATCATTCATCTGTGTGAGGTACCGCCCTTGTTTTCTATTTGTTGATTGTACGCTCCGGTAGTATGGGATGTCGGAGGGTTTGTTTTCATTTGATTATGTTCCTCGGTTGTATGGGCGGCCGGGGGACTGTAGGTAGACTCTTGTTATTTTATTACGGAGTTGTTCCATGTTACTGTTATAAGTGTGGACTTGGATATTGCTAGGCTGTTAGTTTCTGGACTTGAAATTGATATAATTAGTTTGATTGTTGTTCCCTATTTTCTGAGCATGTCTACCTTTACTCTTCGCCCCTTTTTCTTATACTTGAGGTTAACAGTATACTGTCCATTTCTAAAACTTGTTACATATATATTGTTATTGCAAGGATCCCAGGTGTGCCTTTTCTTAGTTTCACCTATGCCTATTGTATATATACTCCACTTGCTAGCCTTGTATGTTGTTCTTGTTGTCTTCCCTCTGAGCTAGTTCATGTGTACTTTTTCATTGATTTCCATGAATACTTTTTCCTATTCTGTCTGTTATTACTCTTTTATCTTATATGTTCCCAGTCGGCCTATGATACCTATTGGGTACCTTATGCTTCGCATTGGGTGCTCACCCTACACACTGCATCTTCTGGTGTAGATCCTAGTATGGGCCATCGCCATTAGCTCATCGGAGACTCGTGCGAGGTGCTATTTTGGACTGTCCAGGCTGAGGGTGAGCTCTTGGCGACCGAAGCTTAGCTTTTAGTTTATTTGTATATTTTGTACTCTATTTTTACTCGGAGACGACTTTGTATATATTACTTTTGGATCCTTTGTTCTCCTTATATAGATCGGGTTCTTATACGCTATGATACCAGGTTTTGGGGGTTCGATTTAGATTTTTCATTGTTATATTATTCCTTTTATCTATTTTTTCATCTTGTTCCCTTGCTTCCACATATTAAACTGTTCTTCCACTTGGATTATTAGATAGTAGCCCATTACTGACCATTTCGGTCTACGAGAATTGGTTCGCCTACTAGGGGGTTGTGGGTGCCATCATGGCTGAGGAATCAGATCGTGACTTCTTGGTATCAGAGCCCTAGGTTCACTGGTGTTATCAGTATAGGATCCAATGTCTAGTAGAGTCCTGCGGATCAGGGCGGATACATTCGTACTCAAACTTTGGGAGGCTATAGTAACATCTTAGGAAAATGGACTTTTCTTTTTTCTCTCTCTTGAATAGTATCCTTGAAAGTTTTTTGAAGTCTCACTTATTCTGTTCACTCTTCCGCAGATAGTTAATACGATATCTTCACCTTCTGGCAATGGAGAGCCATCTTCCCCTGCACCACCAACTCCAGCTAGGGGCTGGGGTGATCACCGGGGTAGAGGTAGGGGTCGAGGATGCCCCAGAGCAGTGGCACCTTCTAGAGCTTCTAGAGTTAAGGTAGAGCTAGAGTATGACTATGAGCCAGAGATCACTCTAGAGCAGCAACATATGGACCCAGAGATAGCCCAGGTACCATCAGTTCCCGTACCAGTTCCTAGAGCAGCAACATATGGACCCAGAGATAGCCCAGGTACCACCAGCTCCCCTACCAGTTCCAGCACCAGTTTCTGTGCTGGCTTCAGCCGCAACTCAATCTTCAGATATTAGGGGTTTGCTTGTTCATCTATTGGGTATGATTCGAGAGAGGCCTTCTGAGGTAGCACAAACATTCACTCAGGGAGAAGCCCTGGGTGTTTAGAGTTCAGGAGCGCAGCCTGCTACTGTGGCTCCCCGTGCTGATGTTTTTTTGATTCCAGCAATTGCCCAGCCTCTCGCTCCTCGCCCAGCTATGACAGAGATGGAGTAGAAGGCTTTGGGTAGATTTCTGAGATTGACACCGCCGAGGTTCGCTGGTACACCGGGTCAGGACCCCCATTATTTTATCACTACCTATGAGGAGATGTTGCACCATTTGGGTTTATTGGAGACTCACAGGGTTGTATAAACTACGTATCAGCTGGAGGGCCCAGCGAAGTTATGGTAGAGGGCACAGGTTCCTTGCAGGTCTTCTATATCGCCTTCTTTGACTTAGTCTGAGTTCTATGAGGCCTTTATGGCCAAATTCTTGCCTCAGAGTGATCGTGAGTGTTGCAGGGAGCAGTTTACTTAGCTTATGTAGGGGTCTATGACCGTATCAGAGTATGACACCCATTTTCATCAGTTATCACCATTTGGAGCTATGATCATTCCTACTGAGACGGACAAGATTTGCAATTTTGTTTGGGGATTGAGGTTAGAATATAGAGAGCCAGCCGAGATATTGGTTGCCAGTGGTAGGTCATTTCAGGACATTGCGGTTTATGCCCGCATGGTAGATGATATGCATCGTTATAACTCTGGGCCAAGAGATAAGAGGCCACGACTTAGGGTGGCTATAGTGGTTCCCATCAGAGGGGTAGAGGTTTGGGCCAGTGGGGCTGAAGTTATCAGCCACTGCAGCATCAGGGTCAGTCTAACCAACCAGTTCAGGATTCATTTCAGGCTATGGGTGGCACTCCATTTGAGTAGGGTCAGAGTAGCCATCAGGGCCAGAGCAGGCAGTCTTCGAGAGGTGCATATTCTGGGGCATCAAGCCATGGTGTCCATTTAAGTTCTGCTGGTCCATCTTGACACTTCAGGCACTCAGGGCCTTGCTATGAGTGTGGGGTGGTGGGTCACTATGCGAGAGATTTCCCCAGAGGGGTACAGTTCAGCTAGTCGCTCCGCCGGTAGATCCTTTACGAGCAATTCAGCCTCCAGCTAGAGAGGGTGGTTGTCAGTGTAGGGGTGGTGCCCCGCATGGAAGAACAGTTGGTAGGGATGGCAGTTGGGAAGGTGAAAGGCATCGACAGTTCTATGCGGTCCCTGGGAGACCAGAGGCAGAGGCCTCTGATGATGTGATTACAGGTACGATTTATGTATGCCATCAATCTGCTATGGCTTTACTTGATCCTGGATCCACTTGTTCATATGTATCTTCCTACTTTTTGCCTAGTTTGGGGTTGGCTAGTGAACCGTTATTTGTGTCTGTTTTGACCCCAGTAGGAAATTCTTTAGTAGTGGATCAGATTGTGAGATCCTGTGTGATATCTGTGGGTGATTTGATTATCCTTGATATATTAGATTTTTATGTGATACTGGGCATGGATTGGTTATCCCCTCACCGTGTAGTTTTGGATTGTTATGCCAAGACCGTTACTATAGACGTGCCCAGTGTATCCCCGGTTATGTGGCAGGGTTCTGTTAGCCATGCACCATCTGGGATCATCTCTTTCCTTCGAGCTAGGAAGTTGATTTTCCATGGGTGTTTATCTTATCTAGCATATGTTCGAGATGCGAGTCCTGACCCTTCGTCTCTTGAGTCTGTTCCTGTGGTTAGAGACTTTTTAGATGTGTTCCCTGCCGACCTGCCTGGGCTTCCACCTGAGAGATATGTTGATTTTGCCATTTAGTTAGAGTTGGGAACCAGGCCCATTTCTATTCCTCCCCACCGTATGGCTCCTGCTGAGTTGAGAGAGCTTAAGGAGCAGCTCCAGGATTTGTTAGCTAAGGGGTTCATTAAATCACGTATGTCTCCTTGGGGTGCTCCTGTCCTCTTTGTGAAGAAGAAGGATGGGTCGATGTGGATGTGTATTGACTATCGACAGTTGAATAAGGTTACAGTGAAGAATAGGTGTCTGATGCCGAGGATTGATGACTAGTTTGATTAGCTCCAGGGTTTAATAATGTTTTCAAAGATTGATTTAAGGTCCGGCTACCATCTGTTGAGGATTTGGGTAGAGGATATCCGAAAGACAACATTCAGGACACGTTATGGCCACTATGAGTTCCTGGTGATGTCTTTTGGGTTGACTAATGCCCCCACAACCTTTATGGATTTGATGCATAGGGTGCTTAGCCTGTACCTGGGTATGTTCGTGATAGTCTTCATTGATGACATTCTGATATACTCAAGGAGTAGGGACGAGCATGAGCAGCACTTGAGGACTATACTTTAGACTTTGAGAGATCATCGGCTTTATGACAAGTTCTCAAAGTGTGAGTTTTCGCTTGAGTCAGTTGCATTCCTAGGACACATGGTTTTTAAGGATGGGATTAGAGTTGATCCGGGTAAGATTTTTGTGGTTTGTGATTGGCGTAGACCTACTACTCCTACTGAGATTTGCAGTTTTGTTGGTTTAGTCAGGTACTACAGACTGTTTGTTGAGGGATTTTCTTCCATAGAAGCACCCTTGACTATGCTGACTAAGAAGGATGTCCCATTCCAGTGGTCGGATCAGTGCGAGGATAGCTTTCAGAGGCTTAAGGGCTTATTGACTTCAGCTCTAGTTCTGACTTTACCGGTTGAGGGTCATAGTTTCTTCATGTATTGTGATGATTTAGGGGTCGGTCTTGGTTGTGTGTTGATGTTGTAGGGTCGAGTAATAGCATGTGTATCGAGACAACTGAAGGTTCACGAGCGCAACTACCCTACTCATGACTTGGAGTGGGCGGTGGTAGTCTTCGAGCTCAAGATTTGGAGGCACTACTTATATGGAGTTCATTATAAGATATTCACTGATCACGGTAGTCTTCAGTATATTACGAGTCAACGGGAGCTAAAATCGAGGTAGATAAGATGGATTGAGCTACTGAAGGACTATGATTTTACTATTCTATACCATCTGGGCAAGTAAAACATGGTAGCAGATGCCTTGAGTCAGAAGGCGGTGAGTTTGGGAAGCCTAGCTTCACTTTTAGTTTCTGAGCGCCCATTGGCCTTAGACATCCAGTCCTTGGCTAACCGGTTGGTTAGGCTTGACTGGTTGGATTCTAGCAGAGTGCTTGCCAGTGTTGAGTTCCGTTCTACTCTAGTTGATTAGATTTAGAATCGACAGTTTGAGGATCAGAGTTTGTGCGACCTTCGTGATTAGGTAGCTCTGGTTGAAGCCAGCCAGGATACTCTGTGTTCTTATGGTATTCTGAGGTATGATGGTCAACTTTGTTTTTCGAGGGTTGGTGATTTGATTCAGTTGATACTCTGTGAGGCACATTACTCTAGATATTCCATTCATCCTAGTACGGCGAAGATGTATAGAGAGTTGAGACAACTTTACTGGTGGTATGGTATGTAGCGGGACGTAGCAGAGTTTGTATCTTGGTGCTTGAACTGTCAGCAGGTTAAGTTCGAGCAAATGAGACCGGGTGGCTTGATGCAGCGACTTTCTATTCTTGAGTGGAAGTGGAAAGGTATCACTATGGACTTCATTATTGGTTTACCTTGTACTTCTCAAGGTTTTGATTCCATTTGGGTGATTGTGGATCGGCTGACTAAGTCATACCACTTCTTGCCGGTTCAGACTTCCTATGGTGCTGAGAGGTTGGCTCAGATATACATTTGTGAGATTGTTCGGTTGCACAGGGTCCCAGCTTCTATCATTCCAGACAGCGGCACACAGTTCACATCTTAGTGCTGGATAGCTATAGAGAGGAATTTGGGTACAGAGGTTCAGCTTAGTACTGCTTTTCACCCTTAGACAGATGGTCAGTCTGAGAGGACCATTCAGGTCCTGGAGGACATGCTTCGAGCCTGTGTTCTTGACTTTTATGGTTCATAGTATCAGTTTGTGCCATTGGCTGAGTTTGCGTATAATAATAGTTTCTATTCGAGCATTGGCATGGCACATTTGGAGGATTTGTATGGTAGGCATTGCAGATCGCTGATTGGTTGGTTTGATGGGTTAGAGTCCAGACTGTAGAGTACATATTTGCTTAGATATTCCTTGGACCAAGTCCGTTTGATTCAGGACTGACTTAGAGCAGCCAAGAGTAGGCAGAAGAGCTACGCTGATCGTAGACTTCGTGCCTTAGAGTTCAGTGTTGGTGACTTGGTTTTCCTTCGAATATCGCCCGTGAAGGGCGTGATGAGATTTGGTCAGCGAGACAAGCCTAGCCAAAGGTTTATTTGGCCTTTTGAGATTCTACAGAGCTTTGATAGTATTGCCTATATATTGGCATTGCCTCCGATGTTTACAGCTATTCACCCAGTTTTTCATGTCTCGATGTTGTGCCGGTATGTGACAGATGAGTCTCATATGTTACATTGGGATTCAGTTCAGTTAGATGAGAGTTTTTCATTTGTTGAGGAACCGATAGCTATTCTGGCCAGAGATATCAGAAGATTGAGGTCTAGGGAGATTCCAGCTGTGGAGGTTCAATGGAGACCTCATCCGGTCGAGACCAATACTTGCGAGACCAAGAGTGAGTTGCATGCTCAGTATCCGCAGTTGTTCGAGCCTTTAGATACTCCCTTCTTCTTGACTTTCGAGGACGAAAGTGTTTTTAGTAGTGGATGATGTGATGGCCTTTTCGGTCATCTTTGCATTTATACATTCATTGTACTGTTAGAGCCTTCTTATAGAGGCCCCAAGTCATTTATGGCTTGCTGGGACCAATAGTTCGGTGCCTTGGTCGTTCGTTTGGTTGTTTTACCCTTTTTCCTATTTTAGAGTTTAACTTAGGATATTGTTGACTTTAGTCAACATTCTTAGCTAACATGCTCAGCATCATATTTTGACAGTTATGTTAGCTCCAGAGCATTGAGTTTAGTCTAGTTGGACCGTTAGTTGAGGCCTGAGAACTTCCAGTGTGGGTTTGGTATAGCTTTGCCTGTTTTCATGCCATTTAGAGTTGAAAGTCTAACTTTGGGTGACTTTCGATGATCGGAGTGTCAGATTCGAAATCCAATGATTCCATCAGCTCCGAAATGTTGAGTTTGGGCTAGAGAGGTGGTTGGTTTGGGTTTCAAATATGCCAGGTCATTTTGAACCTTTGAGTTCCTTTTTATTAGTGTTGACTTGGCTCAACATTCTCCGAAATGACCTCGTATGGAAGTTTTGTCAATTCTGTTGAGCCTGGAACGTCGTCTCCACTCTATTAGCATTATTTGTTATTGAATATCTATTTTTGATTGTGCTTGGAATGCCCCATAGAGTTTTCAAAAATTGCAGAAAAAATAGTTGCAGGCCTTCAGCGCCAACGGCGCCCAGGCAGCGCGATCGCGCTGGCCTGTGACAGGCCTTAAGCGCCGATAGCGCTGGCCAATTTCCAGCAACTATATATTTCGTTGCCTTCATTTTTGTAGCTTATTTTCTCAACTCTTCTCAACTCCAACTCCTAAAATACTCTCCTAAATTTCTCCAATATCAATCCTAAACCTTGGGAATCATTTGTTCGTTGATTTTCCATAGTTATTCATATTTTGGTAAGCCTTCTTCCTCCTTTAATTATCGTGTTCCTTCCTTAACATCCACCATTGATTCTCATCCCAAGCTTGGAAATTATTGTAGTGGCTGCCTTGTAGCTGGTGCATGTTCGTGGGTGTGGTGAATTATCCGTCTTGGGCTGAAATTCTGTCTTTTTTGTAAGTAATTCTCGCCTAATTTCCATTTTTAGTTCATAAAATTCTACCTTCAAACCTCAACTTGAGCGGGCTGTTTTGGCACCCTTCTCTCAGCCAATTGCGCTCAATTTTGGAACATAGCTTCTTGGCATCATTGGGGTCATCATGCTTCTTTCCATTTTTGGATTCGGGTTATGGGCCCTGCGGGCCTGTTTTTGACCTGGATTTGTACCCGGCTATGATTATAGTAGTATGGGTATCATTAGACTCATTTTGATGCTTTATTTATGTTTATGATAGTTTAATTATCATTCGGGATCTCTCAGAGTGATTCGGGCTTGGATGTTGTTGTTCGAGCAGCTTGTCGTCGGACGACAGGTAGGTTACGGTCTAACTCCCTAGACCTAGCATATATCAGATTAGATTGTACTAGCTGGCATCCTTGGGTTGGGTTATTAGGTTGGTAGCACAGACCTTGAGCACTTTTCCATGGTTCGTCCCATTTCTTTCCTCCATTATGTGTAGTATTCTTAGTAGTTGATATTATTACCCTTGTGGTCTTGTGAGACCTTGTTGACTCTGGAACATAGATGGTGGGATTATTGGGAATATCTGCAAGTCCTGAACATACAAATGTCCTTCTAGGTTGGTTATACTTGCTGAGTAGCTGGGGAGCCTGTGCAGGGCCTTTAGGTTGTTTGTGAGCTGCAGGGCGGCTATTTATGTTTGATCATATCATTCCCATGCACATAAAAAGGATTTTCTACTCTATTTCTCTACGGTTTTTGCTTCGGGCCCACTATTTATGATTTCCAAACCTTACATGGCCACGAGGGCCCATTTTTGGTAAAATGTGTTATGAACGGTTTGGTATCCCTTTTATGGATCTTCTTGGGGTAAAAAAGGTTAAAAGAGAGAGGGGTCTTGGTTTTTGTATCTTACATTGGACTCGAGTTGACCGAGGTGCTAGATTGGTTCCATTATTGGTAGGTGATGGTTTTTTTGACTCGGTAAAGTCAAGCAACAGTCTGTTTACTACTGTTTTAGACACGGAGATGCCCGGGCACCCTTGGAGGGATTTTTACTACATTTATTTCATTGATTTAGACCTGGATAGGATCTAGGCACCCATTCCGAGTATTTGTGACTAGTTGGATCCGGTGGTACTCCAGACGGTATTTTGAGGTTAGAGTGTAGTATGTGGTCTACGAGTAGACCTCCATGGACTCTATCATCCCGGAACAAGTGCTACAGGAAAAAGGGTGACCGGGGGTGGGGGTTTACGGTAGAGCAGATGTACTCGAGAGAAGTCCTTCTATGGATCCCGCCTTTACTGGACCTTTGGGGCACCGGAGAGGGTAACATACTGACATCGAGATTGCACAATCTTGGCATTTCATAGAATATCATTCATCTGTGTGAGGTACCACCCTTGTTTGCTATTTGTTGATTGTACGCTCCGATAGTATGGGATGCCAGAGGGTTTGTTTTCATTTGTTTGTGCTCCTCGGTTGTATGGACGGCCGGGGGACTGTAGGTAGACTCTTGTTATTTTAATAAGGAGTTATTCCCTGTTACTGTTATAAGTGTGGAGTTGGATATTGCTAGGCTGTTAGTTTCTGGACTTGAAATTGATATAATTAGTTTGATTGTTGTTCCCTATTTTCTGAGCATGTCTACCTTTACTCTTCGCCCCTTTTTCTTATACTTGAGGTTACCGGTATACCGTCTATTTTTAAAACTTGTTACATATATATTGTTATTGCAAGGATCCCAGGTGTGCCTTTTCGTACTTTCACCTATGCCTGTTGTGTATATACTCCACTTGCTAGCCTTGTATATTGTTCTTGTTGTCTTCTCTCTGGGCTAGTTCCTGTGTATTTTTTCATTGATTTTCGTGAATGCTTGTTCCTATTCTGTCTGTTATTACTCTTTTATCTTATATGTGGCCCAGTCGGCCTATGATACCTACTGGGTACCTTATGCTTCGCATTTGGTGCTCACCCTACACACTGCATCTTCTGGTGCAGATCCTAGTATGGGCCATCGCCATTAGCTCGTCGGAGACTCGTGCGAGGTGCTATTTTGGACCGTCCAGACTGAGGGTGAGCGCTTGGTGACCGAAGCTTAGCTTTTAGTTTATTTTTATATTTTGTACTCTATTACTACTCGAGAGGGCTTTGTATATATTACTTTTGGATCCTTTGTTCTCCGTATGTAGATCGGGCTCTTATATGCTATGATACCAGGTTTTGGGGGTTTGGTTTAGATTCTGCATTGTTATATTATTCCTTTTATCTATTTTTTTCATCTTATTCCCTTGCTTCCACATATTAAACTGTTCTTCCGATTGGATTGTTAGATAGTAGCCCATTACTGACCGTTTCAGGCTATGGGAATTGGTTTGCCTACTAGGGGGTTGTGGGTGCCATCATGGCTGAGGAATTGGATCGTGACATCTTGGTATCAGAGCCCTAGTTTCACTGGTGTTATCGGTATAGGATCCAATGTCTAGTAGAGTCCTGCGGATCAGGGCGGAGACATCCGTACTCAAACTTCGGGAGGCTATAGTAACATCTTAGGAAAATGGACTTTCCTTTTTTCTCTCTCGTGCATAGTATCCTTGAAAGTTTCTTGAAGTCTCAATTATTCTGTTCACTCTTCCATAGATAGTTCATACGAGATCTTCAGCTTCTGGCAACGGAGAGCCATCTGCCCCTGTACCACTGACTCCAGCTAGGGGCTGAGGTAGTCACCGGGGTAGAGGTAGGGGTCGAGGATGCCTCAGAGCAGCGGCACCTTCTAGAGCTGCTAGAGTTAAGGTAGAGCCAGAGTATTATTACGATCCATAGATCACTCTAGAGCAGCAACATATGGACCCAGAGATAGCCCAGGTACCACAAGCTCCCGTACCAGTTCCAGCACCAGTTTCTGTGCCGGCTTCAGCCCCAACTCAATCTTCAGATATTAGGGGTTTGCTTGTTCAGCTATTGGGTATGATTGGAGAGAGGCCTACTAATGTAGCACAAACATTTGCTCAGGGAGAAGCCCTAGGTGTTTAGAGTTCAGGAGCGCAGCCTGCTACTGTAGCTCCCCGTGCTGACGTTTTTCCGGTTCCAGCGATTGCCCAGCCTCTCGCTTCTCGCCCAGCTATGACAGAGATGGAGTAGAAGGCTTTGGGTAGATTTCTGAGAATGACACCGCCGAGGTTCGCTGGTACACCAGGTCAGGACCCCCATGATTTTATCACTACCTGTGAGGAGATGTTGCACCATTTGGGTTTATTGGAGACTCACGGGGTTGTATAAACCACGTATCAGCTGGAGGGCCCAGCGAAGTTATTGTAGAGGGCACAAGTTCCTTGCAGGTCTTCTACATCGCCTTCTTTGACCTAGTCTGAGTTCTATGAGGCCTTTATGGCCAAATTCTTGCCTCAGAGTGATCATGAGCATCGCAGGGAGCAGTTTACTTAGCTTATGCATGTTTCTATGACCGTATCGGAGTATGACACCCATTTTCATCAGTTATCACTATTTGGAGCTATGATCATTCCTACTGATCCAGACAGTATTTGCAGGTTTGTTTGGGGATTGAGGTCAAAATATAGAGAGCCAGCCGAGATTTTGGTTGCCAGTGGTAGGTTATTTCAGGCCATTGCGGTTTATGCCCGCACGGTAGAGGATATGCATCGTTATAACTCTGGGCCCAGAGATAAGAGTCCACGACTCAGGGTGGCTACAGTGGCTCCCATCAGGAGGGTAGAGGTTTGGGCCAGTGGGGCCTAGGTTATCAGCAACTGCAGCATTAGGGTCAGTCCAACCAACCAGTTCAGGATTCATTTCAGGCTATGGGTGGAACTTCATTTGAGTAGGGTCAGAGTAGCCATCAGGTCCAGAGCGAGCAGTCTTCGAGAGGTGCATATTCTGGGGCATCAAGCCATGGTGGCCATTCAAGTTCTGCTGGTCCATCTCGACACTTCAGTCACTCAGGGCCTTGCTATGAGTGTGGGGTGGTGGGTCACTATGCTAGAGATTGCCCTAGAGGGGTACAGTTCAACTAGTCGCTCTGCCGGTAGAGCCTTTACGAGCAGTTTAGCCTCCAGCTAGAGGAGGTGGCTGTCAGTGTAGGGGTGGTTCCCCGCATGGAAGAACAGTTGGTAGGGATGGCAGTTGGGCAGGTGAAAGTCATCGACAGTTCTATGCGGTCCCTGGGAGACCAGAGGCAGAGGCCTCAGATGATGTGATTACAGGTACTATTTATGTATGCCATCAGTCTGCTATGGATTTACTTGATCTTGGATCCACTTGTTCATATGTATCTGCCTACTTTTTGCCTAGTTTGGGGTTGGATAGTGCGCCATTATCTGTGTCTGTTTCGACCCCAGAAGGAGATTCTTTAGTAGTGGATCAGATTGTGAGATCCTGTGTGATATCTGTGGGTGATTTGATTATCCTTGATATATTAGATTTTGATGTGATACTGGGCATGGATTGGTTATCCCCTCACCGTGTAGTTTCGGATTGTTGTGCCAAGATCGTTACTATAGCCGTGCCCAGTGTATCCCTAGTTGTGTGGCAGGGTTCTATTAGCCATGCACCATCTGGGATCATCTCTTTCCTTCGAGCTAGGAAGTTGATTTTCTATGGGTGCTTATCTTATCTAGCATATGTTTGAGATGCTAGTGCTGACCCTTCGTCTCTTGAGTCTGTTCCTGTGGTTAGAGACTTTTTAGATGTGTTCCCTGCCGACCTTCCTGGCCTTTTACCTGAGAGAGATGTTGATTTTTCCATTGAGTTAGAGTTGGGCACCAGGCCCATTTCTATTCCTCCCCACCGTATGGCTCATGCTGAGTTGAGAGAGCTTAAGGAGCAGCTCCAAGATTGGTTAGATAAGGGGTTCATTAGATCGAGTATGTCTCCTTGGGGTGCTCCTTTCCATTTTGTGGAGAAGAAGGATGGGTCGATGTGGATGTGTATTGACTATCGATAGTTGAATAAGGTTACAGTTAAGAATAGGTGTCTGATGCCGAGGATTGATGACTAGTTTGATCAGCTCCAGTGTTTAATAATGTTTTCAAAGATTTATTTGAGGTCCGTCTACCATTAGTTGAGGATTTGGGTAGAGGACATCCCAAAGATAACATTTAGGACACGTTATGGCCACTATGAGTTCCTGGTGATGTCTTTTGGGTTGGCTAATGCCCCCACAACCTTTATGGATTTGATGCATAGGGTGCTTAGCCTGTACCTGGATATGTTCGTGATAGTCTTCATTGATGACATTCTGCTATACTCAAGGAGTAGGGACGAGCATGAGCAGCACTTGAGGACTGTACTTTAGACTTTGAAAGATCATCGGCTTTATGAAAAGTTCTCAAAGTGTGAGTTTTGGCTTGAGTCAGTTGCATTCCTAGGACACGTGGTTTCTAAGGATGGGATTAGAGTTGATCCGGGTAAGATTTCTGTGGTTTGTGATTGGCCTTGACCTACTACTCCTACTGAGGTTTGCAGCTTTGTTGGTTTAGTCAGGTACTACATACTGTTTGTTGAGGGATTTTCTTCCATAGAAGCACCCTTGATTATGCTGACTAAGAAGGATGTCCCATTCCAGTGGTCGGATCAGTGTGAGGATAGCTTTCAGAGGCTTAAGGAATTATTGACTTTAGATCTAGTTCTGACTTTACCGGTTGAGGGTCATAGTTTCTCCATGTATTATGATACTTCAGGGGTCGGTCTTGGTTGTGTGTTGATGCAGCAGGGTCGAGTGATAGCATATGTATTGAGACAGCTGAAGGTTCACGAGCGCAACTACCCTACTCATAACTTGGAGTTGGCGGTGGTAGTCTTCGAGCTCAAGATCTGGAGGCACTACTTATATGGAGTTCATTATGAGATATTCACCGATCACCGTAGTCTTCAGTATATTACGAGTCAGCGGGAGCTAAACTCGTGGTAGAGGAGATGGATTGAGCTACTGAAGGACTATGATTTCACTATTCTATACCATCTGGGCAAGGCAAACGTGGTAGCAGATGCCTTGAGTCAGAAGGCGGTGAGTATGGGCAGCCTAGCTTCACTTTTAGTTTTTGAGCGCCCATTGGCCTCAGACATCCAGTCCTCTGCTAACCGGTTGGTTAGGCTTGACTGGACGGATGCTAGCAGAGTGCATGCCAGTGTTGAGGTCGTTCTACTCTAGTTGATCAGATTTAGAGTCGACAGTTTGAGGATCATAGATTGTGCGACTTTCGTGATTAGGTAGCTCAGGGTGAAGCCAGCCAGGATACTTTGGGTTCTGATAGTATTCTGAGGTATGATGGTCGACTTTGTGTTCCAAAGGTTGGTGATTTGATTCAGTTGATACTTTGTGAGGCATATTCCTCTAGATATTCCATTCATCCTGGTGCGGCGAAGATGTATAAAGAGTTGAGACAGCTTTACTGGTGGTATGGTATGTAGCGAGACGTAGCAGAGTTTGTATCTTGGTGCTTGAACTGTCAGCAGGTTAAGTTCGAGCACATGAGACCGGGTGGCTTGATGCAACGACTTCCCATTCTCGAGTGGAAGTGGGAAGGTATCACTATGGACTTCATTTTTGGTTTACCTCGTACTTCTCATGGTTTTGATTCCATTTGGGTGATTGTGGATTGGCTGACTAAGTCAGCCCACTTCTTGCCGGTTCAGAATTCCTATGGTGCTGAGAGGTTGGCTCAGATCTACATTCGTGAGATTGTTCAGTTGCACAGGGTCCCAACTTCTATCATTCCAGACCGCAGCACACAGTTCACATCTTAGTTCTGGATAGCTATACAGAGGAATTTGGGTACAGAGGTTCAGCTTAGTACTGCTTTTTACCGTTAGACAGATGGTCAGTCTGAGAGGACCATTCAGGTCCTGGAGGACATGCTTCGGGCCTGTGTTCTTGACTTTTATGATTCATGGGATTACTTTGTGCCATTGGCTGAGTTTGCGTATAATAATAGTTTCCATTCGAGCATTGACATGGCACCTTTCGAGGCTTTGTATGGTAGGCATTGCAAATTGCTGATGGGTTGGTTTGATGGGTTAGAGTCCAGACTGTAGAGTACATATTTTTTTAGAGATTCCTTGGACCAAGTTCGTTTGATTCAGGGCAGACTTAGAGCAGCCCAGAGTAGGCAGAAGAGCTATGCTGATCGTAGACTTCGTGCCTTGGAGTTCATTGTTGGTGACTTGGTTTTCTTTCGAGTATTTCCTGTGAAGGGCGTGATGAGATTTGGTAGGCGGGGCAAGCTTAGCCACAAGTTTATTGGGCCGTTTGAGATTCTACAGAGGATTGTTAGTGTTGCCTATATGTTGGCTTTTCCTCTGATGTATTCAACTGTTCACCTAGTTTTTCCTGTCTCGATGTTGCGCCGGTATGTTCCAGATGAGTCTCATGTGGTGCATTGGGATTCAGTTCAGTTAGATGAGAGTTTGTCATTTGTTAAGGAGCCGATAACTATTCTGGCCGGAGATATCAGGAGATTGAGATCTAGGGAGATTCTGGTTGTGAAGGTTCAGTTGAGACATCGTCTAGTCGGGGAGTCTACTTGGGAGGCCGAGAGTGAGTTGCATGCTCAGTATCCGTAGTTGTTCGAGCCTTCAAGTACTCCCTTATTCTTGACTTTTGAGGATGAAAGTCTTTCTAGTAGTGGATGTTGATGACCCTTCCTGTCATCTTCGCGTTTACGCATTCATTGTACTGTTAGAGCCTTCCTAGAGAGGCCCCAAGTCATTTATGGCTTGATGGGACCGATAGTTTGGTGCCCTGGTCGTTCATTTGGTTGTTTTGCCCTATTTCCTGTTTTTAGAGCTTTAACTTAGGATATCATTGACTTTAATCAACATTCCTAGCTAATGTGGTCGGAATTGAATTCTAACTGTTCTGTTAGCTCAGTAGCATTGAGTTTGGTCTAGTTGGACCTTTAGTTGAGGCCTGAGAACTTCCGGTGCGGGTTTGGTATTGCTTTGTCTGTTTTCAGGACATTTGGAGTTGAAAGTGTAACTTTGGGTGACTTTCAATGATCGGAGTGTCGGATTTGAAATCCGACGATTCCATCAGCTCCGGAATGTTGAGTTTGGGCTAAGGAGGTGGTTGGTTTGGGTTCTGGGTTTTCCAGGCTAATTTTGAACCTTTGAGTTCCTTTTCAATAGTGTTGACTTGGGTCAACTTTTCTCCAAAATGACCTCGTATGGAAGTTTCGTCGATTTCGTTCAGTCCAGAACGTCGTTTTCACTCTATTAGCATTATTGGTTCTTGAATATCGGTTTCTGATTGTGCCCAAAATACCCCGTAGAGTTTTCAAAAATTGCAAAAAATAGATGCAGGCCTGGCCTTCAACACCAACGGCGCCCAGGCAGCGCGATCACACTGGCCTGTGGCAGGCCTTGAGCCCCGATGGCGTTGGCCAATTTCCAGGAACTATATATTCCATTGCCTTCATTTTTTCAGCTTATTTTCTCAACTCTTCTCAACTCCAACTCCTAAAATACTCTCCTAAATTGCTCCTATATCAATCCTATACTTTGGGAAATTATTTGTTCGTTGATTTTTCGTAGTTCTTCGTCTTTTGGTGAGGCTTCTTCCTCCTTGAATTCTCTTGTTCCTTCCTTAACATCTACCATTGATTTTCATCCCAAGCTTGGAAATTATTGTAGTGGCTGCCTTGTAGTTGGCGCATGTTCGTGCGTGTGATGAATTATCCGTCTTGGGCTGAAATTTTGTCTTTTTGGTAAGTAATTCTCACCTAATTTCCATTTTTAGTTCTTAAAATTCTACCTTCAAACCTCAACTTGAGCGGGCTTTTTTGGCGCCCTTCTCTCGGCCAATTGCGCTTAATTTTGGAGCATAGCTTCTTGGCATCGTTGGGGTCATCGTGCTTCTTTCCATATTTGGTTTTGGGTTGTGGGCCCCACGGACCCATTTTGACCTAGATTTTGACCCGGCTACTATTATAGCAATATGGGTATCATTAGACTCATTTTAATGCTTTATTTATGTTTATGATAGTTTGATTGTCATTCTGAATCTCTCAGAGCGATTACGGCTTGGACGTTGTTGTTCGGGCAACTTGTCGTCGGACGACATGTAGGTTACGGTCTAACTCCCTAGACTTAGCATATATCGGATAAACTTGTTACATATATGTTTTTATTGCAAGGATCGCAGGTGCGCTTTTTCTTGCTAGCCTTGTATGTTGTTCTTATTGTCTTCCCTCTAGGCTAGTTCTTGTGTACTTTTTCATTGATTTCCATGAATGCTTGTTCCTATTATGTCTGTTATTACTCTTTTATCTTATATGTGCCTAGTCGGCCTATGATACCTATTGGGTACCTTACGCTTTGCATTTGGTGCTCACCCTACACACAACATCTTCTGGTGTAGATCCTAGTGTGGGCCACCACCGATAGCTCATCAGAGACTTGTGCGAGGTGCTATTTTGGACCGTCCAGACTGAGGGTGAGCTCTTGGCGACCGAAGCTTAGCTTTTAGTTTATTTTTATATTTTGTACTCTATTACTACTCGAGAGGGCTTTGTATATATTACTTTTGGATCCTTTGTACTCTTTATGTAGATCGGGCTCTTATACGCTATGATACCAAATTTTGGGGGTTCGATTTAAATTTTGCATTGTTATATTATTCTTGTTATCTATTTTCTTCATCTTGTTCCCTTGCTTCCACATATTAAACTATTCTTCCGCTTGGATTGTTAGATAATAGTCCATTACTGACCGTTCCGGGCTATGGGAATTGGTTTGCCTACTGGGGGTTGTAGGTGTCATCATGGCCGAGGAATCAGGACGTGCCATCACTTTTAAAATTATTTTCGAACAAAAACCGTGTTGAAATTATTAATTCTCTATTTTCTCGAAATTAATTGAAAACGAATTGAATAAATGGTTTCTAATTTTAAACGAAAATAGTTGTGCTTGAAAGAATGATTATTTTACTTTTGTTTTGATTAAAGAAGCTCAATAAATTAATTTAATCTAATTCATCTATTTCAATCGTGGTCGAATCTCACTAATTTATTTCAATTTGGCCATTTCCTAACACACCCCTCACCTTAGCTTTGTTTTTATCTACCATGGCCCAAAAACAACTCCTTTAGCCCAAATTCTCTAAAAATACCCAAGCCCATTCTCTCTACTTCCCTCAATTATACTCACATACACTCACATATACTCTTACCCAAATAACACGCATCCCCATCACTCCCTTTAATTCCCAAAAAACCACATTGTACTAATTATACGCGCCTCACCTCCCACTTCTCTTCTTCTTCATCTCACTTCACGCCAAACAAACAAAACCCAGAAGCTCAGCCCCAAAATGCAATAGCAATCTCACACAAACGATGCCCAAATCACAAATTCTATCCAAATCTCCATCTGTTCTCTTTGTTTCCATCATCTATTGAGAACCTGAAGAACCGAGAAGGTTCTAGAAGGGACAGCTACCTCTCTAACTTTCCTCTCCCTAAATTCACGGCAGATTATCTCCAATTCATACTAGATAGTACAGACATGGCTCATTTTGTTTGGAATGAATTTCAAATTTCAAATTTCCCAAGGGTTTCTACACATTTAGGCCCTCTGTTTTCACCCCTCTTTAGCCCAAGAATTTCCCTATAAATTGGGGTTCTTTCCTCAGATTGTGGGATGGCTTTTGATTTCTTGCGTTTTCTTTGAGAACCACTCTCCAAACCCGTAAAAAAAATTGACAGTTTCAGAGATAAACCTTAAAAATTTGTGTTCTTCCGGTGAAACAAGCTACGCTCCGGCGACTTGGTGGAAGCATTCCGATGAAAGCTGATAGTCTCTTTCGCTGTGCTGAAACAGGTAAATCCATTGTCTTTTTACTCGATTATTAGATATTTTATAGTAGTGTAATTTAGATGTTTAGTTGCTCCGTGTTAGCATGATTGTTCTTTCTCGCAGTAGAATACCTAGGATCAATTAAGAATGATTGAATGTGGTTTGGACTGGTCTTATTTGGAAATTATGTGGAAATAGGAGATTATGATGTTGCTTTGATTATCCAGAGTTTTCTTGAAGTTTCTTGACTTTCTATTCTTGTGATTTTGGGGATATATGTATTCATTTCCAGCATGATAAGTAAAGAGTTTTGCCTTGTTTTCCCTTGAATGAGACTCTGCTTCTCCATGTATCTTGAGGGTCCTTTATTTAGCTAAAGGTAAGTAAGATAATCAGTTTGGTAGGTGAAAAAGGATGTTTATCATGTGTTTGAATCTACTCGGTTTGGTAGGAAAAGGTTAAAGCTTGTTCGTATAATGACATGCTATCGTTTGGTTTTAAAGTTCAGTAATAGTTATGAAAATAGGTTCTTGTCAAATTGATTTATTACTTCAAAGGCTTTCTTCATAACTATAAAAACATGCCAATATGTTCCCAGATTTCTACGCCTTTTGTCTGATGAAATTGATTTTAGATCCAGGCTCATGATAGAACAAAATATTTGTGTTATCTTGTATTCAAATATATCTTAAACAAAGTAATTACTGATTATGTTTACAAGTCCAAGAATATTCTTTTCATCCTTGAAGAAGTATTCAAATGTCATGACTGGTCTATTTGTGCTCTCTTTATGTTTAAGTAAAGACAATCCCTTTGTCTCAAAACAGATTCCAAAATCCCATTTAGCATACTTTTGTCATATTGAATAACCTGCTTGATGCATTTTTTGTGGTTTTAGTTCAGAAACTAGTCCAGTTTAATATATCTAATGTTGGGTCTATTTCTTGTTGTAACTGCTATGGTTTAACATGACTAATTTTTAAGTTAACTACTATGTGCGATCAGTTGCTTTTATACCTCGTTTTAATCCTTCTAAAAATGGTTTGTTCTTCTTCTTCTTCTTCTTCAAGTAGAACTGAATGATTCACTGGCAGCACTCTCTCTCTCGTTTGATTTAAAGAATATTAGGATTCATTTTAACTGCTGCAGCATAACATGGCTGTTGGGGATGTGTTACATTTTGCCAACTTTCAATTAATTTGCTAGTAATTCTCGACCTTGTTTTTCTTCTGTAAAGACCCATTTTTGAACTCAATATGTTTATAGGGTGAAGTTTATATTTGGGAATATGATGCTACCTTTCTTTTCAAAACTCAGAGTTTCTTCTCAAATTCTTCAAAATATTGGCTGCTAAGAAGTAAAATGAATTAGCATGTGCTCGCTGGATAATTTTAATACAGTTCTTTGCTTTCCCCTACTTTATCTAAGAATTGTTTGTATAAACTTGAGCTTTCTTTTAAAGAGAAATGATTACAGTGAGATGTTCTGGTTAAAGTGGTCTAATAACTCGATGTTTGGTTTAGTTGTCAAATATGAGTGGCAAATGCTCTCTTTGGTATGGTTTTCTGTTGAACACTGTTAATCATAATATGAAGTAGGTTTGTCCAGGATGAGGAATTTAAGTTCAGTTACATAGCTAACTTAGTCTAACTCACTAAATATAAATGAGTCTTCACTTGGGTTTCAAAGGCTGCAGATCACGTTTGACTTGAGCACTTTCAATATTTCTTAAAGATTAGTGTTTAGTAAATGTTTTCCTATATCAGCTATTAATTCATTTCTTTTGTTTCCATGTATGAACCGCCCTGAGTCCAAATGGACTCACAGAACCACGTCCTTGCATCTCTTCGTTTGGCTCAATGATTTGCATCGAGCCGACCGCGTTGGAGCTTTTATGGGAGCAATTTACAGATATTCAAAAATGAAGAAAATAGGCTAAAGCCCATAAATAGTAGGCTGAATTTAGAGAAATGGGCCAGGCCCATAGAAAAGCAGCAGCAATATTAGTCCAAAAATGGACTAAATTTGAAAAAGAATCGACCAAGACCATAAGGATGCAGCAGCAACATAAGTTCAGCAGATGAAAAAATCAAAAAATTTGGACCAAAGTCCTAATTTATAGAAAAATGGGCCTTCAAGCCCACAATTTAAAAGGCTTAGAACAGGTTTTGGATTGGGCTAAAGTCCAAATGAGATTAAGAAAAGCTTAATCATGTTTCTATCTTATTATATTGTCTAGTTAGAATTATTTGTAATTAATCGGCCTAACATTCTAACTTAGTTGAGTTATCCCCAAAAGAGTAAACATTTCTTGTTTAATTTTCTTTAATTACTTACTGTTTCCTTCATGTAAAACAATTAAACATATTATGCTTTAAAGAATTATCGAAAAGAGCATGTTTTTCCTTAATTAATCATCTATTTGTTTTCTCTTAAAAGTGTTTTCATCACTTTCTTTCATTAAGTTATACTTATCAAAATTTGTGAATCAAATCAAAATACAAGATATTTTCAAAAGTTAGTCAAAAATAAGTTATTTTCAAATAAGTTCGGATAACCGCAAGTTAGCGGATATTTCGAGTGCTTTAAAACCCTTCTAAAAGCATTAATAAGAAACGCTTACCCTTAATATCTGATTTTTAAAGTTATTATCTATTTTTTACTTTAGAAATTTTATAAGTTTTTCTTGGTTTTCCTTTTATAAAACTAAGTGGCAACTCTTGCTTTTATTTGAAAATGTTTTGAAACTTTAACTTAGGTTTTTGAAACGAATTATCAATAAGTAGAAAGTTAAAAACCATTTTTTCCCATAAAACAGAAATGACGACTCTGTTGGGGAGAATTCAACTAGGTTCTAACGTTATTGCTTGCAACTAACTTATTTGACTAACTATTCGGTTTGTAATAATTAGTAAAATTTTATTGCTTTCCTTACTTGTTTACTTTTTCGCAAATATAAACTGTTCATGGTATTTCCGCTTCTCTTGGAAAATTATTAGATTGCATTAGGGGTAAAAAGGTGATTACGCAAGTATTTGCGGTCATTCTTTACAAAACACAGAATTTTCAAAACAGACGAGTGAAGTAGTTTACCCGCGGTCGGTTAACGGTCAATTTTGAAACCTATTTTACTAAACCTAGGTTAGAGCGAAACCAAATTAGAAAATAGGCATTGACCTAAGATGTCTTAATATCCAAGGGGTATTAAGTGCATTAGTAAGACCACCATGTGTTCGAAAGGGCCCACGGCCTAAAAGAACAATCATCCCCTACGTGCTCAATTGAAGGATATGTTGTCGAGTTGTACGAACCATTGTCCCTCGGTATTGTGATATATTTAGATAGTCTTTCATTTTTTTAATATTTTCATCCGAAAGACGTTCAAAATTTGCAAGAAGTCCAAGAAGTTCGAGAATGAAGGACCAGCCACGGTGACCTAGTTTAGGATTGTACCCCTGCGCGGGACTGATTTTGATGCACATTCCTTTTTTCCTCCTTTTGTATCCCTATTCAATTCAATCATTATGTATAAATATATTTTTGGGGCAATGGAACATTTACAAATGACATGCATATCCTTCAATTTGTTAGGCCTACATTTGGCATAAATAGGTCACATATTTGTATAGGATGTGTTATGAACTGTTACTGATATAACTGTCTTACATGCTTATGTGTGATGCTCAAATTAAGGATGAATTGGTCCACTTCCATTTTCAAAAAAAAATTAGAACACCGTTAGCAAAAATATAAAGCCCACTATACAAAGTCTAACAATAATTATCCCTCGAGTTTCTCAAGTTTCCTGGAAAATCCAAAATCCCTTCAAACACGCCTAAGAACTTCTCTCCTATCTCTCAGGAAGGTTGAATTACCATGGACATCGAAGAAGAAATGCGCAAGAGAATAGAGGAGATTGACCAGGAAATTAACAAAATGAAGGAGCAAATCAAAGAAGCTAGGCAAGTGGAGGAAACGTTGGTGGCTAGGTCCGCGGAAGTGGATAAAGATATAGCCCTTATGAAAGAAGAGATAGCCAATGTTTACACAAGGATACCCCAAATAAAAGAAATGATTAACCAAACAGATCGAAAGTACCAATTGATGCTTAGGAGGTCATTGTCAGTCATAGGGAATAATGATGAGTTCGTGGGAGAAAATGGTGAACAGATCCAGCCTTTTAATCGAGTCTCAGATTACTGGGCTAACATTAGGGATGACCCCATCTGGCCGATTAGGTTTAATCCAGGAAAAATAAAGATCATTCTCAAAGCTCACGCCCAGGTGAACGATCGGAGGCCTAAAATTGTTACATGCCCAGTCATCTTCCTAGCTCTGAAGGTGAAAGGAATCCTTCAGCTTGATCAAACCCCGGGTTTTTGGTATAACCCTAGAGATGAACAAAAGAGGTGTGCTTACCACCCACACCAAAGGGGCCATACCACCAATGAGTGCACCATGCTAATGGTCAGAATTCATGAAATGATCAACAGTGGGCAAATCAGCCACATGTAGGGACCTCACTCCCTACTAATTTGTGATAAGGTAAGACCAGGAATACCAATGACCTAAAATACCCTGATTCATCAATATGACTTCACCGTGTTTTATGACACATACCTTGACATCTACTTCAAACCAGTCCACGCTGGTATCATTGAGCCAATTGAAAGAAAGGTGGGTAAAATGTCTCGAGCTTGGCACAGTTGCAAAGAAATATGCCTCTACCATGCTGGAGCAGGGGGGGAATGACATAGAGAATTGTCGTACTTTCAGAATTGACCTGGAAGATCTCATAGATGCAGGGAGGATCCAGATTGATATTCCCCTGTATTATCCTTAAAGGAAAGGATCGAGAAGAGTCCAGAAGACCCGCCACTATCCAAAGAAGCTTTAAAAGTAGCAAAGCTATTGTAGCTATTTACCTTTTTATCTTTACTTTTTCCTTTGTAATCAAAAGATAGTGGAAGTGAAATGAAATGAAAATATATCCCCTTTCCCATTCGAACTACGTTGGGACTGAATTCTCCTTCGTGAGATACATAGGCAGCCTTCAATGGTCAGCCCCTATTTTAAAGAAATTTTCATTTCCCCATTGTTGACGGAGATGCCAAAGAATTCAGAGAAAACATCAGGCACTACTAGACAAGTGTCAGAAGACAAAGACTCAACAAGTCAACCTTCCTGACAAAATCTACTTATCCAAAATCTATAGGCAAAATCCTGTCCATCAGGACTTTGAGTCAAAACTAACCGTGGATCAATTTGCCTTGACGAAAAGCAACTTTTATGTGTTTAAAGCAATTGCTATGTCTTTATTTTCTGCCGGATATCTTGTATTATTTATCACTAACAGGATCTAACATATTGTCCTTTGAGTTATTTTACTTTAACAGGTAACAAAAACTGATTTGTGTTTACAAAACTGGCTGAACATCCCTACTTCACCCGCTCAAAGGGACTCGTAGATTCCTCCTCTAACCCTCGCTTTTCTATGGGTAAAATGACTGACAGTGAGGAAAAGAACGTTATGGCTGTAAGAGTGAAATGATTGCTGAACTGGCAAGGAAGCTAGAAAAGATGCAAGAAGAGGTGCAGAAAGCAAAAGATATGGCAAGCCTTGCTATTGCCGCTAACACCCCAACTCTGGGAAGTGCCCAAACCCCTCTCCAAATACCTCCACTCAATTCCCTATTAACCAAAATTTGTCCAAGGGATATCCCTCCTGCCTCCGCACCTAGACCTTCTAATTAACCTCCCACCAATAACCCTCCCCATATTGGATCCTTATACAAAATCCATACTCCTCCTATCCAGCATACTAACTAGAGCAACAAACCAAGTGCCTACAATTCACAAAACCTCCCTCTAAACTACAAAAATATGCTACCAAATACCTATAAATCCCAGAACAACCATCCCAATGTCACTAACTCGCACAACTGTACCCCACATACCCAAATGTCATTCCACATATACAGCCTCCACTAGTCCAGAATACGCTACCTACTTCTTTCTATTCTATGGTATAACCATATACTGCCCTCCCAGAAAACCCTTAGCTTGACCACTATGAGGAGAAAGAGAAAGAGAAAGAGAAAGAGTTGAGGTCACGGAGAAGAAGCGTGATCATGACATGGCGCAGATAAAAGAGGAGATAGCTAGGATCAAGAAGATTTGAGGCTCGTTTTATGAAAAAGGCTATGACTATGATGATCTCTGTATCTATCCATAGATGGACCTGCCAGACGGATTAAAGATTCCCAAGTTCAAAACCTTTAATGGTGTTGGGAATCCTGAGGCTCATTTGAGAAGCTATTGTGACCAAATGGTCGGCGCGAGGAAGAACAATTCCTTATTAATGAGAATGTTCAGTCAGTGTCTAAGTGGGGAACCTTTGGAATGGTTCATCGCTCAACAACTAAAGAAATTGTCTACATGGAGTGATCTTGCCTTAGACTTTTCCCAAAGGTTTGCATACAATGTGGAAGTTATCCCAGATCGATACTCTCAAGGTTATATCATACAAAAATCAAATGAGGACTTCCGAGATTACGCCTAACGATGGAGAAATGAGGCGGCAAGAGTTTAGCCTCCTATGACCGAAGAGGAGATAAGCGTGGTGTTTATGCACTCTCAAGAGTCGGAGTTCTACGACAAAATTATATATGCAGTTAAAGCAAAATTCACCGACCTAGTCAAGATCGGTGAAATTATCGAAGAAGGTTTGCGTAGCGGCAAGATTACCAAAGCCTCGGCATCCTCAGGATCAATGGGATTTCCCAAGAAGAAGAGGGAAGATGTATCTTCAGTATCCTCCAGTACTAGCACAAAATCGAAGAAACCCTTTGGATCCAACCATAAAAAATCACTTATTCTATTAACACCTCCCTCAGCTCCACAAAATCCTCAACCCATTTTCTATACCCAACCAATTTACCAAACTCCACAACCAAATATGTAGCCCATTTACCAAGCTTCTCCCCAAAACATTCAAGTGTATCAAAAGGCTCACGAGAACCAGAATAATTATCAGGTTCCTCCTCTCACTAATGCAAATCTCCCCCGTCTAAATTTGGAAAAGAAAGCACCTCAGACTTTCACCCAGTTAGCTGAAACCAGAACTTAATTATATGAGAGATTGAATGCTGCTAGATTTATTTAGCCCGTACAACCTAAACAAGGCAATCCTAACTTTCGTTTCTTCAGGGCTGATTGACATTGTGCTTATCATTTAAGAGGATTCAGACATGATACCGAAGATTGCATTAACCTGACGCACAAAATTTAGGATTTGATTGATCAAAGAGTAGTCACACTACAAACAACACAGGTCAATGTTAATAATAACTCGCTCTCGAATCACAGAGGAGACACTGTTAACATGATAGAGGTCGATAAAGAATGGGTTGTGAGCAGGTCA
Source organism: Jaltomata sinuosa (assembly GCA_003996215.1). NCBI lineage: Eukaryota > Viridiplantae > Streptophyta > Magnoliopsida > Solanales > Solanaceae > Jaltomata > Jaltomata sinuosa. The sequence continues at coordinate 270,179 of QJPP01001180.1, read as the reverse complement.
ATAGTGCCAGTTAGCCCTAAAAAGCGAGAAATGCCAAAAAAAGCTATAACTACTTTGAGTATTGCTAAACTACCCTTTGAAGGGTTAATGCGCAGCAAGACCTTGCACGTCACTGTCAAATATCTAGAGAAGATTATAAATGGAGTTTTGATTGAGGATAATTTGAGTCTGAATATCTTCCCGTTATCCACACTCACTCCCTAGACTATGAACTGGGAAAGGTTTGCCTGTAATGGCCCTCCAGGTCATTTTCCATTTTTTGTGTTGTTCCTACGTTTCGAGCTTTCCCTTAACAGCTTCGGGTCATTTAACTTGCCAGGATTGACAATTCGGTTCCCGGGTAATTCGTTAGGTTATTGTGACCATTTCCCTGTTTTAGCTTTTAAAAATTGGTAAATCTTTGACTTCGGTCAACTCTCTTGGTTAATGCACTCAGAATCAAATTCTGACAGTTTCTTTGGCTCCGGAATGAGGATTTTGGTCTAGTGGGACCATTGATTTGGACCTGAGTGCTTACAATTTGGTTTTGTGTGGCTTTGTGTGTTTTTGAGTCAGTTTTGCTGGTAGGGTTGACTTTGGTCAACATTCGGAGAATACAACCTCGGATGGGGATTCCGTTAGAGCCGTTAGCTCCGGAATGTTGAGTTTGGGCTAGGGAGGTGGTTGGTTTGGGTTCCAGGTGAGCCAGACTCATTTTGAGCCCTTGAGTTCCCTTTTGTTAGTGTTGACTTGGGTCAACATTTCTCCAAAATGACCTCGTATGGAAGTTTCATTTATTCCGTTGAGTCTGGAACGTCGTTTCCACTCTGTTAGCATTATTGGTTTTTGAAGATCGGTTTCTGATTGTGCCCAAAACACCCCGTGGAGTTTTCTAAAAGTTGTAGAAAATTAGTTGCAGGCCAGCCTTAAGCACAATCGCGCCAAGGCCAGCGCGATCGTGCCTCAGTGCCTGCCGACCTTCAGCGTGATCGCGCCCTCCCATCCCCATAGCGCCGAGGCGCCTGCCTCCCTTAAGTGATTTTGGCGTTGGCCTTGCGCAGATGGCGCTGGCCATTTTCTAGCAGCTATATATAGCTGAAAGTTCATTTTTCCAGCTTTTTTCTCACACTTTCTTACTCTATAACTCTGATTTCTCTCCAAAAAATTGCTCCATATTGATTCTAACACTTGGGGAGTCGTTTGTTCTTGGATTCTCTGTCATCCTTTGTCCCTTGGTAGGTTTCTTCTCCACCTACACTTTCTTGAATTCCACCATTGATGCCCTTATCCCAAGCTTGGAGTTTTGTTGTAGTGGTTGCCTTACGACTTGTGCATGCTCGTTGGGGTGGTGAATTCTTCATGTTGTCTGGAATTCCATCATTCTTGTAAGTAATTCTTGCCCAATTTCCATTTTAATTTCAAAAATTTCCATTCTTTAAACCCCAACCTTTGGGGGCTGTTTTGACCCCTTTTTCCTTGGCCTATTGTGCTTAAATTTGAAGCATGCCTTCTTGGAATCGTTGGGGTCATCGTGGCTCTTTTCATTTTTGGTTTCGGGTTTTGGGTCCCTGATAACTCCCAAGCTACACCTCAATTAAGAAGTGCAAGCGGTCGCTGTCAAATATAGAACCCAACAAAGGTTGGGGTCTATCCCACAGGGAATAAGGTGTAGTTTAAGTCATTAGTGACTTAGATGACTAGTAATCAATAATTTCCAGTGAATGTGGGGGTTTGTGTTGATCAATTTTTGTTAGTTTCAAAATAACAAATTGCAAGTTTCAATGAGTAAAATTCAGTATAAGAGGTGAACTAGGGATGTGTTCACCATGGCTCAATCCACAACCTCGAGCTAGAGTTCAACGGGGTTCTTTTCATATGCCTAGTACGAAGTAATTGAAATCGTTCTTACTTCTAAACGTTTCTCAACCAAATAGACGCATTATCTTTTCAATTCTATCGAACTTGAAAAGATTACAACTACAAAACTCAATTTATACCCCAAGTAAATTAGCCTCACTAGAGTGTCAATCATTAGACGGGAGTTAGTAGTCCCGAATCCTTGTTGTTAATCTAATTTTTTGGGTTTTAATTTCTTTGTCCAAGCAAATAAGCCTAGGCTTGTTCTAATATTTGCAACCATTATAAAACATTAAAAACGCAAGATTAACAATGTATTATGCATACAAACCAAACCCGATATCATAAGAACCCTAGATCATTACTATTCCATGGATCCCACAACTCTAGTTGTGAGAAATTAGTTACTCATGCTATTAGAGAAAGAGAAGACAATCATATTCATAATAAGAGAAAGATTCTTACAAATAGTATGAAAGTTACTTCAATTATCCAAGAACAAGAAGCCAAAATCCCAAGAACAATGGAGGAAGAAGAAGAAAATGATGGTGTCGTATTTTTCCTCTCAAAAAGTCATCCAAAATGTGTAACAAAGTATCGGGAAATGAATATTAAAATATCCCTAACACTGGGTATTTATAGTAGTCTAGGAAATAAAGTCCAGAAATAGAAATTCGATGTCCCGCTTTAAGTTGACGGGTCGCTTGATGGACCATCAGGCTTGTGATGACTCGTCGCTCGAGCCGTCACAACTTCCAGTGAGCTGGAGATGCTGCCCAGTCGAGTTTTCTGGTAAGTTGTCGAGCAGGTGATGACTTACAGGTAAATAGAGTAAAACGCATTTGATGAATGCGTTTTATGTTCAACGAGAGTCGTCATGGCTAATCAATAAGCTCCTTTGTTCTACTTCATCTTGACGGTTGCTGTGACAGTTCGTCATGGCTGTGATGGTTCGTCAGCTGAACTATCACTCTTGACCAGTGTGTGTTGTTATACTACCTCAACTTGATGGCTTGTGTGATGGCCAGTCACAGGTGTGAGGGCCAGTCACACCAATCGTCACCCTTATCCAGTGGCCTTCTTAGCACTCTTTTAACTTGGTGGTTTTCCTGACGACCTGTCACACTAGTGACGGTTCGTCAGGTGAGCCGTCACACTTAACAATAGGGTCATTTTTAGCACTTTTCATCATCTTCCATCTTTATTCACTTTTCCTTCAAATACAACATTAAAACCCATCAAAACTAACAACGGTTGCTTGAAAACTCACGATTATTCTTAGTTAAGGGAGTCAAACGTGCCGTAGGACGCCGACACACTCTCAACTTAAAATGTTCACTTGTCCTCAAGCAACATGACAACAAAAACAAAATGGATGACTCAACTAAGAATACAAACACGTGTCTCTAGAAAATCATGGCCATTCAACATTTATTCAATTTAAACCAAGCCCCCCGGTAACACAGAAATGTATGAAAAGCTAACTTGTAAGGATCCAAGCATGTCATTTCGATCTGATAGAATATTCTACATACACACACAACAGCTATCCCAACGATCAGTGGATAATACAAAAATCTTGGTGCCCTCACCACAAAGAAGTCCCACACACAAGATTTGGGACTAGGTAAGGCGCTCACACTCACAAACGCTTTCAAACCATGCACATGCGATACCATAGGCTTGCCCTTGCTATTCTATTTCAGTTTTTTTTCAGAAAGTCACTCAGAATCACTACAGGACTTGTTTTGGCTTGTAACGAGGCTTCAGGTGCAGGTAGGAGACATTTTGGGAATAGTAACTAAGCGCTCCTTGTAGTCATCGACCTATTATTTCCATTCAACCTTATTCCATCCACTCTTAATCACCTTTGGTTTCCTTATTTCTTGCTACAGGTGTGGCCTTTTTAACTTGATAACTCTTTTTCTTTCTTTTTCAGTTCTTTTTTAGTTCTTTTTCTGTCTTTTCATTTGGCACACACCTGCACTTTTTATCCCAACAACAACTAATGAGCACAACCCCATTTTTCTTATCATGTATCTCTACAGTAGCCACCCTTAACTTAGGCTTATTGCCTGAGTTGAGGTGCACGATGTCCAAGGATGGACCAGGGCCAAAATAGAGACTCAAAGTTAAAAAGGGAAAGGTACGAGGTTATCGAAAGAATAAATTCAACTTTGGCTCAAACAGGGATCAAAGGGGTTATTTGCATTTTGATGGTCTTTTAGGCTAAGTGGACTACACACAAAAAGGTCTTGTGATCCTTTCCTAAGCAACTAACGTCGAACTTAACAAAATAGGTCGGGCAAGTTCTAGATGCATGCACAAAGTAAGAGTTTATAACAATAAGCTCACACACACTTGGCACCAAGAAACCATACCACTACCAACTATCAAAACAACAGCTCAGCTTAAGCACAATTATTACACTCACAACTATACAATGACATTTGGGGATCCAGAACAGTTAACAACTTCAAACATAAGTACAAATTCAGCATTTTTCAAAGGGAGCTCCTTTTTAGTTCAACTTTCAAAAAACCATATTTGCTATAGACACCACACCACAACACAAACACAATTTAAATGACAAACTAAACATGCCGATTCTTTTAGATAGCACACCAAGAAAAAAGAAACACGACAACAAAAACCTTTGGTGGTGACAAACTCACAGGTATCCCAACACCCTCAACTTAACTTCATGCATTGTCTCCAATGTACATATATGGAAACTAAACTATGAGAGAAAGGAATACCTATGAAGCCCTTAGGCCTCAAAATCTGGTATGATGTTGGAGACCGCCAGACTCTCCAAAGCAGGAGCAATCTCTGGAATATGTGCAAGCGATATCAGCCCGTTGAGCTTCAACTTTCTCTTTTATCGGCTCTTCAGCTATTCGAGACAACTTTTTTACTCTTTCTAGACCCTTTTCTTTGTTGGTTCTCTTGCGGTGTTTTCTTTTTCTTGATTTGTTCTCACCGCCTTCTTCTACAGATTTCTCTTTCTTCGATTCCAACATCATCCTCTTAATAGCTAGGGTCTCAACAACACCCTTTTCCTCAAGATGCACATCCATAGGGGCTTCATCGATAGCATTGATAACCGAGACCACCCTCATGTCTCTCTGTGGCTTTATCGATTTGCACACATCAAACTTGACCAATTTATTGTTCAGTCTAAATGTCAGTTCATTTCTTTCCATGTTGACCAACACTCTTGCAGTGGCTAACAATGTCCATCCCAAAATTATGGGAACTTCAAAGTCCACTTTGCAATCCAAGATCACAAAGTCAACTGGGAATATAAACTTGCCAATCTTAACTAATACGTCATACAATATTCCCACTGGTCGTTTTACTGAATGTTCGGCCATTAACACCCTCACAGTGGTTGGTTTGGGGGATCCTAAGCCCAACTTCTTATATACTGCTAGCGGCATCAAGTTGATGCTATCTCCAAGATCACATAAGGCTTTTTCGAAATTGAATTTCCCAATTATACGGGGAACAGTGAAAGCACCTGGATCTTCCTTCTTTTGCACTAACAATATTGACGACACAACACTGTAGTGGTGGAGGTTATCTTCTGGTTCAAAGCTCACTGACCTCTTCTTGGAAATCAAGTCCTTTATGAACTTGGCGTATCCGGGCATTTGTTCAAGAGTGTCCACTAGTGAGATGTTCACTGATATCTGCTTGAGCATGGTCATGAACTTGTGGAACTTGCTATCTTCCACTTTTTTCTTCAACCGTTGTGGAAAAGGAGGAGGTGGCCTAGGCATCATAGTTGTAAGTCTTTCAACTTCCTTACCTTTGTCCGTGATCACTTGAGTAGCATCCTCTACCACAATGGGTTTTTCAACAGGTACACTCACACCTTCATCGACCATATTTTCATTATCTACTAACTAATCTTCATTAGCAACATCACCTTTCTGAGTCTGAATTACCGGATGTGATTTCGATAATGTTTTCCCCCTTCTCGTAATGATCGTCATACAACTCCTGTCGTTCCTTGGGTTTTGAATGGTATCACTCGGCAAGGTAGCAGTATTCTTTTGATTTAGGGATACTGAGATTTGACTCATTTGTTACTCTAACTGCTTGATCGAGGTGGAATGTGAATCCACCAACTGACTGATTGCTAATAATTCAGTCCTCATCTCCTTTACCCCAGAGTCAGTCGATTCTACCTTCAACAATATCTTAGCCATCATATTCTCCAGTTTAGACGTCCCTGACTCATTGCTAGCTTTGTCACGATTCCCAGGTGGTATATACAATCCACCTCTGTCATCTTTGCTCCTCCAATCACCTTGCTCTCGACTCTTATAACCTGGCTTTTCATAGTAATTGTTCCGACCTTGGTTTCCTTGGTCATAAGCCTAGAAACCCCACAAGTAATTAGCTTCTTCATCAGATTCTGCCTCAGTTGCTCTACCCTGTGCACCTACAAGTTTTACTTTCTCAATTCCACCTGACAACAAGTGTTTAGTTAGCAGGTCCATTTGTGTCTTCAAATGGGCCATGTCTTGGTCCCGCTCTTAATCCTTTCTGCGCTGCTCAATTGACATACCCGTACTATAAGTACTAGCAGCTACTTCTGAATCTCGGGTATGCCAGGCTCTATTTGTTTTGGTGAGCCGGTCCAGAATATTGGTGCCATCAATAAAGGTGGGCCCCATGAATGCTCCACCTGCCGCGTTATCAAGCGTTGGCCTTGTAGTTGAGTTCAATGACCTATAGAATGTTTGCATCAAAAACCCAACTATCAGCTGGTGGTCCGGGCACTGGGTCAACTTCTTTTTAAACCTCAACCAGGTTTCATACAGGGCCTCGTGCGGTTGCTGTCGTAAATTAATAATCTCATCCCTCAACAGTAACATTCTGGAGGGAGGAAAGAACCTTTCTAGGAAAGGTCCTTTCAACTCACCCAGGTTGTTATAGAATCCGGAGCTAGCTCAGTCAGCCATAGCGTTGCCTCATCAGACAGAGACAATGGGAACAACCTAAGTATGATGGCCAATTGACTTACACTCGGCAGTTCAAAGGATTTGTAGATGCCTAAAAAGTTCATCAGATGCCTGTTGGGGTCATCAACAGCTATACCTCTAAATATCCCCTTCAGATTTAACAACTGGATCATTGTGCTGGTGATATTAAACTTAGCGCCCTGCACTAATGAAGGAAGAACAATGGCGCCCGTAGCACCAACTCCATCTAAGTCAAGGTCCTCCTTATAATCTAAAGCAAAGTGCCTTGGCTGTTGTCAACCACTACCTCTCTGTTGTGGCCTTTGATCGGCGGGAGCATTATTGTTAACATTATCCGTCGGTCTGCCACCACCCACTATAGTTTCATCATCCAACCCAACATCATCCTCAATATCATTAGCATTCATGTGTTGTTGGGCTTGCTGAGCTGCAGCGAGTCTTGCTGCCTCTTGTTGTTGTGCATTCATATTTCTCCTTAAAATTCTAGCAAGCTTGGGGTTGTAGGGTAATATTGGTTCACCCGAGCATCGGGTACTTGGCATGCACAACTCTGTACTCTGTAACAAACAAAAACAACAAATGAAAGTAAATTAGGAAAGTATGACTAAGAGTCAACTAACCACACCGGACTTAATGAACAATCGTATTCCCCGACAACAACGCCAAAATTTGATAACGCCCAAACTATAACTCAATTAAAAAGCGCAAGTGGTCGCTCTCAAATGTAGAACCCAATAAAGGTTGGGGTCGATCCCACAAGGAATAAGGTGTAGATTAAGTCGTTAGTAACTTAGTTGACTAATAATTGATAGTTTCTGGTAAATGGGGGGGGGGGGGGTTGTGTTGATCAATTTTTGTTAGTTTCAAATAACAAATTGCAAGTTTCAACGAGTAAAATTCAGTATAAGAGGTGAACTAGGGATGTGTTCACCATGGCTCAATCAACAACCTCGGGCTAGAGTTCAATGGGGTTCTTTTCATATGCCTAGTACGAAGTAATTGAAATCGTTCTTACGTCTAAACATTTCTCAACCAAATAGACGCATTATCTTTTCAATTCTCTCGAACTTGAAAAGATTACAATTACAAAACTCAATTTATATCCGAAGCAGATTAACCTCGCTAGAGCGTCAATCATTAGATGGGAGTTAGTAGTCCCGAATCCTTGTTTATCTAATTTTTTGGGTTTTAATTTCTTTGTTCAAGCAATCTAAACCTAGGCTTGTTCTAATGTTTGCAACCATTAGAAAACATTAAAAATGCAAGATTAACAACGTAATATGCATACAAACTAAACCCAATATCACAAGAACCCTAGATCATTACTATTCCATGGATTCCACAATCTTAGTTGTGGGAAATTAGCTACTCATGGTATTAGAGAAAGAGAATAAAATAATATTCATAATAAGAGAAAGATTCTTACAAATAGTATGAAAGTTATTTCAATTATCCAACAATAAGAAGACAATATCCCAAGAACAATGGAGGAAGAAGAAGAATACATTGGTGTCGTATTTTCCTCTCAAAAAGTCATCCAAAACGTGTAACAAAGTATCGGGGAATGAATAATAAAATAACCCTAACACTGGGTATTTATAGTAGTCTAGGAAATGAAGTCCAGAAATAGAAATTTGGAGTCCCACTTTAAGTTGACGGGTCGCTTGACGGACCGTCAGGCTTCTGACGACTCGTCACTCAAGCCGTCACAACTTCCAGTGAGCTAGAGACGCTGCCCAGCTGAGTTTTCTGGTAAGTCGTCGAACAGGTAATGACTTAAAGGTAAATAGAGTAAAACGCATTTGATGAATGCGTTTTATGTTCAATGGGAGTCGTCATGGCTAAAAAGTGAGCTCCTTTGTTCTGCTTCATCTTGACGGTTGCTGTGTTAGTTTGTCATGGATGTGATGGTTCATCAGCTGAACCGTCACTCTTGACTAGTGTGTGTTGTTATACTGCCTCAACTTGACGGCTTGTATGACGGCCTGTCACACCAACCATCACCCTTATCCAGTGGTCTTCTTAGCACTCTTTTAACTTGGTGGTTTTCCTGACGACCCCTCACACTTGTGACGGTTCGTCAGGTGAGCCGTTACACTTAACAGTAGGGTCATTTTTAGCACTTTTCATCATCTTTCATCTTTATTAACTTTTCCTGCAAATACAACATCAAAACCCATAAAAACTAACAACAGTTGTTTGAAAACTCACGATTATTCTTAGTTAAAGTAGTCAAATATATCGTAGGACGCCGGCACATTAGCTCCACGGGCCTTTTTTGACTCGGATATCAACCCGGCTACATTTTTTGCAATATGGGTATCATTGGACTCGTCTTGACACATAGTTTATGTTCTTGATAGCGTGGCAGCTTTCTGAGTCTGTTCGGAAGGGGAAGGCACACGAGTGATGGTTCGTGCCTGCAGTTTAGCCTCGAGGTAGGTTATGTTTACCTTCTAGACTGAGTTAGTTAGGTATTATATATTTATATGTTACTAGAACGCTAGATTGAATTTTAGATAGACTTTAGGCTTAAATCCTGTTTATCACATTATTTGGCCATTTTGGATTTTTAGCACTAGGACTGTATGTTGTCCTTAGCCTAGGAGCTTGTTTCTTCTGTGTGACTAGTCTAAGACCCTTAGCATGCTTTTAGGAGGCTTTAGAGGTAGAATAGAGCTTGCTCGTTATTTTTCACTTTTATTTTCTGCTTTACCGCTTTATTCTATCATGGTCTGTAATTGTGGGCCCGAGGCCATGACTAGGATTTAGATGGATTCCAGGTTAGTTCTCTTACTTTAGAGGGCACTTTTGCCCTGTTTGATCTGATGGTGTGATTAGTCCTCTACTTGTGAACATTCATACTCATATCACATGGCATATCATTGGTACAATACGAAAATGATTTTTCAAAGGCTTTTGGGTTTGAAAAGAGGTTTTTCTACTGTTGTGATGGATTTTGGACTAAATCGAGCTATTTTGAGTATCATCTTGGTTTTTGAGAGGGAAAGAAGAACCACTATTTTCTATATATAAATTTATAGTCTGATGGGGTATTTCGGACTCTCGATACATTATTCTGGGTATTTTACTTTATCTTTATATACATAGTAGTCCGATGCGGTATTCCGGACTCTCGATGCATTATTCCGGGTATTTTATTATTTCATATATATATATGCATAGTCCGATGCGGTATTCTGGGCACCCGATGCGGTATTCTGAGTTTATATGATATTGCATTCATATATGCATCATCGTATATCACATTACATTTGCTTTGGCATGTGGATGGACTCCGGTTTGGCTTGAGGTTGTTTCCCTTTTCACTTTTTATTCACTGGCATGTCTCTGGCCTTATAACCAGAATTAGGAGGATCCCTGTATAGTTAGATTCTTTCGTGTAATCTATATTTATATATTATCTTTCTGCGCTCGATTGGCCTATGATTCCTATTGAGTACCCATTGTATTGGTACTCATACTACACTCTGCATCTCTTTTTCTGATGCAGCACCTAGTATGAGCCACCCTCGTTGATCTCCTCTAGTTCGAGGCGCGTCACTACAACATTTTAGGCCTAAGGCCACACTATATCTGGACAACGCTTGTAAAGTGTTGCCTTAAATATTTTTGGGTACGTTTTTAAAGTGTAGCCTTAGTTTTCAGCTTTTGACCACGGTATATTTGGCAACGCTTATAAAGCATGATCTTTAGTGGTATAAGCTACACATTATAAGCGTTGCCACATCATAATATAATTGGCAACACCTATTTACACCTATGACTACACTTTTAAAGTGTACTATTTTTATAATTGTAAATACAACACTTTAAAAATGTGGCCTTGTAATTTTCACTAAAATATTTTATTCCCTCCAACATATTCAGCTCTCCCTCCAATTTCTAATTGGTAAAAAAATGAACAATTACAAACAAAAGTCTCGATGCCCAAATTTGTCTCTCACAAATCAAAAAGCCCTCGATGCCCAAATCACTTTTGCCCAAATCAGAAAACTCTTGATGCAGAATCGATGAACAATGAACAAACCATCGAGAACAAATAATGAAATTTCTCTGTTACACAACAAATCGCACAATCGATGAACAATGAAATTTCTGAAAGTCAGAAGGGTTTTGTAGAAATCAGAAAGTTTTTTTAGAAATCATAAGTTCTCATCTCGTCTCTATTCACTGAAGAAGAAGTTCTCATCTCGTCTCATCTTTATTCAGAATCGTCATCTGGGTTTAGAAGAAATCGTAATGGTTTTGTTGGAATAGAGTTTATCAAGTAGAAATTTTTATCTTTTAAAATCTGGGTTTATTTCTTGTTGGAATAGAGTGTATTTTTGTCTATTTTTTGCTTGTGTTGTTGAAATGATTTGTGTTGGTTTGGTGTATAAGTTGATTCATCACGGGAATACCTCTGTGTTAAATTTGAAGTTGGCTTAACTACTCTTCAATTGAGTGGTAACCTGGAGAATCTCTTGGCTTTGTTGCATTCTCAATAGCTAAAGATTTATTCGAAAACTTTCTTTCTTTGTTGCATTCTCAATAGCTATAGTCGAATTATGAGAAGAAAGTGTGAAACTCAACATAAATCTTACTAAAAAAACATCAGTTGACTCTTAAAAAGCGTAAAAGTGAACGACGATATTATAGAATGGAGTGAATATGAAGCATTAAGCCATGAATCCTCATCTCATTTTTTAGGCATGACAAATTGGTTTAAAATTTTAAATTCCTTACTCATATAAGTTCTCATGCCTGTTTTCCAAACGTTAGTGTTAGTATTAGATGATAATACCATTTTCTAGGAATGGCATCTCCTCTAAAGTAGTAACTCAAAAGCTGCTGAAATTAGTAATGATGCCGTTGCTTCAAATTATTATGAATGTTTCATTTCAGACCTCTTTCACGTTCTTATATGAATGCTATATTTTCAGACACAAGATGAATCTTAAATGTTCTGGTATAGGCTATTACATGAATTTGAACACTTTCTATCAGTTGAAGAAAATTTACACTACCTCACTTCACATATATAGTCCTAAAATAATCTGTTACTCTTCTTTCACAATATTGATTTGACTGTGAACTTAAGCCGATTCAGATGTAGTGGAAAAGTAATTTCTTCCTGTAATGTTGGGTATTTGTGACTTTTGAGAAATCAGTGTGCGCCTTTAACCTGCAATTGAGCTTGTCATGTTTGCTCGTCTATTCACCGCTCTGAATCTCTATGACCTATTATCTTTCTAGAAAAGAATTTCTCCGTTAATGAATTTCACTGGCAGAACAAATCAATATGTTACCTGTATGCATTACATGCTGAAGCACTTTCCCAGATAATCATGGTCTAACACTCAATAACTTGTGATAAATTTGATTATGACTCAGCAGATTATATAGTTTGATCCTTTTAGCTATTATCAATATTGAGTGAGAAATGTGGTCCTTTTTAATATCTCTTTCATATAGTTTCAGCCAAATATTACTCATTCATGTTTGCTTTTCTTCAACGAGGGTCTAAATTTGGCCAAGCATCAACTCTTTAGTTCTATTTTCCTGTTTGTAAAAGTATAATTGAAGCCCAACATCCATTTTTTCTCCTCTGCCAGCACCACCTAGACCTTTTTGTTCTCTCCATTTTGGAGTTGAGAGAAAGAGAGTGATGAGATCTTCACATACATTTCAAAGACAAAACATCCTAAAATACCATATATTGTTCCCCACACAGTCCCCTGTGCCTTATCATTTACAACTTTGAAAGTTTCTTCTCTTGATCCTGTTAGGATAATGGAAACTGGAAGCTTTTCCCATAATCCATTTTCCTTGCTATAGATTGATCCAAAAAAATAGCAAGGCTTAATGAGAGTGAACATTTGAAAGTTGGTTGACAAGTAATTATTCCATGTTTTCCTCAAGAATCCTTCTTAATTTTGTTGCTTTCCCATGGAAAACAGTGGCACTAACAATGTTTGGCTAAGAAAATGGTTTTGATGGGTGGAAAGACAAAATGGAAACTACTGCTACTCCAATTAATGGATCCTCAGTGAAAGGGGAAATCAGTTTCTTCAATGGGATTTTAAAACAAAATTAAGAAACATAAAGAGGGAAGATTGTTTTTATTGGTTGAGTTTTATGAAGTGTTTGGAAGAACTTCTGGGTATTTTTTGGATTTGACTCTGCCACAGTTGCTAACTTAAGGGACGTGTTCTCGATTTTCTCTGAGATGTGCTCTTTGAGCATGTATAAACTAGTTTTTAGCTCTGACTTAAGCATCCCAATTGAAAATGAAAGAAAATTATCTAAGGTAATGGAAAAGCAATTTTCATCCCTCTTGAAGGTGTTTAAAGATCTTGAAATCTGCTCCTAGGGTTCTCTCCGAATGTTACTAAAAACTTGAATAGAAATCTTTTCCCCGTTATACTTTTCTGGTATAATATGTATCAACAAAAATGATAATGTAAGAGAAATAGTTAGTAACAAAATTAACTTATATGTATTTATCAGTGTCTAACCCTTATTTTTCAGGTTATTAATACCGCTTATTACATGCAGTCACATGGAGTAATTTACAATTTAGGTGACTTGATAGTGTAAATTCTTCGGTGTAATTTTTTCCTTATTTATTGGCTCTTACATCAATCCAGAGATATCAGAGAAGAAAAAAGTTTGAGGACAAACAACATGTAAGAAAATTCATGCAAGAAATTTAGATGAAAGAGAGGAGGTAATATTTTACAAAGGACAAGCATTGGGACCAACGAGCAAGACAGTTTCTGATTTAAGCAGCTTCATAGGAACAATTGTAAGGAATCCTAGATTTATCACCTTGATGTACACATGTTGGCATGCTGTGCCAAAGGAAAATAAAAAACGCATGTGGGAATATGTCAATGTAAGAAATATCAATATTTGAGATTGTATATTTATTTTATGTTTATTACTAACTCAAGCTAAATATATTTTGTTTTGCATAGTTGAAATTCCTAATTCCAGAAGAAGGAGAGAACTGGGTGATGGATGGTCTTCGTGATGCTTGGAGGCGATGCAAGAGAAGTATTAATCAGAGATGTTTTAATAAGGAACTTACTGATGAAGAAATACTAGCAAAACGTCCCAACGACTTAACAAAAGTTCATTTGCGCCAGTTGATAGAGTATTGGAAACATCCAATTGTTTAAGTGAGACTAAAACAATGCATTTCTATTCTTTATTTTGAATTTATTAATTAATATATCTCTTCCTACCAAACTTTTAGGCCCTGAGTGAGGTAAATTCTCAAAACAGAAAAAAAAAGTGGAGGCAACAGATGGGACCTATTAATTTTGCAAGAGTACGCATAGCATTGGTAATATTTAGTACACATACTGTAAAAAATGTGACTTTTATTCTTTTTACGTACTTTATCAGAACGTATTGATGTCTATTTTTACTTTATTTTGATATAATTTGTAGCTTGCAACTAAAGAAAACAATGAGGAACCATCACAGTCTGAAATGTTTATTGCAACTCATACAAAGACGGGGAAATAAGTTCAAGCCGATAGCCAAATTATAATTGTAAGTCATTTTTCGTGCTTCATTATTTCTTCTTCTTCTTCTTTCTTCTTCTTTGCTGGACTATTTGCTGGGAAGGGATATGATCATAGTTAGGAAAAAATAGTAATTTGTCATATTATAGTTAGCATTCAGTAATTTGTCATATGAATACTGAAGAGGCCGGAGGAGTGTACACACACACTACTGTAATGTTGTGTAATATGTTAGGCAGTTCTAGCACTTAGTGACTTTTTTGGTAGTGACTAATATTGATTACTATAGATATTGTTAGTGACTACTGCTGGTTACTATAGATTTCTGTAAGGAATTTGGATCCAGTTTCTTCAGATGCTTGTCACATGTTGTTTGATTGTGCAGCTCTAGCTATTGGATTATATGCGTCTTATATATCACGGTTGCCAACAAATGGTCAGTTTAACTATGCTGCAGTGCCTGATGGCTCTAATATGAACCTAAGGAGGATTAGAGATCAAATGGTCACTTGACAACATTGTTTAACATGACAGTCTATTGAACTGATAGACCAAAGTTTGCTGGGGAATAAGATTATATGTTTTAACAAAAGTTTCAATATCTGTGGAAAGTGATATTGTAACTTGTGTTGAGTAAACTATGTGAATTACTATGACCATTTTTAGGCAACAATGGAGCACCTATTCCTTTCACCAACACAACGTTGTTTTCCTTCCTTCATTTGCTCATTTCTTATGGTGTTGTATTATTACCAGTCAATATGGCTAGATATTCTTACGATTGAGAGAGTGGTAAACTCTTCTGATTATAATTTACAGTTACAATAGTTGAGCTATTTTCTTGGACTTGAATTCCTTTGGTGGTGAGGGCTAATGAAATGATATTATTTCCTCTTTCACCCCTCGACAGAAAAATGATATAAGCACATTCTACTCCATGAATCAAGAGACTTGTTAGTTATCACATAAGATCCCAACCATATGAAGCTCCTGCAGTAAGCAAGCCTCTATGGATTTCCTCACCTACGATATTCAGATAGTTTCCATTTAAACTTTTTTCTATATATAAAGTTTTTGTATTTGTACATACTATTTACAAAACTTCTTTTTAATAGGCTGAACTTCAGAATCGTCAAAATTCTAGGGAAACAACAGATGATACATTCAGGGTAGTGTTTGGAAAGTAGCGGCCTGGTCGACTTAGATGCTATGGTAGATCAGTGACAACAACTTCTCTAAAGAGAGATGAGGAAACCAATAAGCTTAAGCAAAAGCAAGCCAATGAAGTCACTTCTCTCAAGGAAGAAATGCATGAAATGAGAAAAGAAATGCGACATTTTTTAGTCTTGGTGCAAAACAACCCTAGATTGAATGTTCAAGATTTACCTGGGTGTGGTGGATCTAACCTTTCTTCACCTCTTGATGCAAGCAGTGCACAACCTGTAAGAGGGCAAACTCTTCCAAATTCTTCCGGCTCAACTCATGGATCGGTTCTTGAAAAGGTATTTTATATTTCATTCTTTCGCATTCTCAATCTCATTGTGTACATTAAAGAGGTTGTCACACATTAATCTTCGCCATGCACTTTTCACAATTTTTTTGGAAGGGTATACTTTTTTCACTTAACATGCAAGACTACTTCATTAGTACCAAACAAGTCAATCGCAACCAAAACCTCAAAAGACAATGATTTGCCCCTAAGAATGGCGTCACTCAGTTTATCATTGGGCCAATTCATCTGTCTAATTTGGTATGGCTACACAAAATGGATCAACCCAACCATAATAATAAACAGGCACATGCGATGCACACATGCCAAAGTGTGGGTCACATGTGTAACGCACAAGCCAACAGTGGGTATGTGCGAATCTCGTGCAGTTTGCACATCGACATGTGTGATGCTGTGTCCCAACTCCGACAAGATCTTTCTAGCCTAATGGGTACTCAGACTTCACCTGGCTCAAAAACATCCAACACACTTACTATAAATAGAAAAACGAAGAAGCTATAAGGAAAGAGGAAATACTCATTGTGTACAATTCTGATCTACAGTTGGTTGTGGAGTTAAAGAGGAAATGCCACTAAAACAAGATATAGTTGAACTAGAAATTATGTTAGTCTTCTCGTTCTATCTACTGATTGACGGTTGGGGGTTTGGTGGGGGGTGGTGGAATGCCACAAGATTAAGATATATCTGAACTAGAAATTATGTGACTGATTACTTTGTTAGTCTTCTTGTTCAATCTACTGGTTGAAGGTTGGGAGGGAGGGAGTTAAAGAAGAAATGCCATAAGATTAAGCTATAGTTGAACTAGAAATTATGTTACTAATTACTCTGTTAGTCTTCTTATTCTATCTACTGGTTGCAGGTGGGGAGGGGGGATTTGGTAATTTTTTGTAGAAAGGATGGAATGATGCTATTTTTAGTGTATTTGGGTTAAATACTGGTATGTGTTTACTATTCTACATGTTTCTGGTGCCTGGGGTGCAGTTCTTGGGGTGCACTACATGGTGTCGATATATAGTTGATGAGGGTGACTGTATAGAATGCCAATTTTAAGATAAATTGAGCTACAATATGCACCCCCACCCACACCCTAAAATAATGACCTATTTTGTGCCAATTTCTGATAAAGATATGCAAGACAGTGTGGCCAAGCTCTTGGCCATGCACATTTATCCTTAGTTGGGTATGCAATGTAAATTTCAATGTTGCATACTTTCTTTAACACCACTTGTTGACTACTACTATTGATATTTCCTAAACTTGTGGATGAAATAAATTGAAGAATGAAGTGATAGGCCCCCAACTTACAAGTTACTTATCAAGATCAATCAATGATAAGACTATATAGAGTCAGTTATGATCCATTTGGTTAGGTCAGATTTGGACATTGGCTTTCAACTCCATGTGATGTGCTTGTGTTGGATTTAACTGAGTCTTGTATATATGCTCTTGGGCCATCAAACAATTTTCTGATGGAATTCAATTATGTTCTACTAAAAACTGCTGGATCTAGACTAATAATAGTCTGTTTGGTCATCTGAGTCATTTTACTCTTTTTGTTTGTCTTCTTCAAGCGCACTAAAATTATAGAACTGTTTTACTACTTGTGGTTTGAATAGTGAATAGTTTGAACTAGGAACAAATGGATGCTTTTTGTTTTTATTGAATTACCGTCTTTGATCAGCCTGGCATTTTTTCCCTGTGGTTCGCTTTTAACTAGTGATTTTTATTTGGTACTTTCAAATCTTTGAGGTTAGTTATCACTCAATTTTATAAACCATGACTAGTGTTGAGCATGATTTTTTTTCTAACTTTTAATTTTATTTTGAATGTGTAGGGAAATGCGGGTGATCAAAGTTGAATACTGGCCACAAGTCGGCTCGATATATTCGATAAAGAGTTTTTGAACTATTGTGTTATATGTTTGAGTACTTTGGTTTTGTGTGGAATTCATCGCTAGAACAGATCATTTAAATATTGCTTATCTCGAATAGATCTTTAAAATTAAGCATGTGTAGTACAAGACATGTTGTTTTTCGAAGTTTATTGCAAATCTACACATTTGAATTATTTATTAGGTAATTTGGTGTTTGAGATCATTTATATATATGATAATGTAATTCGTGAATAATGCAAATCAAATTTATAATTTTTCAATTAAAAATTATGGCTCTACAAAATTCTAGACAATGTTTCCACACTTCAAAACTGTGTCTATGGGGATGTCAATTGTGTGGATTATTAATTGTATATTGTGACATGTAAATAAGAAAAGGTTACACTTTATAAGTGTTGTTGTAGAGGAGGTATAAAATGCTATGTTTTTAAAGTGTGGTCAATGACAAATCAAAGGTAATGCTTTAAAGTGTAGTTTAATCAAATAAAATTATTGTTGATAGGATGTTACAAAGCGTTGCCTTTGTACCTCATCGGCCACGCTTAGCAACACTTAAAAAGCGTGGCCTAAAGTCAAGGGTTATGCCTCTTTAGGCCACCCCCGAAAAAGTGTTGCCTAAAGTCAAAAAACGTAGACTTTGATCAAAGGACACACTTTTTGCTAGTTTAGGCCACACTTTACAGGGTTGGCTAAAAGCCTAAAATGTTGTAGTGCGTGTTGTTTGAATCGCGGTGAGATCCCGGTGCTTTGGAGACTTTACTTGCTTTCCATGTTGTACTTCATGTCTATATTTTATGTTTTGGATAGACAGAGGTTATTGTATAGCTACTCCTTGCTTTAGTCGCTCTTGTACTAGTGACAGCAGGTTCGGGTTTGTGTTTGGGTCGTTTATCTTTTCGGTCACTTTAGGGCCATCTTTGTATGCTGTATACGTTGGTATGTATATATATTCTTTGGCCCTATCTTTTGTTTTATATTCCGCTTCTCCTTAGTTAAATTATTATTTACTGCTTTCTGCGTGTTTGGGATGGACTTGTCTACTGGGGGGTTATGTAGACACCATCATGTACCGATTTTGGGTCTTGACATCCCCAGAGCAGGGTCAACTTGAGATCCTTTGATGATGGTCAAAGAGACACTATCGGGGAAGCCAACCTACACATACAAATGGGACCTACCGAGTTTCGTACAGAATTCCATGTCATGGATATTACCACCAGCTACAACTTGCTTTTGGGAAGACCATGGATCCACAAAGCTAGAGTCGTGCCATCAACTTTGCACCAAATGTTAAAGTTTATCTGGGAGGAACATGAGGTGGTGATCCACAGTGAAGGGAGTCATCCAAGCCGCCCTAATGGCTGTGTCCCTGTAATCGAAGAGGTCCCGAGAGAAAGAGATTTCTACACCGTAGAGATCGTCAATGCCGCTGGAGAGGATCTTGATCCTCAAGTACCCATGCCAACTATTTATAAAATTCTTGCGACTACGATGCTAAGGAGCGGATATGAACCAGGCTTCGGGCTGGGAAAGAATTCTGACGGTATGACTGACCCATAAAAATTCCAGCACAACTGACCAGGCATGGCTTAGGGTATGTGGCCTAAGAAGCTAAGGAAAAATTCAAAGAGGAAAAGCAGTAAGGAATGTCGAAACTGCTCCCTCACTCATATCAGTCATTCCTTGTGTGTAATGGTCCCCCTAGCGATGGGTTATAGAACGGAATCGGAAAACTTTTTGAGGAATGTAATGTTGTAACAAAAGAAACCTCTGAGGAAGCCATGATCAGGGATGATGCCTAGCAAAAAGTTGCAGAACTGGGCCGCAACTCCCCTCGCGACTCTCCACTCGGCTGGACAAAGACTCTATTTTATGAAAAATTGGTGATGGTCCGGATGAGGCTCCGTGACCCACACTTTATGTTTTCAATTTCCTCATACTATTTTACCGCTTTCCAAAAAGGCATGGACCCGCATTCATATGGTACATAGCCATAGTTTCTAAATATTTCTGGATTTCGATGAAAGCCTCCCGTATTCTAAAAACCTTTGTTGTTTATTTTATTTACTTGTTACCATCTAACTTGTTTTGCTTATGGTTTCAGTAATAATAACTTAAAACCTACTAATGTCATGTCATGCCAACAGCTAAAAGAGCAAGTCAGAGAATACAATATTGAAGCCGAAGGGTATGCCGAAAACATCATGGTCCTGGAATAAACAACCAAGAAATCTAAGAACTTTGAAAACCATAAAAGGCCCCACCTAAAAGAGTTCAAGGTGGTCAACCTGGGAGGCAACGGTCAAGTTGAAAAAATTAACGTTGGTATTCATTTGTCAAAAGAGTCTTCTCAAGCCGTACATCGACATCTTTGATAGGACCTACAATAATAGGACAAGAATGACCAAAAACATCATCTCTCAAAATTTATTGGTCAATCCAGAATTCAATTCGGGAAATGGAGAGTTAATCCTTCCCTCCCACGAGAAAAAGGAAAGTTTGCACCAAATTGTCAAGGACCGTATGTCATCCCAAAAGTGTTATCCGGAGGAGCTTTGATTTTTTCTAAGATGGATGGCCAAGTGTGGCCCAAGCCAAGAAACTGTGATACTGTGAAGAGATACTATGCCTAAAGATGGTTTTTTTCTCTTTCCCTGTAATCGCATTTTCGAATTGTAATAATTTTTAATAGCTTAAAATATCCCTATCCTCTATGTACGAACTACGTCTGACCTAAATACTCAAGAATGAGATACGTACGCGGATTGTGTCAGCTTCGGTCAACCCCTTAGGAAAATCTATTTTTCCCTTTTTATCTTGAACTACGTTCGACCTGAATTCTCAAGAATGAGATACATAGGCGGCCTTTGTCGTCCTCTTTCACCCCTTTAATTATTTCCAACATTATCCTCTCTATAAGTGTGGGAACTATGTTTGACCTAATTTCTGCCACAACGAGATACGTAGGCGCCATAACGGCTTGGTCATATTACCTGGGAAATGGAAACTGGGTAGAATTTTCGAAAAAGGAATCTCGAAAATTCAGAAGGCGAAGATCGTCTCCAAAAAATCAGAATGCAGAATATGCCAAAAAGCAATTGAATTTAATCTCAAGAAAGAATCTCATAATTCCCACAGAGTTTCAAAACTCTGGAATAAGATTCATCGTGAAACCTTTAACTGGGACAAATTTTTTGAGGGGAACCTCAAAATTTCCACCAAAGCTTCATTCAAGAGTTCAGAAATTAACTCTGAAGAATTCCCCAGCACCGAAAGATCATAGTCTACTTCAAAATCCCCTGACCGAGGTGGATTAACCCCCAGCTATGACAGATTTCTCGAAAAACATTTCTGAACTCTGCAACTAGGATAACAAAGGATCTCCAGAATCCGCTAGCAGTATGTCAGAAACATCAGAGCCTCGAGTAAAATACATTCATTGAGCTGGCACATGACATGACGGGCAGAGACCTTTCCAAACTATCCTTTTTCAAAATCTGTTTTCCAAAGAACTTGCTTGAAAAATCTTTACAAAAGATTAATTTTACTCCTTTATAATTTGGTTTTGTCTTATGTCTATCGTGACCCAAAAAGTCGAGGATGACGAGTTCCCAAGCATGGGAAGCATCCAGAAAGGCAAAGCAAGGAGCAAAAGATTGAAGGAGGTCAACACATATCAGTTTTGCCAAAAAACTAATAACTTTTCTGTGGATGCCGGTTTTCCTAAAAAGTATGTTAGAAATCAGCGAAAGTCTCTCGCTATCCAATGCATTCAAAGCAACACAACGAGACCAGATTCCCCAAAATTGGCTAGAAAAGCCAAAATAATGGGAAGAAGCCGAAAGAAGCAAAAGCTCCTGGCACGAACAAATTATCTTGTAGTTTACAGAAACTACTAGATAAAAAGAGATTGACAACATCCTCGAGTCCCAAGAAGATCAGGATGTTGTAGCAGTATCAAAATGAGAGATCAATGATATCCTCCGTCAATCCCCAACAAATCAGAAATCACCATAAACAGACAACGTTCGAAAATGGTATTTGTGGTTGCCCCAAGAAATGGGTACAACCATTACATTCATATTTGAAATAAAAGTTGTTTTGATTTACTTCATAAATATCGTCGTTTAAGTTTTTAAAATTTTTGACTATGGTCGCTAGTAAAAGCGACGTTGTGTCTACTAATTGTTTGCCTTGAGCACAGGTACACACAAAGGAGTCAACATGACAACATAAAAACCAAAGGTTATATTTTTTGCAACTGCTGCGCATGCCATTGCACGATCATCCATATCATTATATATTTGCATGTCACAAGGACCATGTAACAAGGACCACATCACGAGGACCATGTCACAAGGACCATGTCATAAGGACCATGTCACAAGAACCATGTCGCAAGGACCATCATCATTAATACCGCAAATACATTTGTTGCGAAGACTATTTCCCTCTGTCGGCCGATTTCAAAAAGGATGACATTCAAAAGCATTCTTAAGTCACACTTGCTGCACAGAATCGACCCAAAAGCATATTTATATCCAACATCACGTAAGACGGCAGAGTATGACATTGAGGGTATATTTACTTCATCATTATCATGCCAAGTCTGGCATCCATCATATTTATATCCAACATCACATAAGATGGTGGAATCTAACGTTGAGGGTATATTTGATTCATCATTATGCCAAGTTTGGCATCCAACATATTTATATTTGACATCACGTAAGATGGCAGAGTCTGACGCTGAGGATATATTTGCTTTCTTATTATGCCAAACATGGCATATTTGTATCCGATATCGCATGAGATGATAGAGTCTAACATTGAGGATATTATTATTATTATTATGCCAAGTCTGGCATTTAGCATATTCATATCCGATATCGCGTGAGATGGTGGAGTCTAACATTGAGGATATTACTCTTATTATGCCAAGTCTGGCAGCCTAGCATATTTATATCCAATATCGCGTGAGATAGCGGAGTCTGACGTTGAGGATATCTTTGCTTCCTTATTATAACGACCAGATGATTGAATTTGGTATCTAGCATATTCATATCAGATATTGCGTAAGACAGTGGAGTCTAACATCGAGGATATTGATAAGTTGGTATTCTACCTACTTATTTAGCTTCTAATCTTATGCTTTTGCTAGTATGAATTGGATAACTAGTGCAATTTGACACTAATTACTTCTATTTTGCAGGTTTCTGTGTTTTAGAAGTGTTCGGGAAGAATTCAGATGAAAACAAGTCAAATGCATCAAATTGACCATCGCAACCGCGATACCTAAGGCACACGATCGCGATGCACAAGGAAACTAGCAAGCTATTGTGACCGCAAGCTACAAGGTACGCGACCATGATGCACAGGGAATCACAGCCATGCGACCGTGAGAGTGAATCCATGCAACAACGATGAAATAAAGGCAAAAGCCTCATGACTGCGAGGACTGGTCACGCGACAGCGATGAAGAAGTCATCAGCTGCAGGACAGATTTGGAAATGCCTATTTTTGGAAACCCCAATCCATATAAAAGACTTCTCAGCCGATTGGGAACACATCTTTGGATGGATCTTTGATTTTTATCACAATATTTGGCAAGCTTGGGGAGCAAGTTCATCAACCAACACCATAGGAGTGAAGATTTGGATGCTCTTTATTGTAAAAGCCTTAGTTTCCATTCTTCAACTCTTTTTCTTAATTGCTATTTTATTGGTGTAATTGTTTACTTGAGATTTGGGTTTGTATTAGAGATAATACTTGTTTGGGTATTGAATTCATATATAGATTTTTCTCTTGTTTAATTATTTGGGTTTATTGAATCCTCCATTGCTTGAATTTATAGTCAATGGTTGCAAACATTGACTTAGCTTTCTAATTTAGGTTTTTGCTTGAGAAAAGGATTTCCCTAAATTCGGGAAGATTCAATAGTGGGAATTTGAGGGTTTCCACTCTAGATCAAGGCTAGAGATAGTTTTGTTGCCAAAAACTCCCATCTAAGAGTTGGGGTTAGGGATAACCCAATTCACCCAAGTAAATTGTTTGTTATTGATTACTCGTGGTGATTAGAGAGAACCCATGAGGATTGCTGCTTAATTGGTTGAGATATAATTAAGTGCACT
The DNA here is from genome assembly GCA_003996215.1 of Jaltomata sinuosa. Lineage (NCBI taxonomy): Eukaryota > Viridiplantae > Streptophyta > Magnoliopsida > Solanales > Solanaceae > Jaltomata > Jaltomata sinuosa. Next base: position 246,273 of record QJPP01001180.1, on the reverse strand, counting down.
CTTAGCCAAGACTACCCATGTGTTGATTGGGTTCTAGTCTTGCGAATTAAATTCCCATTCCAAATTCTCCCTTGTTATCCATTGCTTGGCGAAAGCAAGGTGAAAGCCATTAATCACTTTATCTTTTATTTGATTTTCTTTTATCTTTAGTTGTAGTCTAAGACCCCTTTTAGATATCTTTTTCTCTTTTTTTGTTAATTGAACTTTAATAAGTTGCTTGGATTCTCTATTAGCTCGATCACGACTAAATTGTTCCCTTGGGTATGACTCTGACATTCATTGGGAATTATAAATTTTATTTTATTGCACGATCACCGTGGTCTCCTACTTGGAGAGCATGATTTAAGCGTTCATCAAAAATGGCACCGTTACAGAGGAACAATTTGGCATATTGAGTTAGTTTAGAAATTGAGTTTACATACTCTAGTTCAATTTTGTGAATAGTTGTTTTTCTTTTGTTTAGTTTTAGTTCGTAGATGGCATCATGGCTTATTTGAAAGCTAGAAATGGTGATAGTTGCATCCCAATTTATATTCCCGACTATTGTGTTTATTATGGTGGACCCCACCTTAGATGAAGGTGTAGAATTGGCCCTAGGAGAGGAAGGTATTCCCCTTCTCGCTCCTGTGATGGTCGCAATTGCTATTTGTATGGTGGTCGTGACGGACATTGGAGCGAATGCCCCAATGATGATCTTCCCTCTCCCTCCTCTTGTGCTAACAATATTGCTAGTGGTGCGTGTAACCTTAACAGGACCATAACTTCGCAAGCGAAGAAGGCATATACGTCAAGATCCAAACCCTGTTGGCCTCACTAGAAACCCAAGAGAAGAGTGTGCAATTCATGAATCAAGGCTTTATGGACGCAAGGGCTAAAGAAGATGGAAACACAAGGAAGGGTCATGAATTGAAGGTTGTGTTACAACCAACTACACCATTTGTGGGTCATGATGTCATAGAATCTCTAAGTGAGGATGTTATGAATGAGGCAAGCTTGAAGGTGGAGACGTCCAAATTCCACTTCAACCTTTGTTCGACCTTAAGTTTGATTGACTGGACGAAAGTCAAAGTAATAAAGCTTTTGGAAGACCTTGGAAGGAGAGTGGATGAAGGTCTATCCAGTTTTGAGTTTGTTGTGGAAAGAAGGCAAGTGTCCTTCCTCACTTGAAGGCTAAAAAGTGCAAAATACAAAATCAAGAGAATGGCCTTCTCATGTTTAAACCTTCACCCCGAGATTGTCATCGGAAGCTCGATTCATGTTTGGTCAAAGGTTCAAATCTTCCAAATGGGGATCCAAATGGTGAGGTATCTTGTGTCGCACCGCGGCGTTAAATTATGCACTTGGTGGGAGGAAACCCATTGTATTTATGCTTTACTTCATTTTTTGTTTCTTTTTGGTGTGTTCTTTGGTGCCCAATGGAATGAGAATAGGAACCAAGTGTTGAGAAGAACCAAAAATACCTCTACAAAACGTGCTTTTTGCACCTGGAAGAGTGCCCGTCGCACATGCCATCGCACAAGCAAACAATGAACTGATTATAAAGTCCAGCATGTGCGAACGTGGTGTATTTCACACCTCACAAAGTGCCCATCACACCTGGTGTCGTACGAAAAAATAGTACGCTGAACAAAAATTCAGAAACTCGATGGATGCCAAAGTATCAGGATCGCAGAGCCTGAACCTCGCGATCGCGATTAGTTAAAATTTCTCTGACTCTTCGAGATCGCATGATCAAAGTTGCGCAGAGTTAGGTGATCTTAATTCATCATGATCGCGTGATAGAACCTCACGACCGCGAGGCACTGAACAGTTTCCAGGTTTTAAATAGTCACACAAACCATTTCAAAAGCACAAACTCCGTTGAAACTTGGTTCTCTTCTCTCCTAAAGGCAAGAATAATCCATCCATCAACATCGATTCCATAAGCATCTTTACAACTCCTCATGTATGATCGCCGTTGTCGCTTCTTCAATCTACCCTCATTGTGCTTGTAAGTGCTCTAAAATCCCAAGTGGGTGTTAATCTTTTGCTTTCTTCATAATGTGCAAAGTGGGTGTATTGTATGAAATTATGAGTGAAATATAGTTGGGGGTTAGTGATCTGTTGGTTTGCTGATTTTTTGGGTAAAAAGTGACGACCATGTGTTCTAAAAATTGTGTGCAAAAGGGTGAAAAACACATGTTTGATGAAAGGTCTGAAAGAGTTTTTTCTTGGCAAGAAGATGACCATCGCGATCACGATGCCAACACCGCGATCGCGATGACCAATTTCACTGACCATCCGAATCGCGATGTCACATTCTGCGATCGTGATGACTTAAAATTTTGGAAAAAAGAAATTTGTCTTTGCAATCGCGATGCAACATCCCGTAATCGCGATGACCAGTTTTAGCAGTCCGTAAAATAGCAACTCTGCCCAGCTCTGTTCGGGCTTGTTTTGGCTCATTTCTTTGGCCTAATCATGTCCCAATATGTTGCTTTACATGTCTATATCATTGTTTGACAACTTTGTTCCTTGTGTAGGTACTTTAAGCTTGAAAATAATCGGAATTAAACATGAAGATGCCAACCAAGTGGCCGACGAAGAGTTCTTTGACCAAGGAACCTTTGTCACCCTCAAGTGCTCCCAACTATATGACCGTCTTTTGACAAAGCCAATAACTAGGGAGTGAGGTATCATGATGGACGGATAAGAAGAGAAATGGGCCGACTTCTATGGAAAGTTGGTTACTAGTTGGTGGTTGTGCTTCACCGCCGAGCCTATCAAGGCAAACTTTGCTGTGGTCCGTGAATATTATGCTAATGCGGCCAAGGTGGACTTCGCAAATAACTTGAAGGTGCAGGTGTGGGGCAAATTAGTTCGGTTTGATCCAGAGTTGATCAATGGATACTACAATCTCCTGAATGTCGATAATCCCACATACAAATCCCGCGCTATAGAAATATGAATCGATTGGTTTGTTTAGCACTTACATGATGGCACAGTCCCGCAATGGATAGTGTTGAATACGAGGATTGAGTCTTTGGAGTTTAACCTTGAGGCCCGTACTTTGATTTCGATTATTTGTGCCCGAGTCATGCCTTCAAAGAATGAATTCGATGTAACCCCTGATAAAGCAAATGTCATTTGTGCTATGATGCAGGGTATGCCGATAAATGTAGGGCAACTGATCGTGCAAGAAATTCAACAAGTTTTCCTTGATGGTAGGAAGAGTCTGCTCTTTCCTTCATTGATCACTCACTTATGCTATGAAGCCGGGGTTACAAAGAGGGATGGTGAAAGTGAGAGGAAGCTCGAAAAAATTAATTCACCCTCTGAAGAAGATAGGCCCTATGCAAGCATCGAAGAAGAGAAAGATAGATGTGGATTCACCATTATTTGGTCTAATTTCCCAGTTTAATAGGCACGTGAGTCAGCCACTGCTGTTGAGACTATTGTTCCTCTCAGAATGGGGCCTCCGACACTCCTCCACATCTCCAGCCAGGTCTGTGGCATGGATTCCCATCTTCGTCAGATTGTAGCAGGCTTACCTTTGGGTCAGGGTAAGACTTTTACCGTATCAACATTAGGGCTGCCACCCTTCACTACTCTCAGTGGCCCTACACTAGCTAGTGTAGCGAGCCAGCAGCATCACATCACGGAGAGGTTGGCCAAGGTTGAATGGCGACAGAAAAAGCAGAGGGGCCATGATAGGAAGCAAAGCAAGTTCCTCACAAAGATGATGATCACTCTGAGGAAGCTATATGGGTTTGACGCTGAGGATGATGCTGATGAGGGAGACTGGGTCCTTTCTCGACCTAGCAGTTCTGGTTTTTAGTGATACACCCTTCAGGGAGCCCCCTCAAAATCTTCTCTTATTTTGTTGCAGTGAGGGCACTGCACTTTATTAGTTGGGGGTGGCTAGCACTCTATCTAGCATGTTGTTTTATTTTTGATATTTCACCCTTGTCGAGCCTTGTTTTCTTTTTATTGTTGGATATTGATGTGCCTTTGTCGGGCTTGTTTTTGTTAAGTTTTGCCCTTATCAGGTTTGTTTGTTGATATGGATGGAGTTGATAGTTTAGGTTGTTAGTTCTTTTCTAGTAGCTTCTTCGTTTTTCTGTTTATAGTAAGTGTGTTGGATGTTTTTGAGCCAGGTGAAGTCTGAGTACCCATTAGGCTAGAAAGATCTTGTCGGAGTTAGGACACAACATCACACATGTCAATGTGCAAACTGCACGAGATTCGCACATACCCACTGTTGGCTTGTGCATTACACATGCGACCCACACTTTGGCATGTGTGAATCGCATGTGCCTGTTGATTATGATGGTTGGGTTGATCCATTTTGTGTAGCCATACCAAATTAGACAGATGAATTGGCCCAATGATAAACTGAGTGATGCCACTCTTAGGGGCAAATCATCGTCTTTTGAGGTTTTGGTTGTCATTGACTTGTTTGGTACTAATGAAGTAGTCTTGCATGTTAAGTGAAATAAGCATACCCTTCCAAAAATTTTGTGAAAAGTGCATGGCGAAGATTAATGTGTGACAACCTCTTTAATCTTTTTGTGACTCTTAGCCTATTAGAGGTGATAATATGGAATGACTACTCTTTGTTCTTGTTTAGGAAGTTAAAATCAATCTTTCTTGAATGATTTGCATGCCATGTGTGGTGAGGTTTAGTTTAATAATTTTTGTGTTTGCTTGTGTTAACTAGAACTTGCTCGGTTATTCTTTAAAGCTAATCTTGAGTACTTTTGGTTAGAGAAATGATCTTAGGCGTTCTTTGTGATTATCAAAGCCTACTTAGCCTTAAAAGCCACCAATGCACTTAAATTGAATCATTAGTCACCCCTCTTGAGCCTAATACCTTTTCTTTGGCAACCTTCATACAAGCCTTAAACCATTTTTGAACATAAGTCCCTCTCTTAAACTCGTCCCTCCTTGAACTCCACAAGTGTAAATTCGAGCCTAAAAGCCTAAGTTTGGGGGTTGATAAAGGTACCTTGGAGGAATGCTAAATGACTAAATCATAGTTTGTTGCTTAATAAGAATTGCCAAAAAGAAGGAAGAAACAAAGCAAAATGAAGGGAAAAGAGGAAAGGAAAGAAAAGAAATGAATCCTCCAAGGTGAAGAAAATGATAAAAATTGGGGCTTCAAATAAAAAGAAGTGAAATGGTGCCTCGTGTTGAATGAAAATGAAAGGAATGGCCTTGGTTTTGAATTGAAAAAGTTGTCTAGAGTTCGAGGAGGATGTAGTCACTTGAATCCAAATGCATATCCTACCCGCCCCCGAGCCTATATTACAAGCTTAGAAAATCCCTTTTGAGATCTTCGACCGATTGTATTTGAGCTAGTGGCAAATGAAAATAAGGGCAAGACTATGGATGATACTTGTTGGTACTTGAAATTCTTTGTGAGTGTGCCTGTTTGTATTTGTCCCTTGTGATTGTCTTTGTACATAATGTGTTTTTTTGACTTTCATTTTTGTGAGGGCATCCGAATTAGGATAGTTGGTGACATTGATAAACTCCAAAAATGAGTCAAATGAACATATTTTGGTAAGCTAGTAGTTTGAGTCACATCTCAAGGATTGGATGTTGTCACTTGCTTGTTCTTAGTGTTCCATTGCATAATTGAATTGTGTTTTGAAATGAGGCGAATGCTTAGAGTAAATTCATGTGATGGACTAATCGTTAGTACCAACCAAAGTCATACTAGGTAACTGAAATGGTTTTTTCTTGCCTTGTGGTATTGTCATTTGCACTTGTGTTTTATGCCTCTTGAGTTAGTATTTTTAAGTTGCTTGAGGACAAGCAATAGTTCAAGTTTGGGGGTTTGATAAGTTTGTATTCTACCTACTTATTTAGCTTCTAATCTTATGCTTTTCCTAGTATAAATTGGATAACTAGTGCAATTTGACACGAATTACTTCTATTTTACAGGTTTCTATGTTTTAGAAGTGTTCGAGAAGAATTTGGATGAAAACAAGTCAAATGGAGCAAAAATGGAGTTGTTGATCACTGGCATCAAATTTACCATCGCAACTGCGGGACCTAAGCCACGCGATCGCGATTCACAAGGAAACAAGCAAGCTATCATGATCGCAAGCTACAAGTCACGTGACCGCGATGCACAGGGAATCACAGCCACGCGACCGTGAGAGTGAATCCATTCAACAACAATGAAAGAAAGGCAAAAGCCTCGCAACCGTGAGGACTGGTCACGCGACAGCGATGAAGAAGTCATCAGCTGCAAGACAGATTTGGAAATTCCCATTTTTGGAAACCCCAATCCACATAAAAGACTTCTCAGCTGATTGGGAACACATCTTTGGCTGTATCTTTGATTTTTCTCACAACATTTGGCAAGATTGTGGAGCAAGTTCATCAACCAACCCCATAAGAGTGAAGATTTGGATGCTCTTTATTGTAAAATCCTTAGTTTCCATTCTTCAACTCTTGTTCTTAATTGCTATTTTATTGGTGTAATTGTTTACTTGAGATTTGGGTTTGTATTAGAGATAATACTTGTTTGGGTATTGAATTCATATATAGATTTTGCTCTTGTTTAATTTTTTGGGTCTATTGAATCCTACATTGCTTGAATTTATAGTCAATGGTTGCAAACATTGACTTAGCTTTCTAATTTGGGTTCTTGCTTGAGAAAAGATTTTCTTAAATTCGGGAAGCTTCAATAGTGGGGATTTGAGGGTTTCCACTCTAGATCAAGGCTAGAGATAGTTTGGTTGCCGGAAACTCCCATCTAAGAGTTGGGGTTAGAGATAACCCAATTCACCCAAGTAAATTGTTAGTTATTGATTACTCGTGGTGATTCAAGAGAACCCATGAGGATTGTTGCTTAATTGGTCGAGAGATAGGTAAGTGCACCCTTAGCCAAGACTACCCATGTGTTGATCGGGTGTAAGTCTTGTGAATTAAATTCCCATTCCCAATTCTCCCTTGTTACCCATTGCTTGACAAAAGCAACGTGAAATCTATTGATCACTTTATCTTTTATTTGATTTTCTTTTATCTTTAGTTGTAGTCTAAAACCCCCTTTTAGATATCTTTTTCTCTTTTTTTTTGTTAATTGAACTTCAATAAGTTGCTTAGATTCTCTGTTAGCTCTATCGCACTATATTGTTCCCTTAGGTATGACCCCGACACTCGTTGGGAATTATAAATTTTGTTTTGTTGCACGATCATCGTGGCCTCCTACTTGCGGAGCATAATTTGAGCATTCATAAGATATTTATGCACCCTTATTCTGTTATCACATTGAGTCAACAAAGTCTCACACCAAAGGATGTTCGTATATTCAAGAGCATCAATAGCCAGAGAATGCAACTATATTTGATCGTATGGCAAAGGCCTTATCACCCTGATGATCAAATAACACTTGCCATCGAGGTCAAAAGCACATAGTCTGAGGGATGTCTGTGAGACGCCATCCAAATAGAATGATGAACTGGATCTCCCAAGATTGGAAGGCCAAAGGTCGTCTGTAAGCCATAACAATATCTGAAATTGGATAGTGTTCAAGATTGTCCAAAACATGACAAACTAAGAGTTATCTATAAGACACAGCGATATCTGAAACCAGATAGTGTGCAAGAACACCTGAATATTGAAAGTTCAAGGGTAATGCATAAATTGCAATAATATTTGAAATTGGATAAAGTGCCAGACTACCAAAAAATTGATAGTCCAAAGGTTATCTATAAGCCATGACATATCCACGTTGATATTGTGCAGGACTACCCAAAGGCTAGTAATTCAAGGGAAATCTGTAAGTCGTGTTACATCCAAGATCGGATAAAAGTGCAGGATTACCCAAAAACTGGCAATTTGAAGAACATCTGTAAGCCGTCTCTATCCAAAATCAGATGATGTGCAAGATTATTCAAAGTTGATAAATTAAAGGCATCTGTAAGCTGCCTCTATCCAAAGTTGGGTGATGTGATAGATTACCCAAAGCCTTACAATTCAGAAATTATGTGTTAGTCGCGTCGATACGGATGATGCACAAGATTTACCCCAAAGGCATATGCAAAGACTACTATCAATAGCCACGAAGGCTATCACGTTCAAGAGAACGCCGCAAATGATTACGAGGACTGTCATATCAAATGGCCACAAAGTTCGTCATACTCAAAAAACCATCACGAAGGCAATCCTATTTGATAGCTGTGAAGGCTATCATATTCTCGTCATGGAAGTTGCTATTTCCATAAGTCAGAGGAAGAAAGAATGACATCTTCTTCAAAAAGCAACGAATGCAAAAAATGAGGTACAAAACTATTTTTCTCTATTGAATTACTTTACTACTAATAATTTTGTTTCAAAATATTTCCGAGAACACCCAAGAGGATGAAAATCTCGAACCAGAAAAATAGGTATGAAATGCGTCAAAAAGATGCCACAACACGGGATTCAAACGTAACCCAAAGGATGAGGTTTGGCAAAGAAACTCTCTCTCCAAATAGAATTACTTTATCACTAACAATTTTATTTTGAGATGTTGTCGAGAGCATCCGAGAAGGATGAAATTTCTGAAAGCAAAATGACAGGTGCAGACTACATCAAAAAGGATGCATCACAACGTGAAACTTTTTCTTAGCAGCAAACTTGAGAAATGACTTTCAACGCTATGAAATCACACCCCTATCAGAAGGCATGTGGGTATTTCCTGTCATTGAGTCTTAGTTTTGCATCCAGGGTATTTTCTGAACTCACTCTAGGAGCAACTTTCCTCCTCTTCAAAATTTGGGTGACAATACACCTCGAGCTTTGGAAATTATGTACAGGTTAATTCTTATTTATGGGTGTGAAGCGCTCCACATTCATAGTTGAAATGTTACAAGCCTCTTTTCTATAGCTCAATCCATTTGTCACTCATCCCGAGTCAAATGTTGTATTAACATAAAGATTACCTTTTCCACCGACTGAGTCGAACTACAAGCAGCCTGATTCCTAAGTCCTGGGATGTAGGAGGGCTCTATGTTAAAAACTCGGCTGCATTCCAAACATCCCCAAATCCTCTTACTCGCCAGTTTTCTGGTCTCTCTGTAATCCAAAACCAGAATAGCTTTGGATACTTTTAAAATTGTGCATAAAATCAAGCGTCTTGAACTACAAGTGGCCTGAATTCTCATGTAACCTGAGATATGTAGAAAACTCGATACCGGGGTCTGGCCATAATTCTTCAAAATTCATGCTAGAACCAAACGCTTCCAAGGGATAAATTCATGGTCAGACAAAATTGAGATCGTTAATTCCCTTTGCCCAGGGTTTCTTGAATTCACTCTACCCAAAGGGAGCAACAGTTGTTGACACCCAATTTTTTTCCTCCAAATCATAAATTAATTTTGAGTTTTTGTTAATTCTATAATAATTTTGAAATAATTATTCTTATAAAAGCAAAAAAATTCCAAAATCAATTTTATAATAACTTTGTCATTTTAAGTAGGAATCTATATATTTTGTATTTAATTATATAGAATTATATAGAGTTTACTTAAGAAATCACTTTTAAAATTATTTTCGAGTAAAAACCGTGTTTAAATTGACAATGCTCTATTTTCTCAAAATTTATTGGAAACGAATTGAATAAACGGTTTCTAATGTTAAACGAAAATAGTTGTGCTTGAAAGAATAATTATTTTACTTTTTTTTTATTAAAGAATCTCAATGAATTAATTTAATCTAATTTATCTATTTCAATCGTGGTCGAATCTCACTAATTTATTTCAATTTGGCCATTTCCTAACACACCCCTCACCTTAGCTTTGTTTTCAGCTACCATGGCCCAAAAACAATTCCTTTAGCCCATATTCTCCAAAAATACCCAAGCCCATTCCCTCTACTTCCTAAATTATACTCACATACACTCACATATACTCTTTCCCATATATCACGCGTCCCCATCACTCTCTTTAATTTCCAAAAGACTGCATTGTACTAATTGTACGTGCCTCACCTCCCACTTCTCTTTTCTTCGTCTCACTTCACGACAAACAGACCAAACCCATAAGCTCAGTCCCATAATGCAACAACAATCTCACACAAATGATGCCCAAATCACAAATTTCGTCCAAATCTCCGTCTGTTCTCTCCGTTTCCATCATCTATTGAGAACCTGAAGAATCGAGAATGTTCTAGAAGGGACAGCTGGCCTGTCTAATGTTCCTCTCCCTAAATTCACGGCGAATTATCTCAAATTTGTACTAGATTTTACAGACGTGGCTCATTTTGTATGGAATGAATTTCGAATTTCAAATTTCCCAAGGGTTTCTACCTGTTTAGCCCCTCTGTTTCCCCCCTCTTTAGCCCAAGAATTTCCCTATAAATTGGGGTTCTTTCCCCTAATAGTGGGCTGGCTTTTGATTTCTTAGGTTTTCTTTGGAGAACAACTATCTAAACCCGTAAAAGAAATTGAAAGTTTTAGAGATAAACCCTAAAAATTCATGTTCTTTTGGCAAAACAAGCTAAGCTCTGGAATCTTGGTGGAAGCATTCTGATGAAAGCTCGTAGTCCCGTTCGCTGCTCTGTAATAGGTAAATTCATCATCTTTTCACTCGATTATTCGATATTTAGGAGTAGTGTAATTTAGCTGTTTAGTCGCTCTGTGTTAGCATGATTATTCTTTCTCGCAGTAGATACCTAGGATCGATTAAGAATGATTGAATGTGGTTTGAACTGGTCTTGTTTTGAAATTATGTGGAAATAGGAGATTATGATGTTGTTTTGATTATCCAGAGTTTTCTTGAAGTTTCTTGTCTTGCTATTCTTGTGATTTTGTGGATATGTATATTCATTACCCCTTCTCCTGGTATATACATTTTATGTTTTCAGCATGATAAGTAAAGAGTTTTGCCTTGTTATCCCTTGAACGACACTCTGCTTCTCCATGTATCTTGAGGCTCCTTTATTTAGTTAAAGGTAAGTAAGATAATCAATTTGGTAGGTGAAAAAGGATGTTTATCATGTGTTTGAATCTACTCGGTTTTGTAGGAAAAGGTTAAAGCTTGTTCGTATAATGACATGCTATTGTTTGATTTTAAAGTTCAGTAATAGTTATGAAAATAGGTTCTTGTCAAATTGATTTATTACTTCAAAGGATTTCTTCATAACTATGACAACATGCCAATATGTTCCCAGATTTCTACGCCTTTTGTCTGATGAAATTGATTTTAGATCCAGGCTCATGATAGAACAAAATATGTGTGTTATCTTGTATTCAAATGTATCTTAAACAAAGCAATTACTAATTCTGTTTACAAGTGCAAGAATATTCTTTTCATCCTTGAAGAAGTATTCAAACCTCATGACTGGCCTATCGATGCTCTATTATGTTTATGTAAAGACAATCCCTTTGTCTCAAAACAGATTCCAAAATCCCATTTAGCATGCTTTTGTCATATTGCATCACTTGGTCGATGCATTTTTTGTGGTTTTAATTCAGAAAACAGTCAAGTTTAACATATCTAATGTTGGGTCCATTTCTTGTTGCAACTGCTATGGTTTAACATGACTAATTGTTAAGTTAACTACTATGTGCGATCAGCTGCTTTCATACCTCGTTTTAATCCTTCTAAAAATGATTTCTTCTTCTTCTTCTTCAAGTAGAACTCAATGATTCACTGGCAGCGCTCTCTCTCTCGTTTGCTTTAAAGACTATTAGGATTCTCTTTAACTGCTGCAGCATAACATGGCTGTTGGGGATGTGTTACATTTTGCCAACTTTGAATCAATTTGCTAGTAATTCTACACCTCATTTTCTTCTGTAAAGACTCCCTTTTGGACTCAATATGTTTATAGGGTGAAGTTTATATTTGGGAATCTGATGCTACCTTTCTTTTCAAAACATAGAGCTTCTTGGCAAATTCTTCAAAATATTGGCTGCTAAGCAGCAAAATGAATTAGCATGTGCTCGCTGGATAATTTGAATACAGTTCTTTGTTTCCCTTGCTTTATCTAAGAATTGTTTGTATAAACTTGAGCTTTATTTTAAAGAGAAATGATTATAGTGAGATGTTTCTGGTTAAAGTGGTCGAATAACTCGATGTTTGGTTTAGTTGTCAAATATGAGTGGCAAATGCTCTCTTTGGTATGGTTTTCTGTTGAACACTGTTAATCACAATATGAAATAGGTTTATCCAGGATGAAGAATTTAAGTTCAGTTACATAGCTAACTTAGTATAACTCACTAAATATAAATGAGTCTTCACTTGGGTTTCAAAGGCTGCAGATCACGTTTGAGTTGAGCACTTTTAATATTTCTTAAAGATTAGTGTTTAGTAAATGTTTTCCTATATCATCTATTAATTCATTTCTTTTGTTTTTGTGCATGAATCGCCCTAAGTCTAAACGGACTCACAGAACCACTTTTTTGCATATCTTTGTTTGGCTCAGCGATTCTCATCGAGCTGACCTCGTTGGAACTTTTATGGGAGCAATTTACAGATGTTCAAAAATGAAGGAAATGGGCTAAAGCCCATAAACAATAGGCTGAAATTTTGAGAAATGGGCCAGGCCCATAGAAAATCAGCAGCAATATTAGTCCAAAAATGAATTAAATTTGAAAAAGAATGGGCCAAGCCCATAAGGATGCAGCAACAACACAAGTTCAGCAGATGGAAAATAAAAAAAATTGGACCCAAGTCCTAATTTATGGAAAAATGGGCCTTAAAGCCCACAATTTAGAAGGCTTAGAGTAGGTTTTAGATTGGGCTAAAATCCAAATGAGATTAAGAAAAGCTTAATCATGTTTCTATCTTATTATATTGTCTAGTTAGAATTATTTGTAATTAATCAGACTAACATTCTAACTTAGTTGAGTTATCCCCAAAAGAGTAAACATTTCTTGTTTAATTTTCTTTAATTACTTACTGTTTCCTTCATGTAAAACAATTAAACATATTATGCTTTAAAGAATTATCGGAAAGAGCATGTTTTTCCTTAGTTAATCCTCTATTTGTTTTCTCTTAAAAGCATTTTCATCACCTTCTTTCATCAAGTTATACTTATCAAAATTTCCGAATCAAATCAAAATACAAGATATTTTCAAAAGTTAGTCAAAAATAAGTTATTTTCAAACAAGTCCGGATAACCACAGGTTAGCAGATGTTTCGAGTGCCTTAAAACCCTTCTCAAAGCATTATTAAGAATCGCTTACCCTTAATCTCAGATTTTTAAAGTTATTATCTGTTTTGTAACTTTAGAAATTTTATATGTTTTTCTTGGTTTTCCTTTTATAAAACTAAGTGGCGACTCTTGCTTTTATTTGAAAAAGTTTTGTAACTTTAACTTAGGTTTTCGAAATGAATTTTCAATAAGTCGAAACATAAAAACCATTTTTCCCATAAAAAAATGGAGATGGAGTTGGTGATGTGGAACCCATAGTGGGGCGGTAGTGGCCATCACGCTCAATCGAATAGCAATGGGAGGGACAATAGTAGATGCCCTCCAAACAATGGCAGACTCTGGAATCCCAAGAACAGATGATGTGGCTCCTCCAACAACTGGAGCCGAACTGGTTGACTCACCCTGAAGTCTCTGTCGCTCTTCCCCTCACGAATAAGCATGTCATCTCGAGAAAGCTTCATGGCAGTAGTTGTGTATTTTTTCATCCTGTTAGGATTTGTCTCCACCTCAGAAGTAAACTCAGTGCGCACCCACTTTCTCTAGCACCCGGGAGCACAAGCTCCACCTCAGCAAACAAATCAACCACCCAGTGTAGATCCACTAGGACCTCAATGGAGATGGAAGGAAAAATAGTAGTGTGGCTAGTGTGGATAGATCTGACCTCCTTTTTGTTTCGTGCCAGCTCATCCTGAATGTGTCCCAAATCGGGGCTCTATATAGTCTGCAATTGAGTATTTACTTAGCGTTCAAATGCATCTATCTACTAGGACATGTCACGAGCGACTCGTTCTATCTCAAGATGTACCCTAACCTTAACAAATGAAATAGTAGACCTCACCCAAGGCTATAGCCTATCCAACAAGTCATTCACTTAATTTTGTGTATTGGCCTGGCGGTCAACCAGGTTATTGAGAAACTCTGCAGTAATGGTAACCATACCAGAAGAAGCTGGGTGCAGGGTTGCAGTAGGAATGCCAACTGGTGGTTGGGAAGTTAAGGGCATAGAAACTAAAGGTGTATCGCCCTCGGTATCTACACTCACCCCTATATCAGGAATATCTAATGGGTCTCTCACTGCTGATGATCCCTCAACTCTTACTATACCAGCCAAAATTGAGGATGAGGCTCGCCTATGTCAACCAAGTTCATAGCATCCTTTATCATCCTGACATCCTGTGTCCTAGTCACCTCTATCATATGGTCTACATCAGGCATCCTTGGGACTATCGAGTCCAAGCACAGTCAATGAATCAAACAAAGGAAGGGTATGGTGGTGTTGTCTTTGAATGCTCGCTCATGAATCTCTTCCCTGATGTAGCGGAGAATATTAATTTCATAACCATCTATGATGCTGGCTACTAGGACTACCCAGGAAAGGGTAAGAGAGTTATCTTCCAGTGGTAGAAAGAGGCGGAACCAAATAATAGCCCACTAAAACTTACCAACGAAGCTCAAGGATGTTTTTTTATGTCAACTTTATGAATTCATTCTGCATTCTCACCATTTTTAGCTATGTAGCCGGTATCCATCTCAATAAATCCGCCTTATGAGTCAGATCTCTCATCTTAGTTTTATCTTTGACAATTTTCATCTGATAGTCAAACTCAGTTCTGTATACTGGAAGTTAATACTAAGTCCCGAACAGAAAGTGTTGAATAGTGCACTCGGATATATCAACCAGTGCATGTCGCACTATGACACTAGCAAGTGGGGGCAAATACTGATACCTCTATTTTGGATGAAGTAGCTGAATTCCTGTGGCTTCATAAGCAGTGTAAAATTCCTGTACTATCTCTAGACAGTAGCTGCCTAGAGGCTAAGGCATCCATCAAAACCGATACTGAGCGAAAGTGGCATACAGGTTCGGGATGGAGGTTAGACCCTTTGTACGAATCTGTGGTTCCTCGAAGATGTCCTTTTTGGGCATTCCCCTATTGATGTGCCGCCATTCTACGGCACTTTCGACGCCTCTAAACTAAGAACAACCGTAAGTTTTCAAGCAACCGTAGTCATTTTTGATGTTTTATGTTATGTTTTCAGGAAAGGGAGACAAACGTGGAAAAGGAAGGAATTACGAGCAAAAATGACGTTCTGGATAAGAGTGACGGTTCAAGTGACGGTCCGTCAAGTGGGTGATGGTCCGTCACCCAAACCGTCACCCTGAGGCAGCACCACTTCCTAGTGGTGACGGCCACCGTGACAGTCCGTCAAGGTGGTGACGGTCCGTCACCCAAACCGTCACAGTGAGGCAGTCCGCTACGCGGAATCCGAACATTTTTGGGACTTTGTTTCCTAGACTCCTATAAATACTCTATGTTAGGTTTATTTTATTTTTCAAGCTTTTTACAATAGTTCACCCAATAGTTTAGGAGTTTTTGAGCGATTTTTGAGAGAGGAAACACGCTACACACGTTTTCCTCCTCCTTCAATCTTGTTCTTGATTCGTTCTTGGGATCTTGGTTTTCTTGTTCTTGGATAATTGAAGATTGTTTCATTATATTGTAAGAATCTTTTCCTCTTTATTATGAATACGACTCTCTTCTCTCTTCTTAATAGCATGATTAACTAAACTTCCCACAACTAGGGTTGTGGGAGCCATGGCAAAAGTAGCATTATAGATTTCGGGTAGCGTCGGGTTCAATATATATGTTGTCACATTGTTAATCATTCATTATTTAACGTTTTCTAGTGGTTGCAAACATTAGAACATTCCTAGGTTTAATTTGCTTGAGTAAAGAGATTAAAACCGGGAAATTTGATTAATAACGAGGATTCGAGACTACCAACTCTCGTCTTATGATTAATGTTGTAACTAGATTAATCTACTTGATGTTTAGGATTGAAATCTAAAAGCTCACCTTTTCAAGTTCGAGAGAATTAAAAAGGGAAATTCGTCTACTTGGTTGAGAAACGTTTAGATGATACCATTAATTCAATCACATCGTGACATGCATATAAGAAAGAACCCGGTTAAGCTTGAATCAACATTGTTACAACGCCATGGTGAACACTTCCCTAGTTCTATCTCATATTGATTTTCACTCATATGTTATTGTTCGTTTTGTTTACACATTGTTCACACAAAACCCCCTCCTATTTACCGGAAAATATCGATCATTAGTCATCAAATTCACTAAAGACTTAACTTTCACCTTATTCCCTGTGGGATCGACCCCAACCTCTGTTGGGTTCTATATTTGCCGACGACCGCTTACGCTTCTTAATTTAAGGTGTAGTTTGGGCGTTATCAAATTTTGGCGCCGTTACCGGGGAATACGGTTGTTTATTAAGTCCAGTGTGTTTATTTGACTCTTAGTCATACTTTCCTGCTTTTACGTTTATTTGTTGTTTTTGTTTATTACAGGGTATAGAGTTGTGCATGCCGAATACCCGACGCTTGGGTGAACCAATACTACCCTACTACCTCGAGCTCGCAAGAATGCTAAGGCTAAACATGAATGTACAACAGGAGGAGGCAACAAGGCTCGCAGCAGAACAACTGGCTCAGCATCACTTGAATTATGAGGATATCTACTTTGATGAAGCTGGTGCCACGGGCGCTATTGCGATTCCTCTGCTAGCGCCCGGGGCCAAGTTCAACATTACTAGCACGATGATTCAGCTGTTGAACTTGAGAGGAGTGTTCCGTAGAGCTGCTGGTGATGATGCAAACCGGCACTTAATGAATTTTGTGGGTATCTGCAAGTCATTCGAACTGCCTGGAGTAAGTCAGACCGCGATTAGACTCAGGTTGTTTCCATTGTCTCTATCTGATGAGGCAGCGTTATGGTTAACAGAGCTAACCCCCGACTCTATCACAACTTGGGGAGAGTTGAAAGGAGCTTTCCTAGAAAGGTTCTTTCCTCCCTCTAGGATGATACAGTTGAGGGATGAGATTAGCAATTTCAGGCAACAACCTCACGAAGCTTTACGTGAGACTTGGTTGCGGTTCAAAAAGAAGCTGACACAATGCCCGAACCATCAGTTGACCGAAGAGTTCTTGATGCAGACATTCTACCGGGCACTGAATTCGGCTACCAAGCCTACATTGGATAATGCAGCAGGTGGAGAATTTATGTGTCTCACTTTTGCCGAGGCCACAACTACTTTGGACAGGCTCACCAAAACCAACAGGGCCTGGCATACAAGGGATTCAAAGGTAGCAGCTAGCACTTATGCAATTGGTGTGTCAGCAGAGCAGCGCAGGAAAGAGGAAGAACGGGACCATGACATGGCCCATCTAAAAACGCAAATGGACCTGCTGACCAAGCATTTGATGTCAGGAGGTATTGAGAAGGTGAAAGTTGTGGGGTCCCAAGGTAGAGCAACAGAGGTTGAATCTGATGAGGAGGCGAACTATTTGGGGGGTTTCCAGGCCAATGGCCAAGGAAACCAAGGTCTGAACTATCAGAGAGACAACTACTATGAGAAAGCTGGTTACAGAGATCGCGACCAGGGAAACTGGAGGAATAACACTGATAGAGGTGGGTTGTATGTACCACCTGGTAATCGGGAAAAAGCTAGCAACGAGGTAGGGACGTCCAAACTAGAGAACATGATGGCGAAGATGTTGCTGAAGGTGGAATCGACTGACTCTGGGGTAAAGGAGATGAGGACTGAGTTATCAGCATTGAGCCAGTTAGTGGATTCACATTCCACCTCAATCAGGCAATTAGAGCAGCAAGTGAGTCACATCTCGGCATCGCTAAATCAAAGGAAGACAGGTACCTTGCCGAGTGACACCGTTCAAAATCCGCAGAACGATGCGAGTTGTATGGCAATCACGACAAGAAGTGGTAAAACATTACCAAAATCACATCCGGTAATTCAAACCCAAGTTGATGTAGCGGATGACAATGTAGAGGAGGCTACCCAAAAGCCCGTGGAGGAAAGCAAGGAAGCCGAAAAGCTTCCAACTATGATGCCTCGGCCACCGCCTCTTTTCCCACAACATTTGAAGAAGAAAGTGGACGATGGAAAGTTCCTAAATTTCATGACCATGCTCAAGCAGGTATCAATAAACATCACACTGGTGGAAGCGCTTGAACAAATGCCCGGATATGCCAAGTTCATGAAGGACTTGATTACCAAGAAGAGGTCAGTAAGCTTTGAACCAGAAGATAACCTTCACCACTGCAGCGCTATTTCTTCAAGATCATTAGTGGAAAAGAAGGAAGACCCAGGTGCGTTTACTGTTCCCTGTACTATCGGGAAGCTCAACTTCGGAAGAGCATTATGTGATTTTGGTGCTAGCATCAACTTGATGCCGCTAGCAGTCTATAAAAAATTGGGTTTGGGAGCTCCTAAACCAACGTCCATGAGAGTGTTGATGGCTGACCGTTCGGTAAAGCGACCGGTGGGAATATTGTCTGATGTGCTGGTAAAGGTTGGTAAGCTTATATTCCCAGCTGACTTTGTGATCTTGGATTGCGAAGTGGATTTTGAAGTTCCCATAATCTTGGGACGACCATTGTTAGCCACGACAAGAGTGTTGGTCGACATGGAAAGAAACAAACTGACCTTCCGATTAAACAATGAAGTGGTCAAGTTCGATGTGTCCAAATTGATGAAGCAGCCAAGAGACATGAAGGTGGTCGCGGTCGTCAATGTTATTAAGGAAGCTCCTGCTGATGTGCATCTTGAGGAGAAGGGTTTGGTTGAGACCCGAGCTGTTATGAGAATGAAGTTGGGATCGCAAGAAGAGAAACCTATAGAGGAAGGCGGTGAAAATAGATCAAGGAAATGAAAACACCGCAAAAGAACTGCAAAGAAAGAGTGAGAAGTTGTCGCGACTAGCTGCGGAGCCGATAGAAGAGGAAGTTGAACGCAACAGAATGGTGTGGCGTGTACCTATTCCATCGATTTCTCCTGCTTTGGAGACCCTGGCGGTCTCCAACATTATGTCAGAATCTGAGTCCTATGGACTTCACAGGTATTCCTTATTCTCACAGTTTTTAGTTTGTACATGTATGCATTGGGGACAATGCATGAGTCTAAGTTGAGGGTGTTGGGATAACTGTGAGTCATACACCACCGAGGGTTTTTGTTGCCGTGTTTCTTTTTCCTCTGGTGTGCTATCTAGTAGAACCGGCATGTTCAGGTTGTCGTTTAAATTTTAGTTTTTTTTAGTGTCTATAGCAAGCATTGCATTTTGTGTTGAAAATTTAACTAAAAGGAGCCCCCTCTGAAAAAGTTGAATTTGTACTTATGTTGAAACGATTGACTGTCTGGATCCTTGAATGTCATAGTATGTTTATGATTGGAATAAGTATGCTTAAGCCGAGTTGTTGTCTTGATAGTTGGTAGTGGTATGGTTTCTTGGTGCCAAGTGTGTGTGAGCGTATTGTTATAAATTCTTACTCTGTGCATGCATCTAGAACTTGCCCGGTCTATTTTGTTAAAGTTTGAAGTTAGTTGCTTGGGACTATCACATAGAGCTACCCCCTCAATATACCATCTTTGTATACCTAGAACACACCATCTCAGATTATCCTGGGCCTCAGGTCATTGTACTCTGTCCGCCTCTTCTTATTTTTGAGTCTCAACTTCTGGAGTGGCCAGATTTATGGAACTTTTATCATCGAAGGCTGACTCATAATTGTTAAACTCTCCTTCTTCAGTCCCAGTCTTAGTCCTAATGTTACTCTCCCAGTTTCTATCACCCTCGTCTGACGACCCCTCTACCTCTTCAGATTAATGAGAAGTGGTCGCTTCCTGTGGTGCAACTATAAGGGCTAGTTGTAGTGCTGCCTCATCAGCTGCTTGTTTCTATGTCCCTCGCCTCGTACTTTGAGGCAATACATCTGGATCGGGATGAACCTCATATACCTCCTCGGACCTACTCTTATTTGACGCAAAGGACTCATCTAGAATTTGTCATTTTTTTCTAATAGCAGCCTCTGAGTCTTGGGTTGCTACCTTCTTCGGTTTGTTCTTTGGTGGCATGGTACCTGTGGGGAAAATATCAGTATAGAAGAAAGCAAGCAAACCCCAAAAAAAATCACATTTTCTCTATTTGGGGTTCTATGAGTGGATTTCACGATCAGTGGAATGAACCATGACTCGTGAACACCCTCGTGGTTCTCAGGAATATGTAACAGCTTGTAGGTCTGAGTTCCAAGTGTGGCATCTACGACTCATGGTTTGATCCATGACTCGTGAATGCACCTCATGGAAATCAGATATTTCTAAGTGTCTGTAGGTCTGAGTTTTCATGAGTGCCATCCATGACTAGTGGTTTGATCCACGGCTCATGGACGACCCTCGTGAAAATTAGACCTGAGACCAGTCCTCTGATCTGATTTCTACGAGTGTATTTGATGGCTTATGGAATGAACCACGACCTGTAGAATGCCCTCGTGATCATTGTAACAGTATAAAACCAATCTTTTTCAATTTTGTTCATTGTTTCATCCCTCTCAAACATTCATACAAAACAATTTCAAACATATACTAAGTATTCACTCCCCAACATTCATCCCTTAGGGTGTTTACAAATTATTTCACACAAAAATTACCCTAGGTCAAGTTATGTTCCCCAAAAATTCAATTTAGGTTAGAATTTTGACTTCATACCTTAGAATTATTTGGAGAAGTTGAGTGAACACTTGTGATATTATGCAACAACCTCAACCCACGACCGAATGTGAAGTTGTGTGCACTGTTTCAGCAATTATGATGAAGGAACAATTGAGTCGATTCGTGTTTGGGGATATCAAGGGGTGATTTGGGCAAAACTTGATCAAGTAGGAGATAAGGTGATGAGTTAGTGTTTGAATGGGAGTAGAAAAGTGAAGGGTCAGTTTTGGTGTTTGAAAATGGGGGAAACAAATCAATTTATATTGATTTAATATGAAATTGGGTCGCGGGTCGAGTCGAGTTGGAATGGGTGAGAAGTATTTAAAAAATACTTACATGAGTTCCAAGACCCATGTTTACGAGTCGTGGACTGAACTATGGCTCATTGAACGGGTTCGTGGAACAAGTCCTGCCACCCAGAATTCTGCCTGATTTCTACGAACTGAAACCATGACTCAAGGTTTGATCTATAGTTCATAGAACTGGTTTGTAGAACCTATTCGGCAGATTACCAAATTCCTATGATTTCTAGAATCAGAAACCACGGATCGTGGTTTAAACTACGAGTCATGGAATTGGTTCATATAATCTTTTCTGCACTTGTCCAATTTCACCTGAGCTTCACGAGCTGGGTCAACGACTTGTGGAATGATCCATGATTCGTGAACCTTACTCGTGGAACCTTACTTACCCCTTTTCCGAGTTTATCTTTTGCAGAATCTTTCCTCCACTTATTCATGCACACATAACAAATATTAGCCTTGAGTTACCTCCCAAGACATGCTTGATTTAACGTCACGGCACAACGTGGGTCACTTGACTACTCAGACTTCATCAAGTTTCCCACATGGGTTTCCTCCTATGTAGCGCGTGATTTAACATAGCATCACGACGCAGGTCACTTGATTACTCAGACTTGAACTAGAATTCACCAAGGGTCCAAACTTCAATGGCTTTCAACTCCTCTACCGTTCCCAAGTAAGCCTTTATATGCAGACCATTCACTTTGAACCTCTTGCCTTCATGATTTTCCAGATCTATGACACCATGTGGGAACACTTGTACCACTTTGAATGGTCCAATCTATTTGGCATTGAACTTGCCTGGAAACAAGCAAAGTCTGGAATTGAACAGTAGAACCAAATCAACAAGTGCAAAAACTCTCTTCTCAATCTTCCGATCATGATACAATTTCATCTTTTCTTTGTAAAAGGCTGAACTTTCATAGGCGTTGAGGTAAAAGTCCTCTAACTTATTCAACTGCCCAAGCCGCTGAAATGATGTTGTAGACCAGTCTAAATTCAACTTCTTTAATACCCATATTGCCTTATGCTCAAGATCAATAGGTAGATGACATGTCTTCCCAAACACAAGTTGGTAAGGTGACATACCTATTGGTGTATTGTACGCAGTCTGGTACGCCCACAAAGCATCATCTAGTTTGATAGACCAATCTGTTCTATTTGCATTCACATTTTTTGATAGGATTGACTTTATCTCGCGGTTGGAGACCTCAACTTTCCCACTAGTTTGAGGATGATAGGGGGTTTCAACTTTGTATTTCACTCCATACTTCTCAAATAAAGCCCGAAACAACTTATTGCAAAAGTGAGAGCCTCTATCACTAATAATCGCCCATGGTGTACCAAATATGGAAAAGATATTCCTTTTCAAGAACGTTGTGACACACTTGCCTTTATTAGTGGGAAGCGCAAATGCCTTCACCCACTTAGATACGTAGTCGACAACAACCAATATGTACCTCATCCCATTGGACATCACAAAAGGACAAAAGAAGTCAATACCCCACACATCGAACAGTTCAATCACAAGGATATGAGTGAGAGGAAGCTCATACTTCCTTGATATACCACCTTCTTTTTGACATTGACTGCATGCCTTAGCAAAGTCGTGGGCATCCTTGTGAATGGTTGGCCAGTAGTAGCCGCATTGCAGGATCTTGTGTGCTATTCGGATACCACTATGATGTCCCCTAATAGGAGATGAATGGAAAGTCTATAGTATCTCCATCAATTCAGCTTCAGGCACACATCTATGGATCATGGTGTTAGCACATACTCAAAACAAAAATGTTTCCTCCTAGAAGAATTTCTTAACATCACACATGAACTTTCTTCGCTGGTGGACCTACATATCAGGAGGTACCACACCCCTTCCCAAATAGTTGGCAAAGTCTTCAAACCATGGAATCAGATCTTGGGAGGCAACTAACATTTGCTCGTCTGGGAACCAATCATCAATCTCTTGCTTATCATTAAGCTTTAGCATGGCTTCTTCCTCTAATCTTGACAAGTGATCTGCTACCTGATTTTTTGTACCCTTCCGATTCTTGACCTCAAAGTCAAATTCTTGTAGTAGAAGCACCCATCTAATCAATCTAGGCTTAGCATCCTTCTTTTTCATGAGGTACCTAAGAGTTGCATGGTCAGTGTGCATAATCACCTTAGTTCCAAACAAATAAGATCTGAATTTCTCGAATGCAAAGACCATAATAAGTAGCTCTTGTTCTGTCAGAATTATAGTTCTTTTGAGTAGTATTAAGTGCTTTACTATCATAGTAGATGGGATGAAGAATCTTTTTGTGTCTTTGGCCTAGGACTGCTCCTAGTGCCACTCTACTAGCGTCGAACATAACCTTAAAAGGCTAAGACCAATCAGGTGAAACAATAATGGGCGCGGAGATCAATGTTTGCTTAAGGCATTCAAATGCCTTCAGACATGCATCATCAAAAACAAACTGCACTTCCTTCTCCAATAATTTTCAGAAGGGATGTGAAATTTTAGAGAAATCCTTTATGAACCTTTGATAGAAACTAGCATGTCCCAAAAAGCTTCGGATACCCTTCACAGAAACTGGAGGAGGCAAGTTTTTAATCAATCCTATCTTCACTTTGTCCACCTTAATACCCTTCTTGGAAATCCGGTGGCTAAGTATTATGCCCTCTTTGACCATAAAGTGACACTTTTCCTAATTCATCACTAGGTTGCACTCTTCACATATTTTTAGCACACAACCCAGATGATCCAGACAATCGTTAAAAGAGTCAACAACTACAGAAAAATCATCCATGAATATCTCAATAGTTTCCTCTACCATATCTGAGAAAATCGACATCATACATCACTGAAATATCGCCGTCGCATTGCATAACCCAAATGGCATCCTCTTAAAAGCAAACGTCCCAAATGGACAGGTGAACGTGGTCTTCTCTTGGTTTTTAGGAGAAATCAAGATCTGATTGTATCCTGAATAACCATCAATAAAATAATACCATCCTCTAATAGCAAAATGGTCTAACATCTGATCCATGAATGACATCGAAAAATTGTCTTTCTCTGTCCAAGCATTCAACTTTTTGTAGTCCATGTATACATGCTAACCTATGACTGGCCTCATCAGAATCAACTCATTCTTCGCATTTGGGACCACAATAATTCCACCCTTTTTAGGCACACACGGAACCAGGCTTACCCACTTGTTGTTTGCAATAAGATATACCACACCTGCATCCAACCACTTGATGATCTCCTTCTTGATAACCTTTTGCATAGAATTATTCAACCTACGTTGGTGCTCAATACTCGAAATGCAATCTGGCTCAAGCTGAATTTTGTGTGTATAAATTCCAGGTGAAATACCAATAATATCAGTAATGGACCAACCAATGGCCCTCTTGAACTTTCTCAAAATAGAAACTAGAGCTTCAACCTGCCCTTCATTTAGGTCTGATGCAATAACAACTGACAAGGTGTCATTAGCTCCTAAGAACATATACTAGAGGTTGAAAGGAAGTGTCTTGAGCTCCACACTGGAGGCTCCTCAATAAATGGTCTGGCTTGTGGGGTCTGTCGATTTTTTAGGTCCAAATCAAGCTTCTTCGGCACATAAGTGTAAGACCCTATACTGGCAAGTGCTTCTATCATATCATCATATTCATCAATAACCTCTCCGTGAAAGTTCATAATAACAGCTGCAAGAGCTTCAACACTAAGTTTCTCTTCAATAGGCACTACTAGTTGCTCCTCATCATCCACATCTATAAACGATACTACGCGCATGTCATCATGATATTTCATAGATTGGAAGACATTGAAAGTAACCACCTCATCATTAAGTCTGAATTTCATCTGCCTAGTCTCCAAGTCAACCAAAGTGCATCCAGTGGAAAGGAATGGGTGTCCCAAGATGATGGGAACCTCAAAATGTACCTCACAGTCAAGGATCACAAATTATGCAGGAAATATGAAAATGACAACTTTCACAAGAACATCATAGAGCATCCTCACTGGCCTTTTCAATGTGCGATATGCCATAAGAAGCTGCATTGTAGTCAGTTTGGGGGCTCCCAAGCCCATCTATTTAAACACTGCCAGTGGCATCAAATTTATACTAGTACCTAGATCATACAACTCTTTAAAAAAATAGAAAGTTCCAATCGTGCAAGGGATATTAAAGGCTCCAGGGTCTTTCTTTTACTGCACCAGAGAATGGGAAGCTATTGAACTAAAGTGGTGCAAGTTATTAGCAGGCTCAAAACTTACAGTTCTCTTCTTTGTCACCAGATCCTTAATGAAATTTGCATACCCAGGCATCTGCTCCAATGCTTCAACTAATAGAATATTCACTGAAAGTTATTTCAATATGGAGATAAACTTGCGATATTTACATTTCTTAGACGTCTTGATCAATCTATGTGGGTAACGTGGAGGAGGTAATGATATGGGTTTCAAGACCTGTGAAAGCTCTTTATTTTTCTCCTAGGTGGCTTTGGACTTCTTCTCAATTGAACTTTCATTACTACCCTTTTCCTCTGAATCAACCATAATTACTGCACCATCTTTTTTAGGCGTGGCCGGCTTATCAACAACTATGAGAATAGGAGGATCAACAGTCTGTTTCCCGCTTAGAGTAGTCACCGCAATGCCATGCCCATCATTTTTTGGATTCTGGATTGTAATAGTAGGAAGTGTGCCCTTCTGACGCGGATTCAAAGTTGAAGACAATTGACTTATCTGTTTCTCCATTTTGTTGATGGCGATGGCATGTGACTCTATTTTCTGATTCATGCCTGCAATGTCAGCACATATCTCCTTTAAATTACCATCAGTAGAATCCACCTTCTACAACACCTTCGCAATTATCTATTTGACAGTTAACTGATCAGATCCTGCTTTATAGTTACCAGGAGGGACATACATGCAGCTTCTATCATTCTTCTAACCATCCCTGTTGTGTCAGTCACTATCCCTGTCTCTACCCCTGCTACTATCTCTATTGCCATACCAGTTGTAGTTGTCATCTCTATCTATGTTTCGCCCATTATTTCCTTGGCCATTGGCCTAGAAACCTGCCACTTGATCATTCAAATAGTTAGCTTCTTCATCAGATTCGTGCCCATCCTATCTTGGTTCTTTACCTTGTGAACCTACAACGTTCACCTTCTCTGCTCCATTATTAAGAATTTATTTTACAATCATATCAACAGTTGTTTTTAACCCTGCAAAATCCTGTCTAATCTCCTACAATTCCTGATGGTGAATGGATATCCCAACTACATAAGTTCCTGCCAAGCTTTCAACCTCTCTCGTATGCCAGGCCATGTTCATCTTTGTGACTCAATAAAGCATCTCAAATACGTCGATGTAAGTATTTTCTGTGAACGCTCCTCCGGTGACTGTATTAGATACTTCCTTGGTGTGTGCATTAAGTTCTCCGTAGAAAATCTCCATCAAATGATCCACAGGGATTCTGTGATTTGGTACCTTTTTCAGCTTCTTATTGAACCTAAGCCACATTTCATACAGGGCCTTCGTGGGTAGCTGCTTAAAATTATAGACCTCCTACTTTAGCTGCAACATCCTTAATAGGGGCAAGAACCTCTCCAGAAACTGACTCCTCAGTTCCAGCCATGTGTATATTAAAGTATCAGGTAGCTCCGCAAGCCAAAGTGTTGCTTCTCCAGTCAAACAGAATGGAAAGAGCCACAATCTGAAATTATCTTGATCTACCCCTGGAAGGTTCTAAGGACTTGCAGATCCTCACAAAGTTCTTCAAGTGCAAGTTCGCATCATCAGTGGGCTTTATAGCAAATAATCTGTTCAGGTTCAGTGGCTGAATTATAGTGCTTGAAATATCAAACTTTGTACCAAAGGGAAGCGGTCGCAATACTATGGGGCATGTTGTCCCTGTGTCATCAACATCATCATAAAAAAGATTGTAATGAGGGACATTTCAGGATTACTATATCTGTTGGCCTCTAATCCCTCTTGGGCAACAGGATCTTGAGGTATAATATGTTGGGTTGCCTTGTCTCTCGTAGCTTGAGCATTTAGTGTGGCTTGACGAGAAGCTTCTTGTCTAGCTTGTCGTTCTTTCTCAGCTTGAGCATTATGTTGAGAAAGTGCTTCTGCATCTTGCGCATCTTGCATGATTTGAGCATCGTATGCTACCTTTTGCCTTTGTTGTTCTTCGGCCAGCATATGTGCTGTGATCTGTTCAGGTGTCTCAAAAACTCCCTCCTGAACCATGTTTCTTAAAGTTAGTGGGAGTTCGGGATGGAATGGAATCAGAGGATTGCCTTGACTCCTTGTACAGATCATGCACAAGTGTGCAACCTTTGGAACAAAAATATAAACAACAGAAAAAGTAAAATTTGGAAATAAGGATTAATAGTCAAATAACACAATTGCTCTTAATCCTAAATCGTATTCCCCGGCAATGGCGCAAAAATTTAACACGCCCAAATTACACGTGCAAAAGAAGCATTAATCGGTTGCTTTTAAAATACAGAACCTAACCAAGGTTAGGGTCGATCCCACATAGAATATGATAGGATCTCATTCAACTGTGTGGATTTGCGTTCTTAGCTAGCTTATTTCCCTAAAGGGGGGTTTTATGTAACAGTTAATGTTCATAAATTATTAAGTAACTAGTAATCAGCAAATATCAATATCGTTGTGATTCAGAGAGAATATGGCCTAGGATTGTGTTCCCCATGAGTTCATAATGCTATAGGCATTGTACTAGCAATCTATTCGGGTGCTTAGTATGAAAGATCGGTAAGTTAGGTTCACCTAAATTGTTGGTCCCCTAGATAGATGAGTTACACCACACAACTTGGTCCGTCTACGGGTGTATACTTTACTAACCCTAACCTTTGATCCCAGATTGGCTATTCCCAGACAAGGTCAAGCTATTAGATGAGGGTTGATAGCCTCAAATCTCTGTTATAGCCAACCCTTTTCCCATTCGTTACCTCCTTGGTCCGGCAAGTAAGAATAAGGCGAGTTCTAACATTTGCAACCGTTAAAAAGCAATCAAAGTGAAGGGAAGAATAATACATGCATAAACACCGTCCTAGAATTACTAAGTACTTTGCCTACTTTGTTAATCCGCCATGCTTCCCACAATCCTAGTTGTGGATTTAGCTACTCATGTTCATAAACAAACAATCAGAAGTTGTTGAAGCATTCATGATCATATACTTACAAGAATAAGTAAAGAAATCCGTAAACTTGAATAATTGAAGAAGAAATCAAGAATCAAGAACTATGAATGTGTTAATCTCTCCAAACCAAGAACAAATCACTACCAAGGGTTTACAAATATGTTTCCTACAAATTATAGAGCGTAAAATGTAAAAGAAAACCTAGGGAAGGTATTTATAGACATTAAAAATCCTATCCTAAGTAAACAAGGAAAACTGGAGTCTGTAACTTCAACGGACACAGACTACGGTCCGTGGAAACTTCTACGGGTTGTCAAAGGTCCTCGTGAAACTCAGAGATTTTTCCATGTTGTAGGTTAACTTCTACGAATTCATTCAATAGCTCGTGGACAGCTTTACCGCTCGTGGAATGTCCTTGTGAATCTCACACCCTTTTCTTCTCCTCTAATCAGGTTCCACGAACAGGAATTATGACTCGTGAATAGGTCCATAGTTCATGGAAACCTCTCGTAGAAATTAGTCTTCAGGCACCATCTGGATTACTCTCTCCACGACTAACTTCCATTACTCGTGGATGTATTCACGACTCATAGAGTTAAGTCGTGAAAGTCAGTTTCAGCCAAATTTGCAGTCTTTTTCTATATTTAGTCTCCGAACCATGTTTTCCTGCACAACACTCAAAAACACAACAAAACTACTAAAAAATTGCTAAAGAACATACTCCAATTCCAAGTTTTAAGCATCAAAAGTGCCGCAAAACCATGGCACATCAATAACCGCCCTAATTATGTGGCGTCTTATCTCTAGACCTGGGGTCCTGATGATGCAAATCCTCCATAGTGCGGGTATGGTCCACTATAGCCTAAAATGGTCTCCCATTAGAAAGTAGCATCTCTGCAGTCTATCGAAGCTCAGTCCTCAACCCCCAAACAAACTAATGATCCCTGTCTAGCTGATCTGTAGGAATAATCATAGCCCCAAATAGAGCCAACTGGTGGAAACGGGTATCATACATAGACAGTGTCATAGACCCCTGCATCAACTGGGTGAACAACTCTCTACGGCGCTCATGGTCACTCTGCGGCAATAACTTGCCATAAAGGCCTCATAAAACTCCCTCCAAGTAAACTGGGGGGGCCTGTAAGCTACCTGGGCTTTCTACCAAAGGTTAGCTGGCCCTCTAGCTCATAGGTGGTATAACCTACTTCGTGAGTATCCAATAGACCAAGATGATGAGGCATCTCCTCAAAAGTAGAAATAAAGTCATAAGCATCCTGTCAGGGAGCACCGAAGAACCTCGGTGGGGATAATATCAGGAATCGGCACAAAGCCTTCTGCTCTGAATCTGTCATAACTGTGCATGGAGAAAGTGGTTGATCAACTGTAAGCATTGAAAGAACCTGTGCATGGGGAGCCGCAGTAGCAGGTTATGCTCCTAAACTCTGAACACCCAGGGTTGCCCTGTGAGCAGATTTTTAGGCCATATCAGAAGACTCACCCCTAACCATACCCAACAATTGAAGAATAACACTCCGAATATTTGGTGTAATAGCTGGGGCTGGTGCTGATACTGATGCTACCACTGGCCCTGGTGGAACCTAGGTTGCTCCTCGGTCCATGGGCTGCTGGTCAGGAACTCGAGCACATTCTCGACCTCTACCTCTAAGTCTACCCTAGTCCCTGGCTAGAGTCGGTGGTGCTTGAGCTTGCTTGTCTTTGCTCTTCCTCTTTCTTTTGTGCTCAGAGGGGTCAGGAGGTAGTTCAACTTCTTTTTCTGGCTCCTTTGTTGCTGTTGTGTCCAAGTTCGCCATCCGGAGGTCAGGATTCAAAAAGTCACATATGTTAAACGTAGGCTCCGGGGTAATTCATGGCAAGACCACAGGGGATCTGTCCTGGGTAGGTGGAGGATTCTTCAACTGCTCGATGTTGGCCTTAAGCTCGGTAATCTCATTTTTTAGGTCTGTAAGTTCCACCGCACCCATATCTTTCAGTCTCTCATCCACCCTATCCTCCAATGCTTCAATCCGGGCATTTACATTCAGAAATGGTTTTATGGCTTTTTGAATTAAAGCATTCACAATCGGCTGGAATTTCTCGATGAACACTGTCATTTGCCTCTTCAACTCAATAGACCTTTGAACTGTGTCTGAAAAGTTTGCCAGATGAAAGGAAAAGTTGCGGACCTCAGTAGCAGTAGTAGGTTAAGGCTAATCACAAACTGCTAAAATCATTCCAGGACCAACCCTAATCCCATCCTTAGACACCACGTGCCCTAGGAATGCAATTGACTCAAGCCAGAACTCGCACTTTGAGAACTTGGCATAAAGTCGATGATCTCTCAAAGTATGGAGTATAATCCTCAAGTGCTGCTCATGTTCATCTCTACTACACGAGTATTCCAAGATGTCGTCTGTGAAAACTATCACAAATGAGTCCAAATACGGGCCAAGCACCCTGTGCATCAAGTTAATAAAAGTTGCGGGGGCATTAGTCAACCCAAAAGACATCACCAGGAACTCATAATGGCCATAATGTGACCTGAATGCTGTCTTAGGGATTTCCTCCACCCTAATCCTCAACTGATGGTAGCCGTACCTCAAATAAATCTTCGAAAACATGGCTGAACCTTGAAGCTGATCAAACAAGTTATCAGTCCTCGACATCGGATACCTATTCTTCACTGTCACCGTATTCAGCTGTCGATAATCAATACACATCCGCATCAACCCATTTTTCTTCTTCACAAACAGAACAGGAGCACCCTTAGGCAACACACTCGGTCTAATAAACCCCTTAGCTAACAGATCTTGGAGATGCTCCTTAAGCTCTCTCAACTCAGCAGGAGCCATAGGTAAGGAGAAATAGAAATGGGCCTGGTGCCCGGCTCTAACTCAATAGCGAAATCAATATCTCTCTCTGGTGGAAGGCCTGGAAGGTTGGTAGGGAACACATCTAGGAAGTCCCTAACTACAGGAAAAGACTCAGGAGATGAAGGGCAATCACTTGTAGCTCAAACATATGCTAGATAAGCTAAACACCCACGAGAAATCAACTTCCTAGATCTAAGACAAGAGATGACCCCAGATGGTGTGTGGCTAATAGAACCCTGCCACACGATCGGGGATACACTGGGCACGGCTATGGTAACGGTCTTGGCATAACAATCCAAAACCGCATGGTGAGGGGATAACCAATTCATGCTCGGTATCACATCAAAATCTAGCATAGCAAGGATCATCAAATCAACCTAAGTATCTGAATAACCCACATATATCATACAAGATATCACAATTCGATCCACTACTAAGGAATCTCCTACTGGGTCAAAACAGAAACAGGAAAACATAATGGCTCACTATCCAACCCCAAACAAGGCACTAAGTAGGCAAATACATATGAACATGTGGATCCAGGATCAAATAAAGCCATAGCAGACGGATGGCACACAGAAATAACACCTGTAATCACAACATCTGAGGCCTCTGCCTTTGGTCTCCCAGCGACCGAATAACACTGACGATAACCACCACCTGACCGACCGCCATCCCTACCACCTGTCCTACCATGCTGGGCACCACTTCTAACCTGAACACAACCACCTCTAACAGATGGTTGGACTGCACGGATAGGCTGAGCTAGCTGAGCGGCTGGCTGAACTGCATCCCACTGGGGGCAATCTCTAGTAAAATGCCCAATAACTCCGCACTCATAGCAAGCCCCTGATGGACTATACTGTCGAGATGAACTAGGTAAACATGTATAGCCACCATGTCCTGATGCCCTAGAAACTGAACCCCCCAGAGTCTGACCACTGTAACCCTGCTGGATACTCTGTCTCTGCTCAACCTGAGGCCCACTAGAAGACTGAAGTGAAGCCTGAACCACTCGACTAAACTGACCCTGGTGCTGCTGTGGCTGATAAACTCGGCCCCACATTCCTGAACCTCTACTACCATGATGAGAACCACTGTAGCTACCATGATGTCGAGGACTCTTATCTCTATCCTCCGGATCATGACTATGCAAATCCTCCACGGTATGGGCACAGTTTGCAATAACCTGAAAGGATCGACCACTAGAAACTAATATCTCAGCTGGCTGTCTTAGCTTTATCTGCAACCCCCAAACAAACCTACTGACTCTATCAGGCTCTGTAGACATAACCATAGCCCCAAATGGAGAAAACTAGTGGAAGAGGGTCTTGTACTAAGATACGGTCATAGAACCCTTGATAAGTCTGGTAAACTGCTCTTGTACGAACCATCCGCGGAAGAATGAAATATAATAAGTAAGATTTTAGGAAACCATCAAGGATAAGACACACGATATAGAAGCAATAAGAGAGTCATATTTCCTAAGATGCCACTGTAGCCTCTCGAAGAGTAAGTACACATGTCTTCGCCCTGATCTGCAGGACTCTACTAGACATTGGCTCCTATACTGATGACAACGGTGAACCTAGGCTTTGATACCCAGCTGTCACGACCCGATTTCTCTGTCATGATGGCACCTACAACCCCCCAGTAGGTGAACCAATCTCTGTAGCTCAGAACGGTCAGTAATGGGCTACTATCTAGCAATCTAAGTGAAAGAACAGTTTAGAAAGCAGAGGCAAAGGAACATGATAAAGAAAATAGATAACAGGAGTAATATGCATACAATGCGGAAGCTAAACCAAACCCAAAATCTGGTATCATAGCGTATAAGAGCCGGATCTACATAAGGAGTATAAGGGTCCAAAATAATATATACATAAATATCTCCGAGTGGTAGTAGAGTACATAAGCAAAATATAAACTAAAATCTAAGCTTTGGTCACCAAGAGCTCACCCTCAGTCCAAAGTATCACTAAAAACTCCAAGCACGAGTCTCCCATGAGCTTGCGGTGATGGCTCATACTAGGATCTTTACCAGAACATGCAGTGTGTAGGGTGAGCACCAATTATGAAGCATAAGGTACCCAGTAGGTATCATAGGCTGACTGGGCACATATAAGATAAAAGCGTAGTAACAGACAGAATAGAAATAAGCAGTCACAAAAATCAACAAAAAAGTACACAGGAACTAGCCAAGAGGGAAGACAACAAGAATAACATACAAGACTAGCAAGTAGAATATATATACACAATATGCACAGGTGTAAGCAAGAAACAACGCACCTGGTATCCTTGCGATAATAATATATACATAATAAGTTCTAGAAATAGATGGTATACCAGTAACCTCAAGTATAATGAAAAGGGAGCGAAGAGTAGAGATAAACATGCTCTAAAACATAAATCAAAGATCGAACTAATCATGACAAATCTGAAATACAGAATCCAACAACCTAGCCGTAACAGGAAATAATTCTGCAAATAAATAACAAGAGTCTACCTACAGTTCCCTGGTCGCCCATACAACCGAGGAACACAAACAAGTGAAAACAATCCCTCTGGCATCCCATACTATCGGAGCATACAATCAACAAAATAAAAACAAGGGTGGAGCCTCAAACAATGAATGATATAATGCATGAAGATACTTGCCGATATGTTTTATTTACCCTTGTGGTACTTGGAGGCCTTGTTGACTCTGGAAAATAGAAGGTGGGATATTGGGAATGTCCGCGAGTCCCGAGCATAGAATTATCCTTCTAGGCTGGTTATGCTTGCTGAGTAGCTATGGGCCTGTGCAGGGTCGATAGGTTGATTGTGAGCTGCTGGGAAGCTATTGTGTTTGATCATATCATTTCCATGCATATAAAGAGGTTTTATCCATGTTTTACTACGGTTTTGGCTTCGGGCCTACTGGCACTATTTTCTAAACCTTGCATGGCCCCGGGTGCCTGTTTTTTATGGAAATGAATTGGAAATGGTTTGATTTAACTTGTGAATATTCTTGGGTAAAAGAAGGTAAAATTATGATTTATATATACGATTAACGCTAGATTCGGCAGGGCCGGGGTGCTAGTTGAGTTTTCTTGCTACTTGTGATGATTTTAGCCTTGGTCGGACCGAGCACCTGAGATGACTTTCTACTGTTTAGACCCGGTTATGCCGGGCACCCTTGGAGGGATTTTTGAGATATTTTCCCACTACTTTAGTCCTGGACAGGGTTTGGGCATGAATATTCGAGACTGGGTCTCTATCTTGAACCCGGACTTGCTTCCGGATGACATATTTTGACACTGAGTTTTAGTATGGGGTCGGGGACCTCCATGGACCTTGCCATCCAGGCCTGGGGCTTCGGGCTGCATCTGCTGGAGGAAGGGTATATAGTGGAGTAGAGGTATACAGGCAGTGTCCTTCCATGGAACCTACTTGCTGGGCCGGATTGGCACCGGAGGAGGTACATACAGAGATACCATTTCACTTGAGATCTTCATGCATCATATCATTCATTATTTGAGGCTCCACCTTTGTTTGTTGTTTGTTGATTGTACGCTTCAGTAGTATGGGATGCCGGAGGCTTTGTTTTCACTTGTTTGTGTTCCTCGGTTGTATGGGCGGCCGGGGGACTGTAGGTAGACTCTTGCTATTTACTTACAAAATTGTTCCCTGTTACGGTTAGGCATGAAATTGGTTACTTCTAGGCTGTTAGTACTTGGATTTGAGATTGATATGATTAGTTGAGTTTGATTCCAGTCTCCGAGCATGCTTATCATTACTCTTTCCCTCTTCCTCTTACACTTGAGGTTACCAGTATACCGTCCATTTCTAGAACTTATTATGTATATACTATTATCATAAGGATTCCAGGTGCGTTGTTTCTTACTTTCACCTGTGCCTATGGTGTATATATTCTGCTTGCTGGCCTCACATGTGGTTCCGTTGATTTCCTTCTGGGCTAGTTCTTGTGTACCTTTCGTTGATTTCTGTGACTACTTGCTTCTATTCTGTTTGTTACTACGCTTTTATCTTATATGTTCCTAGTCGGCCTATGATACCTACTGGGTACCTTATGCTTCGCATTTGGTGCTCACCCTACCCCCTGCATCTTTTGGTGAAGATCCTAGCGTGGTCCATCACCGTTAGATCGCTGTGATTCGTGCTTGGAGATCTGTTGGGGACTACTTCAGACTGAGGGTGAGCTCTTGGCGATCGAAGCTTAGCTTTAGTTTATCTTTTGCTTTATGTACTCTATTACCATTTAGAGACATCTGTATATATTATTTTGGATCGTTTGCACTCCATGTATGTAGTTTTGGCTTTATACTATGATACCAGGTCTTGGGGTTTGGTTTAGTTTCCGCATATGTATATATATATTCCTGTTATCTATTCTCTTCATCTTGTTCCCTTACTTTTGCTTATTAAATTGTTCTTCCACTTATTTGTTAGATAGTAGCCCATTACGAACTGTCCTAGGCTACAGGGATTGGTTCGCCTACCGGAGGGTTGTAGGCTCCATCATGACCGAGAAATCGGGTCGTGACAGCTTGGTATCAGAGCTCTAGGTTCACCGGTGTCATCGGTATAGGATCCAATGTATAGTAGAGTCCCGCGGATCGGGGCGGAGACATCTGTACTCAATCTTCGAGAGGCTACAGTGACATTTTAAGAAATTTGACTCTTTCATTGCTTTTGTGTCGTGCGTAGAACCCTTGAAGTTTATGGAAATCTCATTTGTTCTACTTCATTCTTCAGCAGATGGTTCGTACGAGATCATCGGCATCAGGCGGAGATGAGCCTCCCACTCTAGCTAGGGGTCGAGGACACCCTCGAGCAGCGGCACCTGCTAGAGCTGCTAGAGTTGAGATAGAGCCCGAGCAACATATGGATCAGGGGGCAGCCCAGGTACCACCAGCTCCAGCGCACACTTTTGTGCCAGCTCCATCCGCAGCTCAGTCTCCAGATATTCGAGGATTACTATTACAGCTTTGGTGTATGATTGGAGAGCGGCCTTCTGAGGTAGCACAGATATCCCCTCAGGGGGCAGACCTGGGTGCACAGAGTTCAGGAGCGCAACCTGCTACTACAGCTCCCCGTGCGGAGGTCATTCCAGTTCCATTAGTTGCACAGCCTCTTGCTCCTCGCCCAGCTATGACAGAGTCAGAGCAGAAGGCGTTGGGTAGGTTTTTAAGGTTAGCACCTCCATGGTTTGCTGGTACTTCTAGACAGGATCCACATGACTTTATTACTACCTATGAGGAGATGTTGCATCATTTGGGTTTTTTGGAGACTCACGGGGTTGGTTATACTACCTATCAGTTGGAGGGCCTAGCGAAGTTATGGTGGAGGGCCCAGGTTGCTTGTAGACCACCATCGTCACCTCTTTTGACCTGGTCTAAGTTTTATGAGGCCTTTATGGCCAAGTTCTTGCCTCAGAGTGATCGTGAGCATCGCAAGGAGCAGTTTACTCACCTTATGCAGGAGTCTATGACTATCTCGGAGTATGAGACCCGTTTTCATCAGCTAGCACCATTTGGAGCTATGATTATTCCTACCGAGACAGATAGGATTCACAGATTTGTATGGGGTTTGAGGCCAGAGATCAGGCAGCCAGCTGAGATACTGATTGCCGGTGGTCGGTCATTTCAGGCTATCGCAGACTATGCCCGTACTGTGGAGGACTTACAGCGACATGATCAGGGGTCCATAGATAAGAGGCCTCGACATCAGGGTGGCTACAGTGGTTCCAGATATGGTGGTAGAGGTTCTGGCCAGTGGGGCCGAGCTTATCAGCCACATCAGCACTAGGGGCAATCCAGCCGACCGGTTCAGGCTTCCCTTCAGACTTTTGGTAGTACCCAGTTCGATAAGGGTCAGACCAGCCATCAGGTCTATAGTGGCCAGTCTTCGAGGGGTACAGTTTCTGGGGCATCAGGCCGTGGTGGTCATACGGGATCTGCTGGTTCATCTCAACCGAGTAGGCCGCAAGGGGCTTGTTTTACTTGTGATGTGATTGGTCATTTTGCTAGAGATTGCCCTCAGCAGGGTACAGTTCAGTTGGCCGAGCCTTTACGAGCAGTTCAGCCTCCGGCTAGAGGGGGTGGTCGTTAGGGTAGAGGTGGTGCTCCACGCGGCAGAGCAGGTGGTAGGGATGGCGGTCGGGTAGGTGGAGGTCGCCGTCAGTTTTATGCGGTCCCTAGGAGACCAGAGGCAGAGGCCTCAGATGCTGTGATTACAGGTACGATTTATGTGTACCATCAGTCTGCTATGGCTTTATTTGATCCTAGATCCACTTGCTCATATGTATCTGCCTACTTTGTGCCTTGTTTGGGGTTGGCTAGTGAGCCATTATCTATTCCTATTTCTGTTTCGACCCCAGTAGGAGATTCTTTAGTAGTGGATCGGATTGTGAGATCTTGTACGATATCTATTG
This sequence comes from Jaltomata sinuosa, assembly GCA_003996215.1. Classification (NCBI taxonomy): domain Eukaryota; kingdom Viridiplantae; phylum Streptophyta; class Magnoliopsida; order Solanales; family Solanaceae; genus Jaltomata; species Jaltomata sinuosa. Next base: position 208,789 of record QJPP01001180.1, on the reverse strand, counting down.
GTGATTCAGAGACTTGGGGTGATTTGATGATCCTTGATATGCTAGATTTTGATGTGATACTGGGCATGGACTAGTTATCCCCTCACCGTGCGGTTTTTGGATTGTTATGCCAAGACCATTACCATAGCTGTGCCCGGTGTATCCCCGATTGTGTGGCAGGGTTCTGTTAGCCATGCACCGTCTTGTCTTCGAGCTAGGAAGTTGATTTCCCGTGGGTGTTTAGCTTATCTAGCATATATCCGAGATGCTAGTCTTGACCCTATGTCTCTTGAGTCTGTTCCTGTGGTTAGAGACTTCCTTGATGTGTTTTCTACCGACCTGCCAGGCCTTTCACCTGAGAGAGATATTGATTTTGCTATTGGGTTAGAGCCGGGCACCAGGCCCATTTCTATTTCTCCTTACCATATGGCTCCGGCTGTGTTGAGGGAGCTTAAGGAGCAGCTCTAGGATTTGTTAACTAAGGGTTTTATTAGACTGAGTGTGTCACCTTGGGGTGCTCCTGTTCTCTTCGTGAAGAAGAAGGATGGGTCGATGCGCATGTGTATTGATTATCGACAACTGAAGAGGGTGACAGTGAAGAATAGGTATCCGATGTCGAGGATTGATGACTTGTTTGACCAGCTTCAGGGTTCAGTTGTATTTTCGAAGATTGATTTGAGGTCCGGCTACCATCAGTTGAGGATTAGGGCGGAGGACATCCCTAAGATAGCGTTCAGGACACGTTATGGCCATTACGAGTTCCTGGTGATGTCTTTTGGGTTGACTAATGCCCCCGCAGCCTTTATGAACTTGATGCACAGGGTTCTTGGCCCGTATTTGGACACATTTATGATAGTTTTTATAGACGACATCTTGGTATACTCACGTAGTAGAGATGAGCATGAGCAGCACTTGAGGGTTATACTCCAGACTTTGAGAAATCATCAGCTTTATGCCAAGTTCTCAAAGTGCGAGTTTTGGCTTGAGTCAGTTGCATTCCTAGGGCATGTGGTGTCTAAGGATGGGATTAGGGTTGATCCGGGAAAGATTTCAGCGGTTTGTGAGTGGCCTAGATTTACTACTATTACTGAGGTTCGCAGTTTTATTGGGTTAGCAGGTTACTACAGATGCTTCGTTCAGGGATTTTCTTCCATAGCAGCACCCTTGACTATGCTGATTAGGAAGGAAGTCCCATTTCAGTGGTTGGATTAGTGCGAGGATAGTTTTGAGAGGCTTAAGGCCTTATTGACTTCAGCTCCACTTTTGACTTTGTCGATTGAGGGTAAGAGCTTCTCCATGTATTGTGATGCTTCTAGGGTTGGTCTTGGTTGTGTGTTGATGCAGCAGGGTCGAGTAATAGCATATGCATCGAGGCAGCTAAAGGTTCACGAGCGCAACTACCCCACTCATGACTTAGAGTTGGCAGCGGTAGTTTTTGCGCTCAAGATCTGGAGGCATTACCTATATGGAGTTCACTGTGATATCTTCACTGATCACCGTAGTCTTCAGTATATCATGAGTCAACGAGAGCTGAACTCGAGGCAGAGGAGATGGGTTGAACTACTGAAGGACTATGACTTCACTATTCTATATCATCCGGGCAAGGCGAACGTGGTAGCGGATGCCTTGAGCCGGAAGGCAGTGAGTATGGGTAGCATAGCTTCTCTTTCAGTTTCAGAGCGACCATTGGCCTTGGACATCCAGTCCTTGGCTAACCATTTGGTTAGGCTTGACTTTTCGGATCCTAGCAGAGTTCTCGCCAGTGTTGAGGTTCGTTCTACTTTGATTGATCAGATTCAGAGCCGTCAGTTTGAGGATCAGCAGTTGTGTGACCTTCGTGATCAGGTTGTTCAGGGTGAGACCAGTCGGGCTACTCTAGATTCAGATGGTGTTCTGAGGTTTGATAGTCGCCTTTGTGTTCCGAGGTTTAGTGATTTGATTCAGTTGATACTTCATGAAGCAGATTGTACTAGATACTCCATTCACCTTGGCACAGCAAAGATGTATAGAGACTTGAGACAGCTTTACTGGTGGAGTGGTATAAAGCGGGATATAGCGGATTTCGTATCTCGGTGCTTAAACTGTTAGCAGGTTAAGTTCGAGCACATGAGACCTGGTGGTTTGATGCAGCGACTTCCCATTCCTGAGTGGAAGTGGGAAGGGATTACTATGGACTTCGTTGTTGGTTTGCCTCGTACTTCTCATAGGTTTGATTCCATATGGGTTATTGTTCATAGGCTGACTAAGTCAGCACATTTCTTGCCGGTTCAGAGTTCTTATGGTGCAGAGAGGTTAGCTCAGATCTACCTTCGTGAGATTGTTCGGTTGCACGGGTTCCCAGCTTCTATCATTTCAGACCACAACACTCAGTTCACATCTCAGTTCTGGAGGGCTATTCAACGAGATTTGGGTACAGAGGTTCAGGTTAGTACTTCTTTCTACCCTCAGACAGATGGTCAGTCCGAGAGGACCATTCAGGTCCTGGAGGACATACTTCGGGCCTGTGTTCTTGACATTGGAGGTTCGTGGGATCAGTTTGTGCCTTTGGCTGAGTTTGCTTATAATAATAGTTTCCATTCGAGCATTGGCATGGCACCTTTTGAGGTCTTGTATGGTAGGAGTTGGTTCTGAATCCAGGCCACAGAATACAGATTTGCTTTGAGATTCCTTAGACCGAGTCCGAGTGATTCAGGATAGACTTCGGGCAGCCCAAAGTAGGTAGAAGAGAAATGTTGATCATAGACTTTGTGCCTTAGAGTTCAGTGTTGGTGATTCGGTATTTCTCTATGTATCGCCCATGAAGGGTGTGATGATATTTGGTAGGCGGGGCAAGCTTAGCCCCAGGTACATTGGGCCATTCGAGATTCTCTAGAGAGTTGGTAGTGTTTCCTATCAGTTATCTTTGCCTCCGATGTTTTCATCTATGCACCCAATTTTCCATGTATCGATGTTGCGGTGGTATGTTCCAGATGAGTCTCATGTGTTGCAGTGGGAGACGGTTTAGCTGGATGAGATTTTAGCCTTTGTTGAGGAGCCGGTAGCTATTTTGGCCAGAGATGTCAGGAGATTGAGGTCTCGGGAGATCCCGGTTGTCAAGGTTCAGTGGAGGCACCATCCAGTTGAGGAGGCTACCTGGGAGACGGAGAGAGATATGCGGGCTCAGTATCAACAGCTGTTTGAGCCTTCAGGTACTTCCTTGTTCTTGACTTTCAAGGACGAAAGTCTTTTTAGTAGTGGATAATGTAATGACCCTTCCGGTCATTTACGAGTTTTCTCCTTTATTGTACCGTTAGAGCTCGTTTGTAGCGGACCAAAGTCATTTAAGGCTTGTCAGGACCGGTAGTTCGGTGGCCAGGCCATTTGTTTGGTCGTATGATAAGTTTTGAAGTCAAGCAAGTCGGCAAAAGTTATCGTCAGTTTCTTTAATAAATTTTCTGAACTTTGGGTCAAATGTCTTAAAGCTTTTCTCTGAATATATAAAGAGTTAGAAGTCCCCCGAAATACCAAATCTAAGGTATTCGAGTCTAGTTTCCAACGCATAAAACCTCACGTCTAACCGATCTCGGAGTAAAAAGTTATGACTGTTTTACCGCGGACTGTCTGGCAGAAACTGGGTCGCGAACCGGGTCAGGTCAAAATCGATTTAAAGCCTCCACTTCACGTTTTAAAACGCCATTTCAGTTCTGAAACAGTGAGAAAACATAGGGGAGGGTTCCAAGAGAGTTCTTGAGTGATCAAGGTGCGTTTTTGGTGATTTCTATCGCTAAAGTTTGCCCTCGTGCCTAGAAACGCGACTTCTACGCGTGGCAGCCATTTTCCCCTTCGATAAACCACATTTGGAGCTGGTTTCAAAAGATAGGAATTGGTATTTCTTGGTGTTTATTCAAGCTTTACACTTGGTTTACTAAGGTAACCATCTCGGGGCTCTTTTATGATCGTTTTTATGAAGTTCTACGGATGTTTCGTCAAGTTATTATTCTTTTGGGAAATCTGCCGATTTAAGCTTAATTATGAACTGTTTATAGGTGAGTATAAGCTGCGTATATATAGTGTTTGCGAATCTTAGGACGTAAGGAACAATTTCCGTGAAGGAACTACGAGCATTCGGACTTTCGTTGGAGGGTATTTTTGTCATTTTGGAGCTTCTTGGAGTGGTTCGAGCTTGGACATCATCGTCCTAGAAGCTTGTCATCGGACGACAGGTAGGTTATGGTTTAAACTCCCTAGACTTAGCATATATTGGATAAAATTGTACTAACTGCATCCTTGGGTTTGATTATTAAGTTGGTACCACAGACCTTGACCGCTTTATTCATGTCCGCCTACTTTTGTTCCTCCGATGCTTGTAGTACTTGATGATATGTTTTATTTACCCTTGTGGTCCTGTGAGGCCTTGTTGACTCTGGAACATAGAAGGCGGGATATTAGGAATGTCCGCGAGTCCCGGGCATAGAATTATCCTTCTAGGCTGGTTATGCTTGCTGAGTAGCTATGGGCCTGTGCAGGGTCGATAGGTTGATTGTGAGCTGTTGGGCAGCTATTGTGTTTGATCATACCATTTCCATGCATATAAAGAGGTTTTATCCATGTTTTACTACGGTTTTGGCTTCGTGCCTACTGGCACTATTTTCTAAACCTTGCATGCCCTAGGGGGCCCATTTTTTATGGAAATGAATTGGAAATGGTTTGATTTAACTTGTGAATATTCTTGGGTAAAAGAAGGTAAAATTATGATTTATATATACGATTAACGCTAGACTCGGCAGGGCCGGTGTGCTAGTTGAGTTTTCTTGCTACTTGTGATGATTTTAGCCTTGGTCGGACCGAGCACCTGAGATGACTTTCTACTGTTTAGACCCGGTTATGCCGGGCACCCTTGGAGGGGTTTTCAGATATTTTCCCACTAATTTTGTCTTGGGCATGCATATTCGAGACTGGGTCTTTATCTTGAACCCGGACTTGCTTCCGGATGACATGTTTTGACACTGAGTTTTAGTATGGGGTCGGGGACCTCCATGGACCTTGCCATCGAGGCCTGGGGCTTCGGGTGGCATGTGCCGGATGAAGGGTATACAGTGGAGTAGAGGTATACGGGCAGTGTCCTTCCATGGAACCTACCTGTTGGGATGGATCCGCACCGGAGGAGGTACATACATAGATACCATTTCACTTGAGATCTTCATGCATCATATCATTCATTATTTAAGGCTCCACCCTTGTTTGTCGTTTGTTGATTGTACGCTCCGGTAGTATGAGATGCCGGAGGCTTTGTTTTCACTTGTTTGTGTTCCTCGATTGTACGGGCGGCCGGGGGAATGTAGGTAGACTCTTGCTATTTACTTACAAAATTTTTCCCTGTTATGGTTAGGCATGAAATTGGTTACTGCTAGGCTGTTAGTACTTGGATTTGAGATTGATATGATTAGTTGAGTTTGATTCTTGTCTCCGAGCATGCTTATCATCACTCTTTCCCTCTTCCTCTTACACTTGAGGTTACCGGTATACCGTCCATTTCTAGAACTTATTATGTATATACTGTTATCATAAGGATTCCAGGTGCGTTGTTTCTTACTTTCACCTGTGCCTATGGTGTATATATTCTGCTTGCTGGCCTCACATGTGGTTTTGTTGATTTCCCTCTGGGCTAGTTGCTGTGTACCTTTCATTGATTTCTGTGACTACTTGCTTCTATTTTGTCTGTTACTACGCTTTTATCTTATATGTGCCCAGTCGGCCTATGATACCTACTAGGTACCTTATGCTTCACATTTGGTTCACACCCTACCCCCTGCATCTTTTGGTGCAGATCCTAGCGTGGGCCATCACTGTTAGATCGCTGTGATTCATGCTTGGAGATCTGTTGGGGACTACTTCAGAATGAGGGTGAGCTCTTGGCGATCGGATCTTAGCTTTAGTTTATCTTTTTCTCTATGTACTCTATTACCATTCAGAGACATCTGTATATATTATTTTGGATCGTTTGCACTCCATGTATGTAGTTTTGGCTCTATACTATGATACCAGGTCTTGGGGTTTGGTTTAGTTTCCGCATATGTAGATATATATTCCTGTTATCTATTCTCTTCATCTTGTTCCCTTACTTTTGCTTATTAAATTGTTCTTCCGCTTATTTGTTAGATAGTAGCCCATTACTAACTATCCTGGGCTACGGGGATTGGTTCGCCTATCGGGGGTTTTAGGCGCCATCATGACCGAGAAATCAGGTCGTGACATTTTGGTATTGTATGAAACCTCTTGGAGTAAAGGGGATATTGCAATGATTTTATCACTGGTTTTGATACTGATACTAGGCTCGGCTATGCCGTACAACTAGGCATGCTTTTTTATGGATTTAGACCCGAATATGTGTCGGACACCCTTTTATAAGGGTTATTGAGATTTAACTACTGTTTTAGACCTAGTTTCATTCCGAGCATATACTTTGAGGTCCCAATTGTTTTGATATATATTTAGATTTGCATTTTTAGAATGTGGTCTATGATTGTACCTACAGAGTTTGATAGAGTTCAAAGCTTTATTGGAGGTTTGATTTCACCGCTCCATTTAGCGATCGAGTACTTGGCTACAGTTGGGACTACCTTCCTCCAAGTAGTTGATCATGCTCGGGCCATTGATGGTTTATGTCGTGAGACATATGGAGATAGTAGTAAGAAGTGTCACTGTCAGGATAGTTTTTGAGGTTCTCAGACTCGAGGTAGGGGATCCTCCACTAGATCTTGGTTCTATGGATTCTTATGAAGCAGGGCAGTTTCAGTTGCTCCATAGGGTTAAGAGAGTGGTTACACAGAGAATGTTGAGCTTAGAGGACATGGTACGGGTCAGGTTCTTTGAAGCTCACATTTAGGATGTGTAGGTCGTGGTGGCTGGTCAAGTTCAATGAGATCTTCCCGTCAAACTTCATCAGGTAAGGGTTGTTGTCGGTGTGGTGAGCCTAGGCACTTTGCTAGGGATTTCCCTATGACCGCGTATCCCAGTCTGCATGGTTGTTATGATTGTGGGGTGATTGTTCACCTTTCTAGAGATTTTCCCTAGCGAGGGACAGTCGGGCCTTTAGCTTCAGCTACTCAGTCCAGAGATAGACAATATCGATCTGATGACCCTCTTGGTAGGCCAAAGGTTAAGGTTCCCAATACCATTGATCCAGGTACAATTTTTGTTACCTTCAGCTAGTGCTGGCGTTGCTTGCTTTTCGAATCTATCCCTTTTCATGTATTTTCTTATATGTCTACCTGTTTTCCTTATTTAGTTATTTTACTACTTGTTTAGTAGTGTGTATGTGAGTATTTTCTTGATGGTTTATCCTTTAGTAGTGGATGGGGTGAGTTATCCTTGTGAGGTGATTACCCGGGGTTGTAGCTCATGGGTAGGTCTTCTTAGACTTGTTTTCTAGTTTGGTTGTGGTTCTAGACTTGGTTTGAGTCTTCCTTTTCCAGAGGTCCTAGATGGTTGTTGCCTAGGTCATTATATAGCGTTGCTAGAGGTCCTTTTGTTGGTCTGGTATGATATCGGTTGTTTTGTGCTACAGATTGAGGTTTTGTCTTAAAGAGAGTGGTGTTAGTGCCGGTGGGAATTGTATAGTTTAGCTTTCTCAGGAAATTGGACTAAACCTTTCCTAATTGTTTGATTTAGGGATCAGTAGGTATATGGGTTGTTCTCATGGTTTTCATCAGTTTTTTGTCTGGTTGGGTTGTCTTCTTGTTTTCCCTAGTTCCAGTTGGGATAAGCTTGGATCGTTGTACTCTGGTTGAGGTTTTAATCATGGAGAGGTGGTCGAGTTCTAACTGTAGCATTTTAGCTAAGTGTTGACTATAGAATCGTGGTTGAGATGTGATCGTAGTATTTTGGTTGTGTTAGGAATTCGGCCTATTCTTTTCCTGTCTAATTGATGCATAGATGGTACAAATATGGGAGCTAAGGAAATAACTCTAAGTTTTGTTTAAGAAAGATCCTGTCAGGTTCAGTCTTTCCTTAGGAAGGGTTTTGTTTGGTTTACAAAGGAGGGTGATGGCTTCTTGCTTGTGTATATATGTTCTAGTAGCTGACTGAGGTGACAGCTGAGAGTTTGCTTTAGATTGTATGTTGATGACGTTATTCGACTGAATATAGATTGGAGTGACTTTTCCTTCGATTGGTTCAAGGTCAGTTTTCTTCCTCTAATAAGGGTTTGAGGTAGTGGTCATTTCCAGTGTTACCTTTGGGAGCTTGTTGCACTGACTGTGGTGCCCTTGTTATATTTTTTAGAAGACCTAAGTTTCAGTAGCATCTACGGAGTAGGAAAATTGTATATTCAGAGCTTAGTTGGCCCCGGTTCCTAAGCGTTCGTCGCCAACATATGGGTTTACTCATGGGTTCAATAGAGGCTTTGATTGGTAATTGGAGTTGGATTTCAGAATTGTGGGCTAGCACGCTATATCGGATGATTAGTGGAAGTTTCACTTCGATTGCAACATCCTTGTGCTGGAAGGCAGTGGGTGAAGGCAACTTAGCTTTTTTACTTCAGTTTCGGAGTGATCGTTGTTCTTGGACATCCATTCCTTGGCTAACCATTGGGTTAGGCTATATGTTCCAAATTTCAGTGGTGTTCTTGATGGTACGAGGTTCCTCCTACTTTGGTTGGACAGATTCAGCAGCGTCAGTTTGAGGATCAGGGGTGTATGTTATACATGATCAGGTTGTGCGCGTTGGAGTCGACAGGGCTACTATTAGGTCCCAGTGGTTTATTGAGATTGATGGTCACCTTTCTATTCCGAGGGTTGAAAGCTTGATTTGGTGGACTCTCCGAGTGGTGATCTGTGTAGGGGTTTCTAGCATCGATTAGTCTCGGCCAATATAGACTAGAAGTTTGGTATGTTGTATTCTTTGGAGTTATTGGTTTGTGTGCAGATACAGCAGATCGTGTGTTTTGAGAAAAAGGGTTGAGTTGAAGGTTTACGCAAAATTTTGGTAGCTAGATGGCGACCTTGGGCATTAGACATCTTTCCTTTGCCTACAGGGTATTTTACTTGATATTCGCAGCATGGTAGACTTCCTTCTAAGTTGAGGCTAGTATGGCAATCTTAAACCCGAATGGTGTTTGATTATTCGGAGTAGCAATCTTAAACCCGGTGGTTCTTAGAGCTTGGGACTTAATTATCATATACGAACTTTGTGGTAGGCTTACCACACTTCTTGCAGGGTCTTAGTTTTTGCTTAGGTATTTTGAGCAGTTTTCCCTAGTTCATTCGCTTGTAGTTGATTCAGACTTGGCATGGTTCAATGAGGGTGGGTTCATTTGACAGGTGAGGAATCTCTTCACTAGCATAGAGTGCTCATACATGCCTTTCCTAACCCTGATGTGCAAGTTTCAGTCGAGTTCAGATGGTTGGCTTAGATGGGTTCAGGTAACGAGGTTGGTCTTAGCGAAAGTGTTTGTCTGCTGGTTGATGGTCAGTCGGGGTAAAACTATTACAGTTTCGAGTATATGCTTTGGGTTAGTATTTGGATGTCAAAGGATAGTAAGCTATCTTGGCCTGGATAGAATTTGAGCATAAAGGTGGCTCCAGTCGAGGTTGTGTATAAGTAGAAACTATGGATCTCCGGTGGGGTAAGTTAATGTTTGGAGGGTGGCTCGAGTGTTCGGCTGTGTGAAGCTTCATGATTATAATGCAAAAGGATTTAGGTCAGAATAAAGGGTTTTGCGGATCAGCGGGTTCATGAGTTAGAGTTTTGGTTGGTGACTTTGTGGGTGAACTTGGTTGTGGTATCAAGGATTCGGCTTTCGTGTGTTGATCGCCTTGGTTCTCTGGTTTTGGTGTTGTGTCGGTTCTTTCCGGTTAGTATTCTAGAGGTTCCGTTTGGTTGATAAGCCTTTGGAGTTTTAATGTTAAAGGTTGGAATCTAGCTTGGCTAGTGAGGAGTTAAGGCTTGTTTGCTTTTCTTTGGTCTCATTCCTTTGGGTGTCGTCCGATTGAGGAGGTTACCCGGGTTGTCCGAGAGAGTAGTGCGGGATTTGTATCTGCTGTTCTTAAGTCTCTAGTGTTTCCTTCTTTCTTGACTTTTGAGGATGAAAGTCTTCTTAGTAGTGGATGATGTAATGACCCTTCCAGTTATTTACGCATTTTTGCCTTCTTTGTACTATTAGAGATTTCCTGTAGTGGCCCCAAGTCATTTATAGCTTGCAGGGATCGATAGTTTGGTGTCCGGGTCGTTTGTTTGGTCTTTATGGTTGCTTCCTTGTTTTAGAGCTTTAGACTTTAGAAATCACTGACTTCAGTCAACATTCTTAGCTAACGTGCTCGGAATCAAATTTTGAAAGTTCTATAGCTTCGAAATGTGGACCTTGGTCTAGTTGAACCTTTGGTCAGGATTGGGGAGCTATTTAGCTTGGTTTTCTCTCTCGTTATGTGTTTTCATGCTAGTTGGGCTTGCTTGGTTGACTTTGGTCAACATTTGGAGAAGATGACCTCGGATGAAAATTTGGCCAGCGCTGCTAGCTCTGGAATGTCGAGGTTAGGCTAGAGGGACCATTAGTTCAGGTACTGAGGCTTCCAGACTTAATTTCAGCCCTTGAGTTCTATTTAGGAATTGTTGGCCTAAAGGTTGATATTGGGGCGGGGCCTACTTTTCATTAAATCAACCTCAGACGGGATTTTTGTTGATTTCGTTAGATCCAAAATGCCGTTTCTAGGTGAATAGCTCAGGTCGCTTGTGTTACGGGACCACAGAAGCATTCCTGTCCGCGTGCGTGCTGCCTCGTACGCAGTGACCTAGACGCATGCACGCTATCTGGTGTCAGGCTTGGCTTGTGCTTGGCCTACACATATGCCTGTGCCTTCCACATATGCATGGCCGCGTAGGCAGCGCCATGGCCACGTAGGCATGGCATCGACTGGCATCTTTAAGTTCACTTCTTCTTCTTTCTAATTCATTTTAAACCCATATCCGAATCCTCCATTAAAATAGCTCCAACCTCTATTTTCCTCACCCCTAATCATTCAAATTCTTGGAGGAGGATTGTAATAGCTTCGTGGTTGTTTTCCCGACCTTAACCTAGTAAGTTTTCATGTTAATTTTTGGTATAAATCCTTTGATTTCCCTTTTTGATTCCACTTAAGGGGTGGGCTGTTTTAGCCCCAAATTTTTGCATATTTCCTCTAATATTCTGAGCATGCACTCACGGGAGTGCAGTGGTCATCTTGTGCTCTTTCACTTGTGACTTTGGTTTCGGGCCATTATAAATGATTTCTAAGACTTGCATGGCCCCAAGGGCCCATTTTTGGTAAAATAATTATGAAAGAATTTTGGTACTGACTTTTATGAAACCTATTGGAGTAGAGGGGATATTGCGATGATTTTACCACTGGTTTTCATATTGATACTAGTGTCGACTATGCCGTAGTGCTAGACATGGTTTTATACGGATTTAGACCCGGATATGTGTCAGGCACCCTTTATAAGGGTTATTGAGATTTGACTACTGTTTTAGGTTCGATTTCAGGCATGTACTACGAGGTCTTTATTGTTGAGCTATATATTGAGATTCATGTTTTTAGTCTGTGGTCTATGAGTAGACCTCCATGTACCCTGTCATTCCTACGAGCCGACGAGTGTGCCAGGAGGAGGGGTATACGATGGAGTTGAGGTATATGGGTTGCGTACCTCCATGGATCCTACCTCTATTGGGCCTTCCAAGTACCGGAGGGGGTAACATAGGGCACTACTATTACACCTGGTTCCATTATCATCATCATGCATATTTCATTCAGATTCCACCTTTGTTTGCTGTGTGCTTAGTGTACACTCTGGTTGTATGGGCGAGCGGATGGTTTATTTCCATTGATTGCGTTCCTCAGTTGTATGGGCAGCTGGTGAGACTGTAGGTAGATTATATTACTCCTTTCATCTCATAGATCTTGTTATGACCTTCGGTTTTAGTTGGGTTAGTGGTTTTTAGCCTATTGAGGCTCCAGCTTTTGGACTTTGATTAGAAAGGCTAGTGGGTCCTATTATTGAGGCACTATCTATGTAGCCTTCTGATCAGTTGTGGGTTATCAGACATTATTCTTTATCATGGATCTTGATTAGTGGATCTCGGTTCTTTGTGGCTTAGTTATTCCATCCTAGGGTTGCACCTGAGAGACTGTTTTCTGCCTATGCTTATCTTGTAGTTGGGTTTTAGCATGATTTTGTTTGTATATTGCTTCTAGCTTGAATATGTTATCTTGCTTCCTTTCTTTCCCTTTTTACTTGAGGTTACCGGTATACCGCCCTTCTCTTTAAACTCTCTCTGTTTATATACTGTTGTTGCAAGGATCCTAGGTGCATTTTTCTTTCTTCCAACTATGTTTCTGTGCTATGTATATCTTTTGTGCTAGCATTGTATGCTTATAACTCTTGGTTGGCTATTCTCCATGCTAGTTTTCATGTGCTTTCTCTATTGCTTCAGTAACTGTTTATTTGCTATCTGCTATATTACTATTTTTATTTCTTATATGCGCTCAGTCGGCCGATGATGCCTACTGGGTACCTGTTGCTTAGCAATTGGTGCTCATACTACACTTCTCCATATTTCTGGTGTAAAAATTAGTGTGAGCTTTCACTGTTGATCGCGTGGAGACTCATGCAGCTTGGATATTCGAGATTAGGGTGAGCGCCTGACGATCGAGGCTTGACCATATCTCATCTTTTGTACTGTTACTCTTTATTTATTCAGAGACAGCTGTATTTTCTATTTTGTTACTTCTAGCACTTGTATTCTATTAGAAGCTTTTGAACAATCGATACCATGTCTTGGGGTTGGTGTAGTTTTCTTGTGTATATATTTTGGGTTATTTGCTTTATCTTATATCTATTTCCGCTTGTTTCTACTATTGTGCGTATTGGTTAGGTAGTAGCCCGTTACTAACCGTTCCAGGATATGGAAATTGGTTCACCTACTGGGAGTTGTTGGTGACATCATGACCTGAGAAATTAGGTTGTGACACAATACTATAGTCAAAGCTTAATCGCAATACCACCGCCAAAACTCAACCACAATGCCACAGTCAAAACTCAATCCAACCATAACTAAAGAAAATAAGGAAAACAACTCATACCCAACTTGACACAGAGGAAAACAAAGAAAGGAACCCATATACTACCAATTTCCATAACCAACCAAAATAATGAGGATCAACTCTAACCCTTCAGGAAAAGGAAAACCGGAAATAAAAAGGTGAATAAGGATGGACAAAGTAAAGCTATGTGGTAATAAGACGTCGGTGGTTTCAAGGAGGGCTTAGTCACTAACCCCTAAATGTATCCTACCTGCACCTGAAGCCTCATTACAAGCCAAAACAAGTCCTGTAGTGATCCTGAGCGGCTTTCTGAAGAACTGAAATAGAATAGTAAGGGCAAGCCTATGGTATCGCACGTGCATTGTTCGAAATCGTTTGTGAGTGTGAGCGCTTACCTAGTCCCAAATCTTGTGTGTGGGATTTCTTTGTGGTGAGGGCACCAAGATGTCTGTATTGTCTATTGATTGTTAGATTAGCTACCCGTGTGTATGTAAAGTGTTCTATCATATCGGAATGACATGTTTGGATCCTTGCAAGTTAGTGTTTCATACATTTGTGTGCTACGAGGGAGCTTGATTTAATGAACTAATGAATGACCATGAGTTGCTAAAGACACGAGTTTGTTTTCTTAGTTGAGTCGTCGTATTATTGTTTTTGTGTCATGTTGCTTGAGGACAAGCGAACGTTTTAAGTTGAGGATGTTGATGTGCCGCCATTCTACGGCACTTTCGACTCCTCTAAACTAAGAACAATCGTACGTTTTCAAGCAACCGTTGTCGTTTTTGATGTTTTTATGTTGTATTTTCAGGAAATGGAGACAAACATGGAAACGGAAGGAAATACGCGAAAAAGAGCATTCTGGATAAGAGTGACGGTTCAGGCGACGGTCCATCAAGGGTGTGACGGTCCGTCACCCAAACCGTCACACCAAGGCAGCACCACTGCCTAGTGGTGATGGTTCAGGCGACGGTCCGTCAGCCTGGCCGTCACACCTGGGCAGTCCGCGACGCGGAATCCGAGCATTTTTGGGATTTATTTCCTAGACTCCTATAAATACCCTATGTTAGGTTTATTTTATTTACCAAGCTTTTTACAATAGTTCTCCCAATAGTTTTAGGAGAGATTTAGTCGAAGTGGAGAGCAAGAAACACGTTTTTCTACTTCTTGAATTCGTGTTCTTGATTTGTTCTTGGGATCTTGTTTTCTTGTTCTTGGAATAATTAAAGATTGTTCTCACTACATTGTAAGGATCTCTTTTCTTTATTATGAATATGACTTTCTTTTATTCTTCTACAAGCATGAGTAACTAAACCTCCCACAACTAGGGTTGTGGGAGCCATGGCTAAAGTAGCGATGTAGATTCCGGGTAGCGACGGGTTCAATATATATGTTGTCACGTTGTTAATCATTCATTATTTAACGTTTTCTAGTGGTTGCAAACATTAGAACATGCCTAGGTTTAAATTTGCTTGAGTAAAGAGATTAAAACTGGGAAACTTGATTAACGACGAGGATTCGAGACTACCAACTCTCGTCTTATGATTAATGCTGTAACTAGATTAATCTACTTGATGTTTAGGATTGAAATCTAAAAGCACACCTTTTCAAGTTCGAGAGAATTGAAAAGTAAATTTGTCTATTTGGTTGAGAAACGTTTAGACGATACAATTAATTCAATCACATCGTGACACGCATATAGAAAGAACCCAGTTAAGCCTAGAATCGACATTGTTACCAATGCCATGGTAACACTTCCCTAGTTCATTCTCCTACTGATTAATTCTCATACATTATTGTTCGTTTTGCTTACACATTGTTCACACAAAACCCCCCCTTTATTTACCGGAAACTATTGACCATTAGTCAACTAATTCACTAAAGACTTAACTTTTCCTATATTCTCTGTGGGATCGACCCCAACCCTTGTTGGGTTCTATATTTGACAACAATCACTTACGCTTCTTAATTGGAGTGGTACTTTGAGCGTTATCAATCATCCACACAATCAAATAAAGAGAAAGTGGTACGCTACCACCTATAGTCTTAAGCAAAGAGAATCCTTTAGAGATTTGTAGATGAAAGACATGAGAAGAATCGGTTGTGAAATCGAATTCTTCAGATGGTTTGAAATGACAGGCAAAATCAAAAATTGTGCTGAGTCATTGCACGTTATCATTAACAAATGGTATACTACATCCAACAAGATTGTTGAGTCCATTACTCCTCCTCTAGAGGGAATGAACATCCCTATTGCAGGGACTGTTATTAAAGCTTCTCCTTTCAAAGAGAAAAGTGATAAGACTAAAGCTTTATTAACAACTGCGGATATAGACAGAGTAGTAGAACAAAACAACTACTCAAACCAAATCCTTCATGTCATTTCCATACAGATAGAAGATACCAAACCAACCTTAAGTGGTAGACCAACCCCGACTTCTACTTCAGATAGCCCCAAAATAGAAACCTACGGAGGGTTTAGAATCCCATAATTTTCCAAAGAGAAATTCCCGAAACTTACTGATACCTTTGAAGTTACAGGAAGTATCATTGAGAAAATCAATGCCCAGCTTAACAACTTCAGCATCTCCAAAAAAGATGGTAAGAAAATTTCCACCCTACAGGAAAAACCAGATCAGGAGAAATGCCACTTGTAGGAAAAGTAATTTCATCTTTGCCTCTATTTTTCCTCAGACAGTATAAGTACTTAGCCGCTCATGCGAATGACTTATACTGCCAACTTGGCTCTGATTCCATTAAAAGGCATGACTTAATTATTATAGTAAGTATGTGGTAACTTAGTTTTAAAATGATAGTTTGTATATGATTATTATTTCATATATCATGTTCTTTAATACTGTTTATATACCTTCTGTGAGGCATTCGTTCTTTCTTATGAGTATGAGGTAACCGATTAATATCCGGTTCATACGTCGGTCAGCCGAATTTGAAAGGTCGATGTAGCCAGGAGGGCGTTAGACTTATTAAAATGGTGGTCCAGTAGCCAAGATGACTCTAAGAAAGATACTATTGTTAGACCAAGGGAGCCTTCTTAAAAACAGTATGAAGATTGTTGATATATATTTTAATACTCTATATAAGCTTTCATGTTTATCTCTTTATTATCACTATACTTGTTAAAATAATTTTTGTATTGTAAGTCCATTAGACAGTATTTCAAAATTTTATGGAAAATAACCAACATATTTTGAATAATATCAATTTATCTTCCCAAGCAACTAAGATTGCTAAACTAGAAAATGATTTACAAAACTGGAATTTACCAGAAGAACCTTTCAAAAAGATTTACCATCTAGGTAATTTCAGTTATGTCACTCGTCATAATATTAAGACTTGTGAATCTATCATTGCTATTAATAATTCCTTAGAAATTATTAAATTACTTAAAAATAACGATATCAATCATTATAAAAATAATTTTAATTATTTGCATATTGGTTTAGTGCAAGTGGCTGTCAAGCCTCTTTTCAGGAAAGGTCTTGATATACCTGTTTGTGTCCTCCTTAGAGATGACTGGTTTCTTAATTTTGATGACTCTCTATTAGAAGTATTGCAGAGTAACCTAGCCGATGGCCCGGTATACTTTAATTGTTATCTTAACTTCTCCGTTGACATTAATGATCCTAATGTCATGGACTCTTTGACACTCAATGTAAAAACTAAGATCCTTAACATCAAAGCCAATACTCGAGAGATAGCTATCATCTACAGAGTATACTATAGGCTAATGAAAACAACCCTTGCACCAAAAGCCAGGATTGAAAGCCCGAGAGGTGAAACTATGCTTATGGAAGCTAACCATAACCATAGTACTATCTTTGTTCCACGTCTTTTGAAATGGAACGATATCCTCTCTAGCAGTGATTGGCATTTTGATGCCATCACATTACCCTCCTCGTCTCACTCTGAGAGAGATCAAATCGAAAGGGTCATTCAATTTCCTGACGGGTCGATTGACCTTAAATTCCTCGATAATGCGAGATCTTCATCATATAGAAGATAGACCTCTTCCCGACCTTCGACGTCAGGTCCTACGAGATCTGTTCCTAGTCTAGTATCTCCTTCAAAAACCCTGGAGGAGGATGATAGTCAAAGTCATTCTAATGACAATGACAAAGGAAAAGTCACTGGAGTAGACTTTTCGGGAAAAATCCTTAAAGTCTTCTATGAAAACCATCCAGGTAGCCCTTCAGCCAGCGATATGGAACCACCTGCAGAAAAACCTGCTTGGCTGGGAATGCTAAAAACAAAAGAGGTCTTCGAGCCTAACCTCAGCATTCTGCAAAACCAATGGAATCATCCACACAATCAAATAAAGAGAAAGTGGTACGCTACCACCTATACTCTGAAGCAAAGAGAATCCTTTAGAGATTTGTGGATGAAAGACATGAGAAGAATCGGTTGTGAAATCGAATTATTCAGATGGTTTGAAATGACAGGAAAAATCAAAAATTGTGCCGAGTCATTGCAGGTTATCATTAACAAATGGTATACTACATCCAACAAGATTGTTGAGCAGCGAGGGGAAGACTTTTGTAGAGAACTTTAGACAGGTTGACTCCTTTTTTGAGAATTCTTTATAGAAAGAAGAGAGGGAGGAGATCGAAACGAAATACTTGTAGCGAGTAAAGAACGATTTCACTTTCAAATAAAATAGTACGAGTTGTAAAAGCGTAAGAGCTATATAGAACCACCTTTGGCCGGTCTCACATCTTCCCATCCTCTACTTAGTTGTCTCAATTACATCGATCCTGAACTACGTCCAGCCAAGTATTCTTGCCCTTACCCTTTCGGTCGAGCACAACCTCCCGAGCGCTAGGTTCAAGCAACTTCAGTATAAAGAAAATGCCTTCAGTATAAAGAATATGCCTTTCTAAGCACTTCATCACATGAAGGAAGGAGCATCACCAAATAGAATATTGATGGCCTAGCTGAGCATCAGGTTTACAACAAGATTCATGAAATGGGAGTTGCCATAACTGCCTTTAAACTAAGAGGCTCTACTGATAAAGATGTCGCATCTATGATAGCTGCAGGTTTCACCGGAATGATAAAACATTGGTGGGACAACTATTGTACAGATGATATTAAGCATCTTATTTTTAATGCAACAACAACGAAAACTGTTCCTAAGATAGAAGGTACCAGCCAGACTACTTCTCAAATCACTAGAGAAGATGCTTGTGCCACCCTCTTATACCATATCGCTAAACATTTTATTGGTGAACCAAAATTATTCCAAGATAGAAGCCTCCAGATCTTGAATAACCTTAGTTGTCCAACCCTGAACGACTTTATCCATTATAAGCATGCTTTCCTTAGCAAAGTTATGATCCGTCCTAACTGTAATCTGGATTTTTGCAAGGAACGCTTTATCAGTGGTTTACCTCCCCTTTTTGCTGATAAAATAAGGACAAAAATCCAAGACCGCAATAACGGTCAAATCCCTTACAACAATCTTACCTATGGTGATCTTATAAGCACCATCAACATTGTAGGATTAGAACTCTGCACAGATATCAAGCTTAAGCACCAACTTAAAAAGGAACAATCTTCTTCCAAAAAGGAACTTGGAAGTTTCTGTAGAGACTTTGGATTTATCACTCCCCCTGATAAACCAACCAAGCACAAAAGTGAAAAGAAATTTCATAGAAAAAGATCCCGAAGGAGAGATGACTCCACCAAGCCTAGGAAGAAGAAATCTAGAAAACACAGAGACTCCAGAGTAGATGTCTGTTGGACATGTGGCAAAGCAGGCCACAAATCTACCGAATGTCGTTCGAATACCAAAAGGAAGAAAATCAATCTTCTTAACATCGATGATAATACCAAGGAAAAACTCCTTGCTATATTCAATGAAACCTTTCTGAATCTTCCGACTCGTCTGATGAATACAGTGACAACGAAGCTATCAATCTTCTTAATGAATCTGATGAAAGACAATCAGGGAAAGACTGCACTTGTACTGAAACTTTTAGTACTTGTGGTAGCACGCCCCAGACCATTCGAGTACTTTCAGATCATTCTAAAAAAGCTCTTTCTGATGTCATCCAACATATTGCCGATGATGAGGCTAGGAATTATTTTCTCCTAGAACTCAAAGCTATCATCCTCAACACGAACAAACCAAATGGTCGTCCAGTTGTTGAACCTTTTAGCATGAGGAAAATCATGAATCGTTCTGATAACCATCCAGAACCCTCTATTTCTGACCTTCGTCAAGAAGTTTCTAATCTTAAACAAGAGATTAGAGATATTAAATGTCGACTAGGAAAAGTCGAAATGGATGTTCTCACTGATCAGGTTCTTAAAAAGGTCCCCCTGCAAGAACCAAATTCTGACCATGAGTCTTCACAAAATAATGATGATGACATCCCGGTCAACAATGACCATCTAGCTGAACTAAGTAATAACCCTTCAACCTCTGGAACTCCTGGAGTAACTGTTATTACTTCACTAAGACCTCAGAGTCACCATATTCCTATCAAAATTCTTATTAATAAAAATTTTGTTATTAACAAAGTTGCTTTACTTGACAGTGGTGCAGATCGTAACTGCATAATGAAAGGTATTGTACCTACAAATTATTTGCAAAAGAGTACTTCAAAATTATACTCCGCTACACGAGAACTTTTGAAGATTAACTATAAGCTCTCTAAAGCTCATATTTGCAACCACGGCATTTGTTTAACAAATGATTTTGTAGTCACAGAAGATATTATTCTGGGAATACCTTTTATCACTCAAATAAAACCTTATTTTACTGATTTAGATGGTATTAATACTACTATTCTAGGAAAAGATTTACATTTTCCTTTTATCAAAATCCTTTCACAAGATTAAAGTAATTTCATAAGACAAAATACTGTTTTCTGTATTAATAATCTGTCTCAGCATGTCACTTTCTTAAAAGATGAAATTCGTATAAAGAAAATCGAACAGATTTTAAAAACCCCGGAGATAGTTAGTAAGATAGCTAATCTTCAGAGTACTTTTGAAATGGAAATATGTTCTGATTTTCCAAATGCTTTTTGGGAAAGAAAAAGACATGTTGTTGATCTTCCATACATTAAAGGATTCAATGAACAAGCCATCACCACTAAGGCGAGGCCCATTCAAATGAATCATGAAATAATGGAATTTTGCAAAGAAGAGATTACTACTCTTTTAAACAAAAAAATCATTAGGGTTTCTAAATCACCTTGGAGTTGTTCTGCTTTCTACGTTAATAAAAACGCTGAGAAAGAAAGAGGAGCACCAAGATTAGTGATCAACTATAAACCCCTAAAATCCGTTTTAAAATGGATAAGGTATCCCATACCTAACAAAAGAGACCTTTTGAAAAGGACTTACAAAGCTAACATCTTTAGCAAATTTGATATGAAATCCGGATTCTGGCAAATCCAGATCTCCGAAAAAGATAAGTATAAAACTGCTTTCAATGTCCTTTTTGGGCAATATGAATGGAATGTCATGCCTTTTGGGCTCAAGAATGCCCCTTCCGAATTTCAAAATATCATGAATTCCATATTCAATGATTACAGTTATATGTCTATTGCCTATATAGATGATGTATTGATATTCTCTGAGGACATAGATTCTCATTTTAAACACCTCAACACTTTCTTCAAAGTTATCAAGAATAATGGTTTAGTTGTTAGCGCCAATAAAATCAAGCTCTTCCAGACTGCCATTAGATTTTTAGGTCGCGACCTCTATCAAGGAACTCATAAACCCATATGCAGGGCCATAGAGTTCTCTTCCAAATTTCCCAATGAAATCCCTAACAAAACCCAGCTTCAGAGATTTTTAGGGAGCCTTAACTATGTTGCTGACTTCATCCCAAAAGTCAGACCTTCAGCATAAAGAAAATTTCCACCCTACAGGAAATTTCTCCCAAAAGAGTGGATTTCTATCCCAAAAGAGTGGATTTCTCCTGATCTGGTTTTTCCTGTAGGGTGGAAATTTTCTTACCATCTTTTTTGGAGATGCTGAAGTTGTTAAGTTGGGCATTGATTTTCTCAATGATACTTCCTGTAACTTCAAAGGTATCATTAAGTTTCGGGAATTTCTCTTTGGAAAATTCTGGGATTCTAAACCCTGGGTAGGTTTCTCTTTTTGAGCTATCTGAAGTAGAAGCCGGGGTTGGTCTACCACTTAAGGTTGGTTTGGTATCTTCTATCTGTCTAGAAATGACATGAAGGATTTGGTTTGAGTAGTTTTTTTGTTCTACTACTCTGTCTATATACGCAGTTGTTAATAAAGATTCAGTCTTATCACTTTTCTCTTTGAAAGGAGAAGCTTTATTAACAGTCCCTGTAATAGGGATGTTAATTCCCTCTAGAGGAGGAGTAACGGACTCAACAATCTTGTTGGATGTAGTATACCATTTGTTAATGATAACCTGCAATGACTCGGCGTAATTTTCAATTTTGCCTGTCATTTCAAACCATCTGAAGAATTCGATTTCACAACCGATTCTTCTCATGTCTTTCATCCACAAATCTCTAAAGGATTCTCTTTGCTTAAGAGTATAGGTGGTAGCATACCACTTTCTCTTTATTTGATTGTGTGGATGATTCCATTGGTTTTGCAGAATGCTGAGGTTAGGCTCGAAGACCTCTTTTGTTTTTAGTATTCCTAGCCAAGCAGGTTTTTCTGCAGGTGGTTCCATAACGCTGGCCGAGGGGCTACCTGGAAGGTTTTTGTAGAAGACTTTAGGGATTTTTCCCGAAAAGTCTACTCCAGTGACTTTTCCTTTGTCATTATCATTAGAATGACTTTGACTATCATCCTCTTCCGGGGTTTTTGAAGGAGATACTGGTCTAGGAACAGATCTCGTAGGACCTAACGTCGAAGGTCGGGAAGAGGTCGATCTTTTATATGACGAAGATCTCAAATTATCGAGGAATTTAAGGTCAATCGACCCGTCAGGAAATTGAATGACCCTTTCGATTTGATGTCTCTCAGAGTGAGACGAGGAGGGTAATGTGATGGCATCAAAATTCAAATCACTTCCAGAGAGGATATCGTTCCATTTCAAAAGACGTGGAACAAAGATAGTACTATGGTTATGGTTAGCTTCCATAAGCATAGTTTCACCTCTCGGGCTTTCAATCCTGGCTTTTGGTGCAAGGGTTGTTTTCATTAGCCTATAGTATACTCTGTAGATGATAGCTATCTCTCGAGTATTGGCTTTGCTGTTAAGGTTCTTAGTTTTGACATTGAGTGTCAAAGAGTCCATGACATTAGGATCATTAATGTGAACGGAGAAGTTAGGATAACAATTAAAGTATACCGGGCCATCGGCTAGGTTACTCTGCAATACTCCTAATAAAGAGTCATCAAAATTCAGAAACCTGTCATCTCTAAGGAGGACACAAACAGGTATATCAAGACCTTTCCTGAAAAGAGGCTTGACAGCCACTTGCACTAAACCAATATGCAAATAATTAAAATTATTTTTATAACGATTGATATCGTTATTTTTAAGTAATTTAATAATTTCTAAGGAATTATTAATAGCAATGGTAGATTCACAAGTCTTAATATTATGACGAGTGACATAACTGAAATTACCTAGATAGTAAATCTTTTTGAAAGGTTCTTCTGGTAAATTCCAGTTTTGTAAATCATTTTCTAGTTTAGCAATCTTAGTTGCTTGGGAAGATAAATTGATACTATTCAAAATATGTTGGTTATTTTCCATAAAATTTTGAAATACTGTCTAATGGACTTACAATACAAAATTATTGTAACAAGTATAGTGATAATAAAGAGATAAACATGAAAGCTTAGATAGAGTATTAAAACATATATCAACAATCTTCATACTGTTTTTAAGAAGGCTCTCTTGGTCTAACAACAGTATCTTTCTTAGAGTCATCTTGGCTACTGGACCACCATTTTAATAGGTCTAACGCCCTCCTGGCTACAACGACCTTTCAAATTCGGCTGACCAACGTATGAACCGGATATTAATCGGTTACCTCATACTCATAAGAAAGAACGAATGTCTCACACCAGGTATAGAAACAGTATTAAAGAACATGATATATGAAATAATAATCATATACAAACAATCATTTTAAAACTAAGTTACCACATACTTACTATAATAATTAAGTCATGCCTTAGACAGTATAAGTACTTAGCTGCTCATGCTAATGACTTATACTGCCAACTTGGCTCTGATACCATTTAAAGGAACGCAAGTAATGCGGATAAAAGAAAAAGGAAAATACTTACAATAACGTGAAATTTATTTATGAATTTGAAACATTGCTAACAAAAGGGAGAGAGAGATAAGAGAGAGAGAGGTTTTCAGAATATGATAATTTTTTGATGCCTCTTACAAATGAGAAATCCCCTTTATATAGAGATCTTGGAATGCCTATGTAAACTAGTAGGCTAACAGATGGACGTTCGCAAGTAATGCGGATAAAAGAAAAAGGAAAATACTTACAATAACGTGAAATTTATTTATGAACTTGAAACATTGCTAACAAAAGGGAGAAAGAGATAAGAGAGAGAGGTTTTCAGAATATGATAATTTTTTGATGCCTCTTACAAATGAGAAATCCCCTTTATATAAAGATCTTGGAATGCCTATCTAAACTAGTAGGCTAACAGATGGACGACTATGGATGGTGTAGATCTTGCTGACACTTTGAGGGGGTCCTTCTACTTTTTATAAAGTAAAGATAGCGGGTTTATGTGGGCCCAGGTTTTGTCTTTTAGCTTCTCATTGGATGCCAGTTAAGAATAGTGAAATGCCACTTGTGGGAAAAATAATTCCAGCTTTGGCTCTACTTTTCCTCAAAGGTCCTTTTCCTATTCATAATTGGAGTCTATGTAAGCCAAGACTATACCTTTAGGCTGACACATATCTCCATTGTCTCCACTACCACTTTCTGTGGATGCATCATCTTCAATCATTTTCATGATTTAATTTTCATTATAATTATCCAAGTTATTCAAAGCTTCCTCTAGTTTTTGCTTGAGTGCAGCTTTTGATGGATTCTTGGAACCTTGAACTTTGGATGATGATGATGATGAACTCGCCTGAACTTTGGGTTTAGGAGCCCAAGAACTTGCCTGAACTTTGGGTTTAGGAGCCCAACCTTTGACTAGTGTCTGTTTGCATAAGTAATTTATCCTGTCAATTTCATTTTTGGAGAAATCCCAGGAAATAATATAAGAAATCCTTTTTTGGATATGATACTTGCATAATTTAATATGCTCTGGCAATGTTGTAATTTCTTCCTTGGTCTGGAATTCTTCAAACCTGTTGAGAAATTGTTGGGGGAGGGTTTCTTTGATCCCTCCAAATAGATTCCACCATTCGTTGAACCATTTAGGAATGACAGACTTCATGATTCTTGGATCATATTTAACAAACCAAGTATGTCTTGGCCTTAGGTAGATGAAATTCATCCATGCAGACTTGTAGTCATACCAGTTGTACGTTTGTGGTCTATGTTCCATAGACAAGTTGATTGGGGTGTGCAGGTGATCTACAAACAATTCAAAAGGATCCAGGATTCTTTTGATGGTGAATCTTGAAAACTTAATATACTCGGGATTCTTTTCGTCTCTGGTGTGTTCAATTTCTATGGAATCTGTGTCCACGAGAATTGCTTCATAGTACCTTCTTGTTTTGAGCGGATTATCATTATCCACATAATTTGCATTGGTGTAGCATGGCTTTGTCAATGCAGTTGTATCAGCATTGACAAACTCTTTGTTGAGTGCCATCAGCGGCAGTACCTGTGAAATGACAAAATTAAAAATTTCTTCTTTTGATTTTGTCATTGGGGTAGTTTTTGTTAACTCAGGGTTAACTGCTTGGGCGAAGGATTCAGGAACCTTCATGGTGTAATTCTCCTTGACTTGCACGGAGCTGGAAGATGCTCCTTGGTCAAAAGGCTTTTTCAGACTGAGAGTCTTTGGTTGGGGTGGATATGACAACTTTGGTGGTTGTATTGGAGAAGGTAACATAGGGTAATCTGCTAAAGCAGTGAACTTATTTTGGAATGTTAACAAAGGCCTCTGTGGGGCTTCTAGTTTAGATGGAGTTAGAGGGGCCTGAGCAAATGGTCTAGCCATTTTAGTTTTAGGAGGTTGTTCTCCCTTGGAGGGGATGTTTGGCCTAAACGGCCTCATGCTTACCCTGCAAAAATTCACGGGTTAGGAAATCTGGTAGAGAATTTTCTTCTCCTTTAATAAAATCGATTTTGAAATCAAAACTGGATAATAAGGCTTGCCACCTGGCAAAGATCTGTTTTGAAACAAGGTTTTTTACATCTTTTTGCAAGATTTCTTTGGCAGATTTGTAATCTACTCTAAGTAGAAATTCTTTATTAATAAGATCATCTTGGAACGTAGTGATACATAGCACTATAGACAAGATTTCTTTTTTAACAGTTGAATAATTGTTTTGCGCGGAATACCAGATTTCGGATGTAAAACGAACAAGTTGTTCGGTAGATTCAAGGTCTACTTTTTGTTTAAGGATTCCTCCATATCCTGCATCCGAAGCATCAGTTTCAACAATCATAAAAGCATTAGGATTGGGGATACCTAGACAGGGAATTGTTTGGACCAAAGTTTTAACTTGGATTACCGCTTGGGTCTTATCAGTACTCCAAGGGACAAGATTTTTTCTGAGCCTTTTATAGAGGGGCTCGCAGACTTGTCTGACTCTTGGGATGAAGTCAACAACATAGTTAAGGATCCCTAAAAATCTCTGAAGCTGGGTTTTGTTAGGGATTTCATTGGGAAATTTGGAGGAGAACTCTATGGCCCTGCAGATGGGTTTATGAGTTCCTTGATAGAGGTCGTGACCTAAAAATCTAATGGCAGTCTGGAAGAGCTTGATTTTACTGGCGCTAACAACTAAACCATTATTCTTGATAACTTTGAAGAAAGTGTTGAGGTGTTTAAAATGAGAATCTATGTCCTCGGAGAATATCAATACATCATCTATATAGATAATAGACATATAACTGTAATCATTGAATATGGAATTCATGATATTTTGAAATTCGAAAGGGGCATTCTTGAGCCCAAAAGGCATGAAATTTCATTCATATTGCCCAAAAGGGACATTGAAAGCAGTTTTATACTTATCTTTTTCGGAGATCTGGATTTGCCAGAATTCGGATTTCATATCAAATTTGCTAAAGATGTTAGCTTTGTAAGTCCTTTTCAAAAGGTCTCTTTTGTTAGGTATGGGATACCATATCCATTTTAAAATGGAGTTTAGGGGTTTATAGTTGATCACTAATCTTGGTGCTCCTATTTCTTTCTCAGCATTTTTATTAACGTAGAAAGCAGAACAACTCCAAGGTGATTTAGAAACCCTAACATTTTTTTTGTTTAAAAGAGTAGTAATCTCTTCTTTGCAAAATACCATTATTTCATGATTCATTTGAATGGGCCTCGCCTTAGTGGTGATGGCTTGTTCATTGAATCCTTCAATGTATGGAAGATCAACAATATGTCTTTTTCTTTCCCAAAAAGCATTTGGAAAATCAGAACATATTTCTATTTCAAAAGTACTCTGAAGATTAGCTATCTTACTAACTATCTCCGGGGTTTTTAAAATTTGTTCGATTTTCTTTATACGAATTTCATCTTTTAAGAAAGTGACATGCCGAGACAGATTATTAATACGGAAAATAGTATTTTCTCTTATGAAATTACTTTCATCTTGTGAAAGGATTTTGATAAAAGGAAAATGTAAATCTTTTCCTAGAATAGTAGTATTAATACCATCTAAATCAGTAAAATAAGGTTTTATTTGAGTGATAAAAGGTATTCCCAGAATAATATCTTCGTGGATATCTTCTGTGACTACAAAATCATTTGTTAAACAAATGTCATTGTTGCAAATATGAGCTTTAGTGAGCTTATAGTTAATCTTCAAAAGTTCTCCTGTAGCGAGTATAATTTTGAAGTACTCTTTTGCAAATACTTAGTAGGTATAATACCTTTCATTATGCAGTTACGATCTGCACCACTGTCAAGTAAAACAACTTTGTTAATAACAAAATTTTTGTTAATAACAAATTTTTTATTAATAACAATTTTGATAGGAATATGGTGACTCTGAGGTCATTTTGATGTAATAACAGTTACTCCAGGAGTTACAGAGGTTGAAGGGTTATTACTTGATTCAGCTAGATGGTCATTGTTGACCGGGATGTCATCATCATTTTTTTGTGAAGACTCATGGTCAAAATTTAGTTCTTGCAGGGGGTCCTTTTTAAGAACCTGATTAGTGAGGACATCCATTTCGAATTTTCCTAGTCGATATTTAATATCTCTAATCTCTTATTTAAGATTAGAAACTTCTTGACGAAGGTCAGAAATAGAGGGTTTTGGATGGTTATCAGAACGATTCATGATTTGCCTCATGCTAAAAGGTTCAACAACTGGACGGCGTTTTGGTTTGTCCGTGTTGAGGATGATAGCTTTGAGTTCTAGGAGAAAACGATTCCTAGCCTCATCATCGGTAATATGTTGGATGACATCAAAAAGAGCTTCTTTAGAATGATCTGAAAGTACTCGAATGGTCTGGGGCGTGCTACCACAAGTACAGAAAGTTTAAGTACAACTGCAGTCTTTCCCTGATTGGCTTTCATCAGATTCATAAAGAAGATTGATATCTTCGTTGTCACTGTATTCATCAAACGAGTCGGAAGATTCAGAAAAGGTTTCTTCGAGTATAGCAAGGAGTTTTTCCTTGGTATTATCATCGATGTTAAGAAGATTGATTTTCTTCCTTTTGGTATTCGAACGACATTCGGTAGATTTGTGGCATGCGTTTCCATATGTCCAACAGACGTCTACTCTGGAGTCTCTCTGTTTTCTAGATTTCTTCTTCCTAGGCTTGGTGGAGTCATCCCTCCTTCGAGATCTTTTTCTGTGAAATTTCTTTTCACTTTTGTGCTTGGTTGGTTTATCGGGGGAGTGATAAAGCCAAAGTCTCTACAGAAACTTCCAAGTTCCTTTTTGGAAGAGGACTGTTCCTTTTTAAGTTGGTGCTTAAGCTTGATATTTGTGCAGAGTTCTAATCCTACAATGTTGATGGTGCTTATAAGATCACCATAGGTAAGATTGCTGTAAGGGATTTGACCGTTATTGCGGTCTTGCATTTTTGCCCTTATTTTATCGGCAAAAAGGGGAGGTAAACCACTGATAAGGCGTTCCTTCCAAAAATCCAGATTGCAGTCAGGACGGATCATAACTCTGCTAAGGAAAGCATGCTTATAATGGATGAAGTCGTTCAGGGTTGGACAACTAAGGTTATTCAAGATCAGGAGGCTTCTATCTTGGAATAATTTTGGTTCGCCAATAAAATGTGTAGCGATATGGTATAAGAGGGTGGCACAAGCATCTTCTCTAGTGATTTGAGAAGTATTCTGGCTGGTACCTTCTATCTGAGCAACAGTTTCCGTTGTTGTTGCATTAAAAATAAGATGCTTAATATCATCTATACAATAGTTGTCCCACCAATGTTTTATCATTCCGGTGAAACCTGCAGCTATCATAGATGCGGCATCTTTATCAGTAGAGCCTCTTAGTTTAAAGGCAGTTATGGAAACTCCCATTTCATGAAGCTTGTTGTAAACCTGATGCTCAGCTAGGCCATCAATATTCCATTCGGTGATGCTCCTTCCTTCATGTGATGAAGTGCTTAGAAAGGCATTTTCTTTATACTGAAGGTCTGGGAAAGAAGGTTTACTATGATAGTTTTCATGTTATGAAAACGATCATTGGAATGTCTTTGTAAAAGAGTGGATTTCTCCTGATCTGGTTTTTCCTGTAGGGTGGAAATTTTCTTACCATCTTTTTTGGAGATGCTGAAGTTGTTAAGCTGGGCATTGATTTTCTCAATGATACTTCATGTAACTTCAAAGGTATCAGTAAGTTTCGGTAATTTCTCTTTGGAAAATTATGGGATTCTAAACCCTGGGTAGGTTTCTAGTTTGGGGCTATCTGAAGTAGAAGCCGGGGTTGGTCTACCACTTAAGGTTGGTTTGGTATCTTCTATCTGTCTGGAAATGACATGAAGGATTTGGTTTGAGTAGTTGTTTTGTTCTACTACTCTGTCTATATCCGCAGTTGTTAATAAAGCTTCAGTCATATCACTTTTCTCTTTGAAAGGAGAAGCTTTAATAATAGTCCCTGCAATAGGGATGTTAATTTCCTCTAGAGGAGGAGTAATGGACTCAACAATCTTGTTGGATGTAGTATACCATTTGTTAATGATAACCTGCAATGACTCGGCACAATTTTTGATTTTGCCTGTCATTTCAAACCATCTGAAGAATTCGATTTCACAACCGATTCTTCTCATGTCTTTCATCCACAAATCTCTAAAGTATTCTATTTGCTTAAGAGTATAGGTGGTAGCATACCACTTTCTCTTTATTTGATTGTGTGGATGATTCCATTGGTTTTGCAGAATGCTGAGGTTAGGCTCGAAGACCTCGTTTGTTTTTAGCATTCCCAGCCAAGCAGGTTTTTCTGCAGGTGGTTCCATATCGCTGGCCGAGGGGCTACCTGGAAGGTTTTTGTAGAAGACTTTAGGGATTTTTCTCGAAAAGTCTACTCAAGTGACTTTTCCTTTGTCATTGTCATTAGAATGACTTTGACTATCATCCTCCTCCGGGGTTTTTGAAGGAGATACTGGTCTAGGAACAGATCTCGTAGGACCTGACGTCGCAGGTCGGGAAGAGGTCGATCTTCTATATGACGAAGATCTCGAATTATCGAGGAATTTAAGGTCAATCGACCCATCAGGAAATTGAATGACCCTTTCGATTTTATGTCTCTTAGAGTGAGACGAGGAGGGTAATGTGATGGCATAAAAATGCCAATCACTGCTAGAGAGGATATCGTTCCATTTCAAAAGACGTGGAACAAAATAGTACTATGGTTATGGTTAGCTTCCATAAGCATAGTTTCACCTCTCGGGCTTTAAATCCTGGCTTTTGGTGCAAGGGTTGTTTTCATTAGCCTATAGTATACTCTGTAGATGATAGCTATCTCTCGAGTATTGGCTTTGCTGTTAAGGTTCTTAGGTTTGACATTGAGTGTCAAAGAGTCCATGACATTAGGATCATTAATGTCAACGGAGAAATTATGATAACAATTAAAGTATACCGGGCCATTGGCTAGGTTACTCTGCAATACTCCTAATAGAGAGTCATCAAAATTAAGAAACCTGTCATCTCTAAGGAGGACACAAACAGGTATATCAAGACCTTTTGCTGAAAAGAGGCTTGACAGCCACTTGCATTAAACCAATATGCAAATAATTAAAATTATTTTTATAACGATTGATATCGTTATTTTTAAGTAATTTAATAATTTCTAAGGAATTATTAATAGCAATGGTAGATTCACAAGTCTTAATATTATGACGAGTGACATAACTGAAATTACCTAGATGGTAAATCTTTTTGAAAGGTTCTTCTGGTAAATTCCAGTTTTGTAAATCATTTTCTAGTTTAGCAATCTTAGTTGCTTGGGAAGATAAATTGATACTTTTCAAAATATGTTGGTTATTTTCCATAAAATTTTGAAATACTGTCTAATGGACTTACAGTACAAAAATTATTTTAACAAGTATAGTGATAATAAAGAGATAAACATGAAAGCTTATATAGAGTATTAAAACATATATCAACAATTTTCATACTGTTTTTAAGAAGGCTCCCTTGGTCTAACAATAGTATCTTTCTTAGAGTCATCTTGGCTACTGGACCACCATTTTAATAGGTCTAACGCCCTCCTGGCTACATCGACCTTTTAAATTCGGCTGACCAACGTATGAACCGGATATTAATCGGTTACCTCATACTCATAAGAAAGAACGAATGCCTCACAGAAGGTATAGAAACAGTATTAAAGAATATGATATATGAAATAATAATCATATACAAACTATCATTTTAAAACTAAGTTACCACATACTTACTATAATAATTAAGTCATGCCTTTTAATGGAATCAAAGCCAAGTTGGCAGTATAAGCCATTCGCATGAGCGGCTAAGTACTTATAGTGTCTGAGGAAAAGTAGAGGCAAAGATGAAATTACTT
This sequence comes from Jaltomata sinuosa, assembly GCA_003996215.1. NCBI lineage: Eukaryota > Viridiplantae > Streptophyta > Magnoliopsida > Solanales > Solanaceae > Jaltomata > Jaltomata sinuosa. The sequence continues at coordinate 177,623 of QJPP01001180.1, read as the reverse complement.
TTCCTATAAGTGGCATTTCTCCTGATCTGGTTTTTCCTATAGGGTGGAAATTTTCTTACCATCTTTTTTGGAGATGTTGAAGTTGTTAAGCTGGGCATTGATTTTCTCAATGATACTTCCTGTAACTTCAAAGGTATCAGTAAGTTTCGGGAATTTCTCTTTGGAAAATTCTGGGATTCTAAACCCTCGATAGGTTTCTATTTTGGGGCTATCTGAAGTAGAAGCCGGGGTTGGTCTACCACTTAAGGTTCGTTTGGTATCTTCTATCTGTATGGAAATAACATGAAGGATTTGGTTTGAGTAGTTGTTTTGTTCTACTACTCTGTCTATTTCCGCAGTTGTTAATAAAGCTTCAGTCTTATCACTTTTCTCTTTGAAAGGAGAAGCTTTAATAACAGTCCCTGCACTAGGGATGTTCATTCCCTCTAGAGGAGGAGTAATGGACTCAACAATCTTGTTGGATGTAGTATACCATTTGTTAATGATAACGTGCAATGACTCAGCACAATTTTTGATTTTGCCTGTCATTTCAAACCATCTGAAGATTCGATTTCACAACCGATTCTTCTCATGTCTTTCATCTACAAATCTCTAAAGGATTCTCTTTGCTTAAGACTATAGGTGGTAGCGTACCACTTTCTCTTTATTTGATTGTGTGGATGATTCCATTGGTTTTGCAGAATGCTGAGGTTAGGCTCGAAGACCTCTTTTGTTTTTAGCATTCCCAGCCAAGCAGGTTTTTCTGCAGGTGGTTCCATATCGCTGGCCGAGGGGCTACCTGGAAGGTTTTTGTAGAAGACTTTAGGGATTTTTCCCGAAAAGTCTACTCCAGTGACTTTTCCTTTGTCATTGTCATTAGAATGACTTTGACTATCATCCTCCTCCGGGGTTTTTGAAGGAGATACTGGTCTAGGAACAGATCTCGTAGGACCTGAAGTCGAAGGTCGGGAAGAGGTCGATCTTCTATATGACGAAGATCTCGAATTATCGAGGAATTTAAGGTCAATCGACCCGTCAGGAAATTGAATGACCCTTTTAATTTGATGTCTCTCATAGTGAGACGAGGAGGGTAATGTGATGGCATCAAAATGACAATCACTGCTAGAGAGGATATCGTTCCATTTCAAAAGACGTGGAACAAAGATAGTACTATGGTTATGGTTAGCTTCCATAAGCATAGTTTCACCTCTCGGGCTTTCAATCCTGGCTTTTGGTGCAAGGGTTGTTTTCATTGGCCTATAGTATACTCTGTAGATGATAGCTATCTCTCGAGTATTGGCTTTGATGTTAAGGTTCTTAGTTTTGACATTGAGTGTCAAAGAGTCCATGACATTAGGATCATTAATGTCAACGGAGAAGTTAGGATAACAATTAAAGTATACCGGGCCATCGGCTAGGTTACTCTGCAATACTCCTAATAGAGAGTCATCAAAATTAAGAAACCTGTCATCTCTAAGGAGGACACAAACAGTTATATCAAGACCTTTCCTAAAAAGAGGCTTGACAACCACTTTCACTAAACCAATATGCAAATAATTAAAATTATTTTTATAACGATTGATATCATTATTTTAAAGTAATTTAATAATTTCTAAGGATTTATTAATAGCAATGGTAGATTGACAAGTCTTAATATTATGACGAGTGACATAACTGAAATTACCTAGATGGTAAATCTTTTTGAAAGGTTCTTCTGGTAAATTCCAGTTTTGTAAATCATTTTCTAGTTTAGCAATCTTAGTTGCTTGGGAAGATAAATTGATACTATTCAAAATATGTTGGTTATTTTCCATAAAATTTTGAAATACTGTCTAATGGACTTACAGTACAAAAATTATTTTAACAAGTATAGTGATAATAAAGAGATAAACATGAAAGCTTATATAGAGTATTAAAACATATATCAACAATCTTCATACTGTTTTTAAGAAGCCTCTCTTGGTCTAACAACAGTATCTCTCTTAGAGTCATCTTGGCTACTGGACCACCATTTTAATAGGTCTAACGCCCTCCTTGCTACAACGACCTTTCAAATTCGGCTGACCAACGTATGAATCGGATATTAATCGGTTACCTCATACTCATAAGAAAGAACGAATGCCTCACACCAGGTATAGAAACAGTATTAAAGAACATGATATATGAAATAATAATATACAAACTATCATTTTAAAACTAAGTTACCACATACTTACTATAATAATTAAGTCATGCCTTAGACAGTATAAGTACTTAGCCGCTCATTCTAATGACTTATACTGCCAGTCATGCCTTAGACAGTATAAGTCATTAGCATGAGTTGGCTCTGATACCATTAAAAGGAACGCAAGTAATGCAGAAAATACTTACAATAACGTGAAATTTATTTATGAACTTGAAACATTGCTAACAAAAGGGAGAAAGAGATAAGAGAGAGAGAGGTTTTACGAATATGATAATTTTCTGATGCCTCTTACAAATGAGAAATCCCCTTTATATAGAGAACTTGGAATGCCTATCTAAACTAGTAGGCTAACAGATGGACGATCAAGACTTTGCCGACACTCTGGATGGTGTAGATCTTGCCGACACTTTGAGGGGGTTCTTCTACTTTTTATAAAGTAAAGATAGTGGGTTTATGTGGGCTCAGGTTTTGTCTTTTAGCTTCTCATTGGATGCTAGTTAAGAATAGTGAAATGCCACTTGTGGGAAAAGTAATTCCAGCTTTGCCTCTATTTTTCCTCAAGGGTCCTTTTCCTATTCATAATTGGTAATTGGGGTCCATGTAACCCAAGGCTATACCTTTAGGCTGACACATATCTCCATTGTCTTCACTACCACTTTCTGTGGATGCAGCATCTTCAATCATTTTCATGATTTGATTTTCATTATAATTATCCAAGTTATTCAAAGGTTCCTCTAGTTTTTGCTTGAGTGCAGCTTTTGATGGATTCTTGGAACCTTGAACTTTGGATGATGATGACGATGAACTCGCCTGAACTTTGGGTTTAGGAGCCCAACCTTTGACTAGTGTTTGTTTGCATTAGTAATTTATCCTGTCAATTTCACTTTTGGAGAAATAATATAAGAAATCCTTTTCTGGATATAATACTTGCATAATTTAATATGCTCTGGCAATGTTGTAATTTCTTCCTTGGCCTGGAATTCTTCAAACCTGTTGAGAAATTGTTGGGGGAGGGTTTCTTTGATCCCTCCAAATAGATTCTACCATTCGTAAAACCATCTAGGAATGATAGACTTCATGATTCTTGGATCATATTTAACAAACCAAGTATGTCTTGTCCTTAGGAAGATGAAATTCATCCATTTAGACTTGTAGTCATACCAGTTGTACATTTGGGGTCTATATTCCATAGACAAGTTGATTGGGGTGTGCAGGTGGTCTACAAACCATTCAAAAGGATCCAGGATTCTTTTGATGGTGAATCTTGAAAACTTAATATACTCGGGATTCTTTTCGTCTCTGGTGTGTTCAATTTCTATGGAATCTGTGTCCACGAGAATGGCTTCATAGTACCTTCTTGTTTTGAGCGGATTATCATTATCCACATAATTTTTATTGGTGTAGCATGGCTTGGTCAATGCAGTTGTATCAGCATTGCCAAACTCTTTGTTGAGTGCCATCAGCGGCAATACCTGTGAAATGACAAAATTAAAATTTTCTTCTTTTGGTTTTATCATTGGGGTAGTTTTTGTTAACTCAGGGTTAAATGCTTGGGTGAAGGATTCAGGAACCTTCATGGTTTAATTCTCCTTGACTTGCACGGAGCTGGAAGATGCTCCTTGGTCAAAAGGCTTTTTCAAACTGAGAGTCTTTGGTTGGGGTGGATATGACAACTTTGGTGGTTGTATTGGAGAAGGTAACATAGGGTAATCTGCTAAAGCAGTGAACTTATTTTGGAATGTTAACAAAGGCCTCTGTGGGGCTTCTGGTTTAGATGGAGTTAGAGGGGCCTGAGCAAATGGTCTAGCCATTTTAGTTTTAGGAGGCTGTTCTCCCTTGGATGCGATGTTTGGCCTAAACGGCCTCATGCTTACCCTGAAAAAATTCACGGGTTAGGAAATCTGGTAGAGAATTTTCTTCTCCTTTAATAAAATCGATTTTGAAATCAAAAATGGATAATAAGGCTTGCCACCTGGCAAAGATCTATTTTGAAACAAGGTTTTTTACATCTTTTTGCAAGATTTCTTTGACAGATTTGCAATCTACTCTAAGTAGAAATTCTTTATTAATAAGATCATCTTGGAACTTAGTGATATATAGCACTATAGACAAGATTTTTTTTTAACAGTTGAATAATTATTTTGTGCGGAATTCCAGATTCCGGATGTAAAACAAACAAGTTGTTCTGTAGATTCAAGTTCTACTTTTTGTTTAAGGATTCCTCCATATCCTGCATCAGAAGCATCAGTTTCAACAATCATAAAAGCATTAGGATTGGGGATACCTAGACAGGGAATTGTTTGGACCAAAGTTTTAACTTGGATTACTACTTGGGTCTGATCAGTACTCCAAGGGACAAGATTTTTTCTGAGCCTTTTATAGAGGGGCTCGCAGACTTGTCTGACTTTTGGGATGAAGTCAGCAACATAGTTAAGGCTCCCTAAAAATCTGTGAAGCTGGGTTTTGTCAGGGATTTCATTGGGAAATTTTGAAGAGAACTCTATGGCCCTGCAGATGGGTTTATGAGTTCCTTGATAGAGGTCGTGACCTAAAAATCTAATGGCAGTCTGGAAGAGCTTGATTTTTACTGGCGCTAACAACTAAATCATTATTCTTGATAACTTTGAAGAAAGTGTTGAGGTGTTTAAAATGAGAATCTATGTCCTCGGAGAATATCAATACATCATCTATATAGACAATAGACATATAACTGTAATCATTGAATATGGAATTCATGATATTTTGAAATTTGGAAGGGGAATTCTTGAGCCTAAAAAGGCATGACATTCCATTCATATTACCCAAAAGGGACATTGAAAGCTGTTTTATACTTATCTTTTTCGGAGATCTGGATTTGCCAGAATCCGGATTTCATATCAAATTTGCTAAAGATGTTAGCTTTGTAAGTCCTTTTGAAAAGGTCTCTTTCGTTAGGTATGGGATACCTTATCCATTTTAAAATGGAGTTTAGGGGTTTATAGTTGATCACTAATCTTGATACTCCTCTTTCTTTCTCAGCGTTTTTATTAACGTAGAAAGAAAAACAACTCCAAGGTGATTTAGAAACCCTACTGATTTTTTTGTTTAAAAGAGTAGTAATCACTTCTTTGAAAAATTCCATTATTTCATGATTCATTTGAATGGTCCTCGCCTTAGTGGTGATGGCTTGTTCATTGAATCCTTCAATGTATGGAAGATCAACAATATGTCTTTTTCTTTCCCAAAAAGTATTTGGAAAATCAGAACATATTTCCATTTCAAAAGTACTCTGAAGATTAGCTATCTTACTAACTATCTCCGGGGTTTTTAAAATCTGGTCGATTTTCTTTATACGGATTTCATCTTTTAAGAAAGTGACATGCTGAGACAGATTATTAATACGGAAAACAGTATTTTCTCTTATGAAATTACTTTCATCTTGCGAAAGGATTTTGATAAAAGGAAAATGTAAATCTTTTCCTAGAATAGTAGTATTAATACCATCTAAATCAGTAAAATAAGGTTTTATTTGAGTGATAAAAGGTATTCGCAGAATAATATCATCGTGGATATCTTCTGTGACTACAAAATCATTTGTTAAACAAATGACGTTGTTGCAAATATGAGCTTTAGAGAGCTTATAGTTAATCTTCAAAAGTTCTCATGTAGCGTAGTATAATTTTGAAGTACTCTTTTGCAAATACTTAGTAGGTACAATACCTTTCATTATGCAGTTACGATCTGCACCACTGTCAAGTAAAGCAACCATTAAAAGGAACGCAAGTAATGCGGACAACAGAAAAAGGAAAATACTTACAATAACGTGAAATTTATTTATGAACTTGAAACATTGCTAACAAAAGGGAGAAAGAGATAAGAGAGAGAGAGGTTTTCAGAATATGATAATTTTCTGATGCCTCTTACAAATGAGAAATCCCCTTTATATAGAGATCTTGGAACGCCTATCTAAACTAGTAGGCTAACAGATGGACGATCAAGACTTTGCGACACTCTGGATGGTGTAGATCTTGCCGACACTTTGAGGGGGTCCTTTTACTTTTTATAAAGTAAAGATAGTGGGTTTATGTGGGCCCAGGTTTTGTCTTTTAGCTTCTCATTGGATGTCAGTTAAGAATAGTGAAATGCCACTTGTGGGAAAAGTAATTCCAGCTTTGCCTCTACTTTTCCTCAAGCGTCCTTTTCCTATTCATAATTGGGGTCCATGTAAGCCAAGGCTATACCTTTAGGCTGACACATATCTCCATTGTCTTCACTACCACTTTCTGTGGATGCAGCATCTTCAATTATTTTCATGATTTGATTTTCATTATAATTATCCAAGTTATTCAAAGGTTCCTCTAGTTTTTGCTTGAGTGCAGCTTTTGATGGATTCTTGGAACCTTGAACTTTGGATGATGATGACGATGAACTCGCCTGAACTTTGGGTTTAGGAGCCCAACCTTTGACTAGTGTCTGTTTGCATAATTAATTTATCTTGTCAATTTCACTTTTGGAGAAATCCTAGGAGATAATATAAGAAATCCTTTTCTGGATATGATACTTGCATAATTTAATATGCTCTGGCAATGTTGTAATTTCTTCCTTGGTCTGGAATTCTTCAAACCTGTTGTGAAATTGTTGGGGGAGGGTTTCTTTGATCCCTCCAAATAGATTCCAGCATTCGTAGAACCATCTAGGAATGATAGTGTAATGACCCTTCCGGTTATTTCCACGTATACGTTTTCCTTGAACCGTTAGAGCTTGTTTGTAGCGGCCCCAAGTCACTTAAGGCTCGTTAGGACCGGTATTTTGGTGTCGGGTCCATTTGTTTGGTCGCATTATAAATTTTGAAATCAAGCAAGTCGGCAAAAGTTATCGTAAGATCTTTAATAAATTTTTTGAACTTTGGGTAAAATGTCTCGGAGATTTTCTCTCAATATATAATAAGTAAGAAGTCCCTGAAATACCAAATCGAAGGTCTACGAGTATAGTTTCCAACGCACCAAACCTCACTTCCAAATGATCTCGGAGTAAAAAGTTATGACTGTTTTACCGCGGACTGTCTCGCAGAAAACGGGTTGCGAACCGGGTCGCGAACCGGGTCGGGATTAAACTCGATTTAAGCCTCAACTTCACGTTTTAAAACGCGATTTCAGTTCCGCAACAGTGAGAAAACACAAGGGAGGGTTCCAAGAGAGTTCTTTAGTATCTAATCGTGCGTACTTGAAAATATTTAATTTAAAAGTTGAATGTGGTAGAAAATTATATTATTATTACCTTTTCAAAATATTTTAAAGATTATGGAAAATATTTTTGTTACGATATAAGTGTATATGTACTTATTTTATAAGGTTTTTATACATTGTAATATTTTAACGGAGATAGTAAATTTAGTTATGTCGAAAATTATTATTATAACATAGTAGGTTTTATTTGAAATAATTTTCTATGAATTATGGTATATTTAAAAAGTTATATTTATTATACCACAAATTTATGCAATACCCAAATATTTATATAACGGGGTGGGTGAAGATGTGTTAAACAACCCCACTTCCACGTGGAAGTGGAGGGGAGGGACACACAATATCTCATACATGGTAGGCTGCCAAGTGTGCCTAATCACTTAAATAATTTGAACCAATTTCAATGTGAATTGCTGCCAAACTTTCATAATACTTCGTTGGAGCATAATTTTGGTGCAAAACTGCCATAGTGCATCATTCACTTGTCACATGAAAAGTTGAATCCAATAAGCAAGATCTTGATAATTTATTGGATCACCGAAAAGAAAATCAATTATCTACGTCAAGGTATTCAAGCCCAAATCCGATTCTGATTTAGTTTTGGATTTTCTCGGAGTGGTTCGAGCTTGGACATCATCTTAGCAGCTTGTCATCGGATGACAGGTAAGTTACGGTATATTTTCCCTAGACTCCGCATATATAGGATAAAATTGTATTAATGGGCATCCTTGAGTTGGTTTATTAGGTTGGTACCACAGACCTCGACCGCTTTATTCATGTCCGCCTACTTTTGTTCCTCCGTTGCTTGTAGTATTTGCCGATATATTTTATTTACCCTTGTAGTCCTGTGAGGCCTTGTTGACTCTGGAACATAGAAGTTGGGATTTTGGGAATGTCCGCGAGTCCCGGGCATAGAATTATCCTTCTAGGCTGGTTATGCTTGCTGGGTAGCTGTGGGCCTGTGCAGGGTCGATAGGTTGATTGTAAGCTGCTGGGAAGCTATTGTGTTTGATCATACCATTTTCATGCATATAAAAAGGTTTTATACATGTTTTACTGCGGTTTGGGCTTCGGGCCTACAGACACTATTTTCTAAACCTTGCATGGCCCGGGGGGGGCCCATTTTTTCAATAGAAATAATTTGGAAATGGTTTGATTTAACTTGTGAATATTCTTGGGTAAAAGAAAGTAAAATTATGATTTAAATCACCAGATTTACAATTAACGCTAGACTCGGCAGGGCAGGGATGCTAGTTGAGTTTCTTGCTACTTGAGATGATTTTTAGCCTCGGTCGGACCGAGCACCTGAGATGACTTTCTACTTTTTAGACCCGGTTATGCCCGGGCACCCTTGGAGGGGTTTTTGAGATATTTTCCTACTACTTTAGTCCTGGACAGGGTCTGGGCATGCATATTCGAGACTGGGTTTCTATCTTGATATTGGACTTGCTTTCGAACGACATGTGGTCTGGGACCTCCATGGACCTTGCCATCCGGGCCAGGGGCTACGGGTTGCGTGTGCCAGAGGAAGGGTATACGGTGGAGTAGAGGTATATGGGCAGTGTCCTTCCATGGAACCTGCTCGCTGGGCCGGATCGGCACCGGAGGAGCTACATACAGAGATACCATTTCACTTGAGACCTTCATGCATCATATCATTCATTGTTTGAGGCTCCACCCTTGTTTGTTGTTTGTTGATTGTACGCTCCGATAGTATGGGATGCCGGAGGGTTTGTTTTCACTTGTTTGTGTTCCTCGGTTGTATGGGCGGCCGGGGGACTGTAGGTAGACTTTTTCTATTTACTTACAGAATTGTTCCCTGGTTACGGTTAAGTATGACAATTGGTTACTGCGTAGACTGTTAAGTTCTAGATTTGGATTTGATATGATTAGTTGAGTTTGATTCATGTCTCTGAGCATGCCTATCATTACTCTTTCTCTCTTCTTCTTACACTTGAGGTTACCGGTATACCGTCCATTTCGTAAACTTATTTTTGTATACACTGTTATTGCAAGGACCCCAGGTGCGTTATTTCTTACTTTCACCTATGCCTATGGTGTGTATATTCTTGCTTACTAGCCTACAATGTGGTTCTGTTGATTTCCCTATGAGCTAGTGATAACGCTCAAAGTACCACTCCAATTACGAAGCGTAAGCGATCGTTGTCAAATATAGAACCCAACAAAGGTTGGGGTCGATCCCACAGAGAATATGGTGAAAGTCAAGTCTTTAGTGAATTAGATGACTAATGGTCAATAGTTTCCGGTAAATAAGGGGGGGTTTTGTGTGAACAATGTGTAGGCAAAACAAACAATAATGTATGAGAATTAATCAGGAGAATAATGGACTAGGGAAGTGTTTACCATGGCGTTGGTAACAATGTTGATTCTAGGCGTAACTGGGTTCTTTCTATATGCGTGTCACGATGTGATTGAATTAATTGTATCGTCTAAACGTTTCTCAACCAAATAGACAAATTTACTTTTCAATTCTCTCGAACTTGAAAAGGTGTCTTTTAGGTTTCAATCCTAAACATCAAGTAGATTAATCTAGTTACAGCATTAATCATAAGACGAGAGTTGGTAGTCTCGAATCCTCGTCGTTAATCAAGTTTCCCGGTTTTAATCTCTTTACTCAAGCAAATTAAACCTAGGCATGTTCTAATGTTTGCAACCACTAGAAAACGTTAAATAATGAATGATTAACAACGTGACAACATATATATTGAACCCGTCGCTATCCGGAATCTATATCGCTACTTTAGCCATGGCTCCCACAACCCTAGTTGTGGGAGGTTTAGTTAATCATGCTTGGAGAAGAATAGAAGAAAGTCATATGCATAATAAAGAAAAGAGATCCTTACAATGTAGTGAAAACAATCTTCAATTATTCCAAGAACAAGAAAACAAAGATCCCAAGAACAAATCAAGAACAAGATTCAAGGAGGAAGAAACGTGTATTGCGTGTTTTCCTCTCTCAAAACTCAACTTTAAACTCCTAAAATTATTGGGTAAAGTATGTGAAAAGCTTAGTAAATAAAATAAACCTAACATAGGGTATTCATAGGAGTCTAGGAAACAAATCCCCAAAACGCTCGGATTCCGCATCGCGGACTGCCCAGGTGTGACGGCCAGGCTGACGGACCATCACTGGCTTGACGGACCGTCGCCTGGACCATCACCACTAGGCAGCAACACTGCCTGAACTTGACGGTTGGTGTTGACGGACCGTCACAAGCTTGACGGTCCGTCACTCTGACCGTCACTCTTATCCAGAATGTCTTTTTGCTCATTTTTCCTTCCGTTTCCGTGTTTGTCTCCGTTTCCTACAAATCCAACATAAACACATCAAAAACGACGACGGTTGCTTGAAAACGTACGATTGTTCTTAGTTCAAAGGAGTCGAAAGTGCCGTAAAATGGCGGCACATCAACACCCTCAACTTAGACATTCGCTTGTCCTCAAGCAACATAACATAAAAAGAAAACACACGACGACTCAACTAAGAAAACAAACTCGTGTCTCTAGCAACTCATGGTCATTCAACATCTTATTCAATTTTAAATTAAGCTCCCTCGTAGCACACAAATGTATGAAACACTAACTTGCAAGGATCCAAACATGTCATTCCGATATGATAGAACATTATGCATACACACGCATAACTATCCTAACAATCAATAGACAATACAGAAATATTGGTGCCCTCACCACAACGAAATCCCACACACAAGATTTGGGACTAGGTAAGTGCTCACACTCACAAATGATTTCAAACAATGCACATGCGATACCATAGGCTTGCCCTTACTATTCTATTTCAGCTCTTCAGAAAGCCGCTCAGGATCACTACAGGACTTGTTTAGGCTTGTAATGAGGCTTCAGGTGCAGGTAGGATACATTTAGGGGTTAGTGACTAAGCCCTCCTTGGAACCACCGACATCTTATTACCACATAGCTTTTTGTCCATCCTTATTAACCTTTTTATTTCCTTCTCTCTAGCTACAGGTGCGACCTCTTTATTTTGACCATTCTTTTTATTACTTTTTCGATCTTTTTCATCTCTTTTTATTTTTTTCTTTTCTTTTCTTAGGCACACACCCGAATTTTCATTCTATTCCCAACCAATCTTCTTCATCCTCTTTTTCTTATCATTCACCTCTGTAGTAGCCACCCTCAACTTAGGCTGATTGCCTGCGTTGAGATGCACAATGTCCAAGGGAGGACCAGGGCCAAATCAGGGTTTACCTCTATAGTAGCCACCCTCAACTTAGGCTGATTGCCTGAGTTGAGGTGCACGATGTCCAAGGAAGGACCAGGGCCAAAATAGGGTTTCAAAGTTAAGCAGGGACGGTGATAGGTTATTGAAAGAATAAGATCAATTATGGCTCAAACAGGGATCAAAGGGGTTATTTATATTTGGACGGTCTTTTAGGTTAAGTGGACTGCACACAAAAAGGGCCTGTGATCCTTTCCTAAGCAACCAAACTTCTAGCTTAACAAAATAGACCGGGCAAGTTCTAGATGCATGCACAGAGTAAGAATTTATAACAATAATCTCACACACTCTTGGCACCAAGAAACTATATCGCTACCAACTATCAAACAACCGCTCGGCTTAAGCATACTCATTCTAATCATACTCACACAATGACATTCAAGGATCCAGACAGTCAATCGTTTCAACATAAGTACAAAACAGAAAATTTTTAAAGGGGCTCATTTTAGTCAAAGAAAAACGCCATGCTCATCACTATAGACACTAAAAAAAACAAAAAATTAGATAACAACCTAAAGATGCCAGTTCTACTAGATAGCACACCGGAGGGAAAAGAAACACGGCAACAAAAACCCTCGGTGGTGACTCACAGGTTTCCCCACACCCTCAACTTAGACTCATGCATTGTCCCCAATGCATACATATGAAAGCTAAAAACTGTGAGAGAAAGGAATACCTGTGAAGTCGATAGGACTCAGATTCTGGGATGATGTTGGAGACCGCCAGGGTCTCCAAAACAGGAGAAATAGATGGAGTGTGTGCACGCGACAACCTCATGTTGCGTTTCAGCTTCTCGTTTTATTGGCTCCGCAGCTAGTCGCGACAACTTCTTCGCTTTTTCTTTGCAGATTCTCTTGCGGTGTTTTCATTTCTTTGATCTATTTTCACCGCCTTCCTCTACATGTTTCCCTTCTTGCACCATCCTTCTCACAAAAGCTAGAGTCTCGACCAAACCCTTCTCCTCAAGATACACATCCGTAGGAGCTTCCTCAATAACATTGACGACCGCGACCACCCTCATGTCACTTGGTTGCTTCATCAATTTAGACACATCGAACTTGATAGCTTCATTGTTTAGTCTGAAGGTCAGTTCGTTTCTTTCCATGTCAACCAACACTCTTGCAGTGGCTAGCAATGGTCGTCCCAATATTATTGGAACTTTAAAATCCACTTCGCAATCCAAGATCACAAAGTCAGCTGGGAAGATAAGCTTACCGATCTTTACTAGCACATCAGACAATATTCCCACGGGCCGCTTTACCGAACGGTCAGCCATCAATACTCTCATGGACGTTGGTTTAGGAGCTCCCAAGCCCAATTGCTTGTAGACTGCTAGCGGCATCAAGTTGATGCTAGCACCAAGATCACACAAGGCTCTTCCAAAGACCAGTTTCCTAATAGTGCAGGGAACAGTAAACGCACCTGGATCTTCCTTTTTGTCTACTAACGACCTCGAGGAAATAGCACTGCAGTGGTGGAGGTTGTCTTCCGGTTCAAAACTTACTGACCTCTTTTTTGTAATCAAGTCCTTCATGAACTTGGCATAACCGGGCATTTGTTCAAGCGCTTCCACCAATGGGATGTTTATAGATATTTGCTTGAGCATGGTCAGGAAATTCAGGAACTTACCATCTTCCGCTTTCTTCTTCAGGCGTTGTGGGAAAGGAGGTGGTGGTCGAGGCATCATAGTTGGAAGCTTTTCAGCTTTCTTGCTTTTCTCCATGGGCTCTAGCGTAGCCTCCTCGACTTCCTTGTTGTCCACGATCTCACCCTCTTGAATCTGAATTACCGGATGTGATTCCGGTAATATTTTTTTGCTTCTCGTGGTGATCACCATACAACTCGCGTCATTCCTCGGATGAGTAGTGTCGCTCGGCAAGGTACCTGTCTTCCTTTGGTTCAGAGATGCCGAGATTTGCCCCACTTGCTGCTCTAATTGCTTGATCAAAGTTGAATGCGACTCCACTATTTGACTCATGGCTGATAACTCAGTCCTTATCTCCTTCACCCCAGAGTCAGTCGATTCTACCTTCAGCAGCATCTTCGCCATAATGTTCCCTAGCTTGGAAGTCCCTGCCTCGTTGCTAGCTTTGTCCCGATTACCAGGTGGTACATACAACCCACCTCTATCGGTGTTATTCCTCCAGTTTCCATGATCGCGATTGTAGCCAGCTTTCTCATAGTAGTTGTCCTTTTGATAGGTCCGACCTTGGTTTCCTTGGCCATTGGCCTGGAAACCCCCCAAGTAATTCGCCTCCTCAATTTCCAACTCTGCTGCTCTACCTTGAGAACCCACAACTTTTACCTTCTCCATACCTCCTGAGAACAAGTGCTTGGTCAGTAGGTCCAACTGCGTTTTTAGATGCGCCATGTCTTGGTTGCGCTCCTCGTCTTTTCTGCGCTGCTCAGCTGACATACCAACTGCATAAGTGCTAGCTTCTACCTCTGAATCCCATGTATTCCAGGCCCTGTTGGTTTTGGTGAGCCTATCCAGAATAGTTGTGGCATCGGCAAAAGTGCGACCCATAAATGCTCCACCTGCTGCGTTGTCCAACGTTGGCTTGGTAGCCGAATTCAGTGCCCTGTAGAATGTTTGCATCAAAAATTCATCGTTCAACTGATGGTTAGGGCATTATGATATCTTCTTTTTAAATCGCAACCAGGTCTCGTGCAATGCTTCGTGAGGTTGCTGTCTGAAATTGCTAATCTCATCCCTCAACTGTATAATCCTAGAGGGAGGAAAGAACCTTTCTAGGAAAGCTCCTCTCAACTCTCCCCAAGTTGCGATAGAGTCGGGGGTCAGCTCTGTCAACCACAATGCTGCCTCATCAGACAGAGACAACGGAAACAACCTGAGCCTGATCGCTGTCTGACTCACTCCAGGTAACTCAAATGACTTGCAGATGCCCACGAAATTCATCAGGTGCTGGTTTGGATCATCCCCAGCGGCACCACAGAACACTCCTCTCAAGTTCAACAGCTGGATCATCGTGCTAGTGATGTTGAACTTGGCTCCGGGCGCTAGTGGTGGAAGAGCAATGGCGCCCGTAGCGCCAACTCCATCCAAGTCGATATCCTCATCATTCAACATAACATCGTCCTACAGACCACCAGCATTAAGATTGTGTTGGGCCTTCAGTTCTGCAGCGAGCCTTGCTGCCTCTTGTTGTGCGGCCATATTTCGCCTCAATGTTCTAGCAAGCTCGGGGTCGTAAGGTAATGTTGATTCACCCGAGCGTCGGGTACTTGGCATGCACAACTCTGTACCCTGTCAAAAAACAAAAACAACAAATAAACGTAAAAACAGGAAAGTATGACTAAGAGTCAAATAAACATACCGGACTTAACAAATAACCGTATTCCCCGACAACGGCGCCAAAATTTGATAACGCTCAAAGTACCACTCCAATTACGAAGCGTAAGCGATCGTTGTCAAATATAGAACCCAACAAAGGTTGGGGTCGATCCCACAGAGAATATGGTGAAAGTCAAGTCTTTAGTGAATTAGATGACTAATGGTCAATAGTTTCCGGTAAATAAGGGGGGGTTTTGTGTGAACAATGTGTAGGCAAAACAAACAATAATGTATGAGAATTAATCAGGAGAATAATGGACTAGGGAAGTGTTTACCATGGCGTTGGTAACAATGTTGATTCTAGGCGTAACTGGGTTCTTTCTATATGCGTGTCACGATGTGATTGAATTAATTGTATCGTCTAAACGTTTCTCAACCAAATAGACAAATTTACTTTTCAATTCTCTCGAACTTGAAAAGGTGTTCTTTTAGGTTTCAATCCTAAACATCAAGTAGATTAATCTAGTTACAGCATTAATCATAAGACGAGAGTTGGTAGTCTCGAATCCTCGTCGTTAATCAAGTTTCCCGGTTTTAATCTCTTTACTCAAGCAAATTAAACCTAGGCATGTTCTAATGTTTGCAACCACTAGAAAATGTTAAATAATGAATGATTAACAACGTGACAACATATATATTGAACCCGTCGCTATCCGAAATCTATATCGCTACTTTAGCCATGGCTCCCACAACCCTAGTTGTGGGAGGTTTAGTTAATCATGCTTGGAGAAGAATAGAAGAAAGTCATATTCATAATAAAGAAAATAGATCCTTACAATGTAGTGAAAACAATCTTCAATTATTCCAAGAACAAGAAAACAAAGATCCCAAGAACAAATCAAGAACAAGATTCAAGGAGGAAGAAACGTGTATTGCGTTTTTTCCTCTCTCAAAACTCGACTTTAAACTCCTAAAATTATTGGGTAAAGTATTTGAAAAGCTTAGTAAATAAAATAAACCTAACATAGGGTATTTATAGGAGTCTAGGAAACAAATCCCAAAAACGCTCGGATTCCGCATCGCAGACTGCCCAGGTGTGACGGCCAGGCTGATGGACCGTCACTGGCTTGACGGACCGTCGCCTGGACCATCACCACTAGGCAGCAACACTGCCTGAACTTGACGGTTGGTGTTGACGGAC
This sequence comes from Jaltomata sinuosa, assembly GCA_003996215.1. Classification (NCBI taxonomy): domain Eukaryota; kingdom Viridiplantae; phylum Streptophyta; class Magnoliopsida; order Solanales; family Solanaceae; genus Jaltomata; species Jaltomata sinuosa. The sequence continues at coordinate 161,459 of QJPP01001180.1, read as the reverse complement.
CGTCACAAGCTTGACGGTCCATCACTCTGACCGTCACTCTTATCCAGAATGTCTTTTTGCTCATTTTTCCTTCTGTTTCCGTGTTTGTCTCCGTTTCCTACAAATCCAACATAAACACATCAAAAACGACGACGGTTGCTTGAAAACGTACGATTGTTCTTAGTTCAAAGGAGTTGAAAGTGCAGTAAAATGGCGGCACATCAGCTAGTTCCTGTGTACCTTTCATTGATTTCTGTGACTGCTTGCTTCTATTCTGTCTGTTACTACGCTTTTATCTTATATGTGCCCAGTCAGCCTATGATACCTACTGGGTACCTTATGCTTCGCATTTGGTGCTCACCCCTACCCCCCTGCATTTATGGGTGCAAATCCTAGCGTAGGCCATCGCCGTTAGATCGTTGTGATTCGTGCTTGGAGATCTGTTGGGGACTACTTCAGACTGAGGGTGAGCTCTTGGCGATCGGAGCTTAGCTTTAGTTTATCTTTTGCTTCATGTATTCTATTACCATTCAGAGACATCTGTATATATTGTTTGGATCGTTTGCACTCCATGTATGTAGTTTTGGCTTTATACTATGATACCAGGTCTTTGGGTCTGGTTTAGTTTCTGCATATGTATATATTTATAGTCCTTTTTTCTGTTCTCTTTGTCTTGTTCTCTTATTTGTTAGATAGTAGCCCATTACTAACTGTTCTGGGCTACGGGGATTGGTTCACCTACCGGGGGTTGTAGGTGCCATCATGACTGAGAAATTGGGTCGTGACAACTTGGTATCAGAGCTTTAGGTTCACCGGTGTTATCGGTATAGGAGCCAATGTCTAGTAGAGTCCTGCGGATCTGGGCGGAGATGCCCGTACTCAATCTTTGGGAGGCTACAGTGGCATGTTAGGAAATTTGACTCTTTTATTGCTTCTGTGTCATACGTAAAACCCTTGAAGTTTCTGGAAATCTCATTTGTTCTACTTCATTCTTCCGCAGATGGTTCGTACGAGATCATCGGCATCACGCGAAGATGAGCCTCCCACTCTAGCTAAGGGTCGAGGACGCCCTCGATCAGTGGAACCTGCTAGAGCTGCTAGGGTGGAGATAGAGCCCGAGAAGCTTGTGGATCAGGGGGCAGCCCGGGCACCACCAGCTCCACCACCAGCTCCAGCACCAGCTCCACCACCAGCTCCAGTACCAGCTCTAGTGCCCACTTCTGTGGAAGCTCTAGTCGCATCTCAGTCTCCAGATATTCGGGGTTACTACAACAGCTTTTGGGTGTGATTGGAGAGCGGCCTTCTGAGGTAGCGCAGACATCCGCTCAGGGGGAAGAGGTCAGAAGCGCAGCCTGCTACTATGGCTCCCCGTGCGGAGGTCATTCCGGTTCCATCTGTTGCACAACCTCTTGCTCCTCGCCCAGTTATGACAGAGTCAGAGCAGAAGGCGTTGGGTAGGTTATTGAGGTTAGCACCTCCGAGGTTTGCTGGTACTTCTGGACAGGATCCACATGACTTTATTACTACCTGTGAGGAGATGTTGCATCATTTGGGTTTGTTGGAGACTCACGGGGTTGGTTATACTACCTATCAGTTGGAGGGCCCAACGAAGTTATGGTGGAGGGCTCAGGCTGCTTGTAGACCACCGTCGTCACCTTATTTGACCTGGTCTGAGTTTTATGAGGCCTTTATGGTCAAGTTCCTACCTCAGAGTGATCGTGAGCATCGCAGAGAGCAGTTTACTCACCTTATGCAGGGATCTACGACTGTCTCAGAGTATGAGACTGGTTTTCATCAGCTAGCACCGTTCGGAGCTATAATCATTCCTACCGAGGCAGATAGGATTCACAGATTTGTGTGGGGTTTGAGGCAAGAGACAGGCAGCCAGCTGAGATATTGATTGTCAGTGGTCAGTCATTCCAGGCTATTGTAGACTATGCCCGCACTGTGGAGGACTTACAGCGAAATGATCAGGGGTCCAGAGATAAGAGGCCTCGGCATCAGGGTGTCTACAGTGGTTCCAGATATGGTGGTAGGGGTCCTGGCCAGTGGAGCCGGAGTTATCAGCCACAGCAGTACCAGGGTCAGTCCAGCCGACTGGTTCAGGCTTCCCTTCAGACTTTCTGTAGTACCCAGTTCGAGCAGGGTCAGAGCAACCATTAGGGCTATGGAGGCCAGTCCTCGAGGGGTACAATTTTTGGGGCATCAGGCCGTGGTGGTTATGCGGGATCTGCTGGTTCATCTCGATCGAGTAGGCCATCGGGGGCTTGTTTTACTTGTGGTATGATCGGTCATTTTGCTAGAGATTGCCCTCAGCAGGGTACAGTTCAGTTGGCCGAGCCTTTACGAGTAGTTCATCCCCCAGCTCGAGGGGGTGGTCGTCAGAGTAGAGGTAGTGCTCCACACGGCAGAGCAGGTGGTAGGGATGGCGGTCGGGAAGGTGGAGGTCGTCGTTAGTTTTACGCTGTCCTTAGGAGACCAGAGGCAGAGGCCTCAGATGCTGTGATTACAGGTACGATTTCTGTGTGCCATCAGTCTGCTATGGCTTTATTTGATCCTGGATCCACTTGTTCATATGTATCTGCCTACTTTGTGCCTTGTTTGGGGTTGGCTAGTGAGCCATTATCTGTTCCTGTTTTTGTTTCGACCCCAGTAGGAGATTTTTTAGTAGTGGATCGGATTGTGAGATCCTGTATGTTATCTGTTGGTGATTCAGAGACTTGGGGTGATTTGATGATTCTTGATATGCTAGATTTTGATGTGATACTGGGCATGGACTGGTTATCTCCTCACCGTGTGGTTTTGGATTGTTATGCCAAGACCATTACCATAGTTGTGCCCGGTGTATCCCCGGTTGTATGGCAGGGTTCTGTTAGCCATGCACCATCTGGGATCATCTCTTGTCTTCGAGCTAGGAAGTTGATTTTCCGTGGGTGTTTAGCTTATCTAGCATATGTCCGAGATGTTAGTGCTGACCCTACTTCTCCTGAGTCTGTTCCTGTGGTTAGAGACTTCCTCGATGTGTTTCCTACTGACCTGCCAGGCCTTCCACCTGAGAGAGATATTGATTTTGCTATTGAGTTAGAGCCGGGCACTAGGCCCATTTCTATTTCTACTTACCGTATGGCTCCTGCTGAGTTGACGGAGCTTAAGGAGCAACTCCAGGATCTGTTAGCTAAGGGGTTTATTAGGCCTAGTGTGTCACCTTGGGGTGCTCCTGTTCTCTTCGTGAAGAAGAAGGATGGGTCGATGCGCATGTGTATTGATTATTGATAACGCCCAAACTACACCTCTAATTAAGAAGCGTAAGCGGTCGTAGTCAAATATAGAACCCAACAAAGGTTGGGGTCGAATCCCACAGAAAATATGGTTAAGATTAAGCCTTTAGTGAAGTATGTGACTAATGGTCAATATTTTCCGGTAAATAAAAGAGGGGGGGGTTTGTGAACGAATTGTAAACAAAACAAACAATAATGTATGAGAAATAATCAGTAGGAGAATGAACTAGGGAAGTGTTTACCATGGCGTTGGTAACAATGTCCATTCTAAGCTTAACTTGGTTCTTTCTATATGCGTGTCACGATGTGATTGAATTAATGGTATCGTCTAAACGTTTCTCAACCAAATAGATGAATTTCTTTTTCTATTCTCTCGACCTCGAAAAGGTGTGCTTTTAGATTTCAATCCTAAACATCAAGTAGATAAATCTAGTTATAGCATCAATCATTAGACGAGAGTTAGTAGTCTCGAATCCTTGTTGTTAATCAAGTTTCCCGGTTTTAATCTCTTTACTCAAGCAAATTTAAACCTAGGCATGTTCTAATGTTTGCAACCACTAGAAAACGTGAAATAATGTATGATTAACAACGTGACAACATATATATTGAACCCGTCGCTACCCGAAACCTATCTTGCTACTTTTGCCATGGCTCCCACAACCCTAGTTGTGGGAGTTTAGTTAATCATGCTAGAAGAAGAAGAGAAGAAAATAGTATTCATAATAAGGAGAAAGAGATTCTTACAATATAATGAAAACAACCTTCAATTATTCCAAGAACAAGAAAAACAAGATCCCAAGAACGATTCAAGAACAAGATTGAGGCAAAGAAACCGTGTTTCTTGCTCTCAAAGTTTCGCTCAAATCTCCTAAAACTATTGTAAAAAACGTGATTTGCATCCTAATAAAATAAACCTAACATAGGGTATTTATAGGAGTCCAAGAAACACAATCCCAAACGCATTAGGAATCCAAGAAACCAAATCCCAAACACGGTAGGAATCCTAATCGCGGGCTGCCTTGGTGCGTCCAAGAAACACAATCCCAAACGCATTAGGAATTTAAGAAACCAAATCCCAAACACGGTAGAAATCCTAATCGCGGGCTGCCTTGGTGCGCTACTGCTTTGACGTGACGGTTTGGGTGACGGACCGTCACCACCTTGACGGCCCGTCACGGTGGCCGTCACCACTAGGCAGTGGTGCTGCCCCATCTTGACGGCTTGGGCTTGACGGTCCGTCACTCGGACCGTCACTCTTATCCAGAACGTCTTTTTGCTCGTATTTCCTTCCGTTTCCATGTTTGTTCCTATTTCCTGAAAATACACCATAAATACATCAAAAACTACGACGGTTGCTTGAAAACGTACGATTGTTCTTAGTTAAAAGGAGTCGAAAGTGCCGTAAAATGGCGGCACATCAACACCCTCAACTTAAAACGTTCGCTTGTCCTCAAGTAACATGACATAAAAAAAACAATACGATGACTCAACTAAAAAACAAACTCGTGTCTACAGCAACTCATGGTCATTCAAACTCATCTTCAATTTTAAATCAAGCTCCCTTATAGCACATAAATGTATGAAACGCTAACTTGCAAGGATCCAAACATGTCATTCCGATATAATAGAACATTCTACATACACACACGCAGCTATCCTAACAATCAATAGACAATACAGACATCTTGGTGCCCTCACCACAAAGAAATCCCACACACAAGATTTGGGACTAGGTAAGCGCTCACACTCACAAACGATTTCAAACAATGCACATGCGATACCATAAGCTTGCCCTTACTATTCTATTTCAATTCTTCAGAAAGCCGCTCAGGATCACTACAGGACTTGTTTAGGCTTGTAATGAGGCTTCAGGTGCAGGTAGGATACATTTAGGGGTTAGTGACTAAGCCCTCCTTGGTCTTACCGACGTCTTATTACCACACAACTTTACTTTGTCCATCCTTATTCACCTTTTTATTTCCTTCTTTCTAGCTACAACTGCAGCCTCTTTATTTTGACAATTCTTTTTATTACTTTTTCGATCTTTTTCATCTCTTTTTTTTTTCTTAGGCACACACCCGAATTTTCATTCTATTCACAATCAATCTTCACTATCCTCTTTTTCTTATCATTCAACGCTATAGTAGCCACCCTTAACTTAGGCTGATTGCCTAGGTTGAGGTGCACGATGTCCAAGGAAGGACCAGGGCCAAAACAAGGTTTACCTCTATAGTAGCCACCCTCAACTTAGGCTGATTGCCGGAGTTGAAGTGCACGATGTCCAAGGGAGGACCAGGGCCAAAATAGGGATTCAAAGTTAAACAGGAACGGTGATAGGTTATTGAAAGAACAAGGTCAATTATGGCTCAAATAGGGATCAAAAAGGGATTATTTGCATTTGGACGGTCTTATAGGTTAACTGGACTGCACACAAAAAGGGCCTGTGATCCTTTCCTAAGCAACCAAACTTCAAACTTAACAAAATAGACCGGGCAAGTTCTAGATGCATGCATAGAGTAAGAATTTATGACAATAATCTCACACACACTTGGCACAAAGAAACTATATCGCTACCAACTATCAAACAACCGCTCGGCTTAAGCATACTCATTCTAATCATAATCACACAATGACATTCAAGGATCCAGACAGTCAATCGTTTCAACATAAGTATAAAACCAGAAATTTTTTCAGAAGGGGCTCATTTTAGTCAAGAAAAATGCCATGATGCTTGCTATAGATACTAAAAAAAAATTTTAAAATAACAACCTAAACATGCCGGTTCTACTAGATAGCACACCAGAGGAAAAGAAACACGGCAACAAAAACCCTCGGTGGTGACTCACAGGTTTCCCAACACCCTCAACTTAGACTCATGCATTGTCCCCAATGCATAGATATGAAAGCTAAAAATTGTTAGAGAAAGGAGTACCTGTGATGTCGATTGGACTCAGATTCTGGAATGATGTTGGAGACCGCCAGGGTCTCCAAAGCATGAGAACTTGATGTCCTCATCATTCAGCATAATATCGTCCTGCAGACCATTAGCATTCAAATTTTGTTAGGCCTGCAGTTCTGCAGCGAGCCTTGCTGCTTCTTGTTGTGCGGCCATATTCTGCCTTAACGTTCTAGCAAGCTCGGGGTCGTAAGGTACTGTTGATTCCCCCGAGTGCCGGGTACTTGGCATGCACAAATCTGTACCCTGTCAAAAACAAAAACAACAAATAAACGTAAAAGCAGGAAAGTATGACTAAGAGTCAAATAAACACACCGGACTTAATAATCAACCGTATTCCCCGGCAACGGCGCCACTTTTTGATATCGCCCAAACTACACCTCTAATTAAGAAGCGTAAGCGGTCGTAGTCAAATATAGAACCCAACAAAGGTTGGGGTCGAATCCCACAGAGAATATGGTGAAGATTAAGCCTTTAGTGAAGTATGTGACTAATGGTCAATATTTTCCGGTAAATAAAAGGGGGGGGTTTGTGAACGAATTGTAAACAAAACAAACAATAATGTATGAGAAATAATCAGTAGGAGAATGAACTAGGGAAGTGTTTAACATGGCGTTGGTTACAATGTCGATTCTAAGCTTAACTGGGTTCTTTCTATATGCGTGTCACGATGTGATTGAATTAATGGTATCGTCTAAACGTTTCTCAACCAAATAGACGAATTTCCTTTTCTATTCTCTCGACCTCAAAAAGGTGTGCTTTTAGATTTCAATCCTAAACATCAAGTAGATAAATCTAGTTACAGCATCAATCATTAGACGAGAGTTAGTAGTCTCGAATCCTTGTTGTTAATCAAGTTTCCCGGTTTTAATCTCTTTACTCAAGCAAATTTAAACCTAGGCATGTTCTAATGTTTGCAACCACTAGAAAACGTGAAATAATGTATGATTAACAACGTGACAACATATATATTGAACCCGTCGCTACCCGAAACCTATCTTGCTACTTTTGCCATGGCTCCCACAACCCTAGTTGTGGGAGTTTAGTTAATCATGCTAGAAGAAGAAGAGAAGAAAATAGTATTCATAATAAGGAGAAAAGATTCTTACAATATAATGAAAACAACCTTCAATTATTCCAAGAACAAGAAAAACAAGATCCCAAGAACGATTCAAGAACAAGATTGAGGCAAAGAAACCGTGTTTCTTGCTCTCAAAGTTTCGCTCAAATCTCCTAAAACTATTGTAAAAAACGTGATTTGCATCCTAATAAAATAAACCTAACATAGGGTATTTATAGGAGTCCAAGAAACACAATCCCAAACGCATTAGGAATCCAAGAAACCAAATCTCAAACACGGTAGGAATCCTAATCGCGGGCTGCCTTGGTGCGTCCAAGAAACGCAATCCAAAACGCATTAGAAATCCAAGAAACCAAATCCCAAACACGGTAGGAATCCTAATCGCGGGCTGCCTTGGTGCGCTACTGCTTTGACGTGATGGTTTGGCTGACGGACCATCACCACCTTGACGGCCCGTCACGGTGGCCGTCACCACTAGGTAGTGGTGCTGCCCCATCTTGACGGCTTGGGCTTGATGGTCCGTCACTCGGACCGTCACTCTTATCCAGAATGTCTTTTTGCTCGTATTTCCTTCCGTTTCCATGTTTGTTCTTATTTCCTGAAAATACACCATAAATACATCAAAAACGACGACGGTTGCTTGAAAACGTACGATTGTTCTTAGTTAAAAGGAGTCGAAAGTGCCGTAAAATGGCAGCACATCAATTATCAGCAGCTGAATAGGGTGACAGTGAAGAATTGGTATCTGATGCCGAGGATTGATGATTTGTTTGACCAGCTTCAGGGTTCAGTCGTGTTTTCGAAGATTGATTTGAGGTCCGGCTACCATCAGTTGAGGATTAGGGCGGAGGACATCCCTAAGACAGCATTCAGGACACGTTATGGCCATTATGAGTTCCTGGTGATGTCTTTTGGGTTGACTAATGCCCCCGCAGCCTTTATGAACTTGATGCACAGGGTTCTTGGCCCGTATTTGGACTCATTTGTGATAGTTTTTATAGACGACATCTTGGTATACTCGCGTAGTAGAGATGAGCATGAGGCACTTGAGGGTTATACTCCAGGCTTTGAGAGATCATCGGCTTTATGCCAAGTTCTCAAAGTGTGAGTTTTGGCTTGAGTCAGTTGCATTTCTAGGGCACGTGGTGTCTAAGGATGGGATTAGGGTTGATCCGGGAAAGATTTCAGCGGTTTGTGAGTGGCTTAGACCTACTACTATTACGGAGGTTCGCAGCTTTATTGGGTTAGAAGGTTACTACAAACGGTTCGTTGAGGGATTTTCTTCCATAGCAGCACCCTTGACTATGCTGACTAGGAAGGATATCCCATTTCAGTGGTCGGATCAGTGTGAGGGTAGCTTCCAGAGGCTTAAGGCCTTATTGACTTCAGCTCCAGTTTTGACTTTGCCGGTTGAGGGTCAGAGCTTCTCCGTGTATTGTGATGCTTCTGGTGTTGGTCTTGGTTGTGTGTTAATGCATCAGGGTCGAGTAATAGCATATGCGTCGAGGCAGCTGAAGGTTCATGAGCGCAACTACCCCACTCACGACTTAGAGTTGGCGGTGGTAGTTTTTGCGCTCATGATCTGGAGGCATTACCTATATGGAGTTCACTGTGAGATCTTCACCGATCATCGTAGTCTTCAGTATATCACGAGTCAGCGGGAGTTAAACTCGAGACAGAGGAGATGGGTCGAGCTACTGAAGGACTACGACTTCACTATTCTGTATCATCCGGGCAAGGCAAACGTGGTAGCGGATGCCTTGAGCCGGAAGGCAGTGAGTATGAGTAGCCTAGCTTCTCTTTCAGTTTCAGAGCGAACGTTGGCCTGGGACATCCAGTCCTTGGCTAACCGTTTGGTTAGGCTTGACTTGTCGGATCCTAGCAGAGTTCTCGCCAGTGTTGAGGTTCGTTCTACTTTGGTTGATCAGATTCAGAGCCATCAGTTTGAGGATCAGGAGTTGTGTGGCCTTCGTGATCGGGTTATTCAGGGTGAGACCAGTCGGGCTACTCTAGATTCAGATGGGGTTCTGAGGTTTGATAGTCGCCTTTGTGTTTCGAGGATTAGTGATTTGATTCAGTTGATACTTCATGAGGCACATTGTACTAGATACTCCATTAACCCTGGCACAACAAAGATGTATAGGGACTTGAGACAACTTTACTGGTGGAGTGGTATGAAGCGGGATATAGCGGAGTTTGTATCTCGGTGCTTGAACTGTCAGCAGGTTAAGTTCGAGCACATGAGACCTGGTGGTTTGATGCAGCGACTTCCCATTCCTGAGTGGAAGTGGGAAGGGATTACTATGGACTTTTTTGTTGGTTTTCCTCGTACCTCTCATGGGTTTAATTCCATATGGGTGATTGTTGATAGGCTGACTAAGTTAGCATATTTCTTGCCGGTTCAGACTTCTTATGGCGCAAAGAGGTTAGCTCAGATCTACCTTCATGAGATTGTTCGATTGCACGGGGTTCCAGCTTCTATCATTTCACACCGGGGCACTCAGTTCACATCTCAGTTCTGGAGGTCTATTCAGTGAGATTTGGGTACAGAGGTTCATCTTAGTACCGCTTTCCACCCTCAGACAGATGGCTAGTCCGAGAGGACCATTCAGATTCTGGAGGACATGCTTCGGGCCTGTGTTCTTGACTTTGGAGGTTCTTGGGATCAGTTTGTTCCCTTGGCGGAGTTTACTTATAATAACAGCTTCCATTCGAATATCGGCATGGCACCTTTTGAGGCTTTGTATGGCAGGCATTGCAGATCACTGGTAGGTTGGTTTGATGGTTTTAGTACAGGGCCACAGAGCACAGATTTTCTTTGAGATTCATTAGACCAAGTCCGAGTAATTCAGGACAGACTTCGGGCAGCTCAGAGCAGGCAGAAGAGTTATGCTGATCGTCAGCTTCGTGCCTTGGAGTTTAGTGTTGGTGACTTGGTGTTTCTTCGTGTATCTCCCATGAAGGGAGTGATGAGATTTGGTAGGCGGGGCAAGCTTAACCCCAGGTACATTGGGCCTTTTTAGATTCTTCAGAGGGTTGGTAGCGTTGCCTATCAACTAGCCTTGCCTCCGATGTTTTTAGCTATACATCCTGTATTTCATTTTTCGATGTTGCGTCGGTATGTCCCAGATGAGTATCATGTGTTACAGTGGGATTCAGTTCAGTTGGGTGAGGGTTTAGCCTTTGTTGAGGAGCCGGCAACTATTTTGGCCAGAGATGTCAGGAGATTGAGGTCTCGAGAGGTCCCGGTGGTTAAGGTTCAGTGGAGGCACCGTCCAGTCAAGGAGGCTACCTGGGAGACCGAGAGAGATATGCGGGCCCAATATCCGCAGCTATTTTAGCCTTCAGGTACCCCCTTGACCTTGACTTTCGAGAACGAAAGTCCTTTTTAGTAGTGGATGATGTAATGACCCTTCCGGTTATTTCCATGTATACATTTTCTTTGAACCGTTAGAGCTTGTTTGTAGCGGCCCCAAGTCACTTAAGGCTTGTCAGGACCGGTATTTCGGTGTCGGGTCCATTTGTTTGGTCGCATTATAAGTTTTGATGTCAAGCAAGTCGGCAAAAGTTATCGTAAGATCTTTAATAAATTTTCTGAACTTGGGTAAAATGTGTCGGAGTTTTTCTCTCAATATATAAAGAGTTAGAAGTGCCCCGAAATACCAAATCGAAGGTCTACGAGTCTAGTTTCCAACGCACAAAACCTCACGTCCAACTGATCTCGGAGTAAAAAGTTATGACTGGTTTACCGCGGACTGTCTGGCAGAAAATGGGTTGTGAACCGGGTCGCGAACCGGGTCGGGATTAAACTCGATTTAAGCCTCAACTTCACGTTTTAAAACGCGATTTCAGTTCCAAAACAGTGAGAAAACACAAGGGAGGGTTCCAAGAGAGTTCTTTAGTATCTAATCGTGCGTACTTAAAAATATTTAATTTAAAAGTTGAATGTGGTAGAAAATTATATTATTATTACCTTTTCAAAATATTTTAAAGGTTATGGAAAATATTTTTGTTACGATATAAGTGTATATGTACTTATTTTATAAGGTTTTTATACATTGTAATATTTTAACGGAGATAGTAAATTTAGTTATGTCGAAATTTTTTATTATAACATAGTAGGTTTTATTTGAAATAATTTTCTATGAATTATGGTATATTTAAAAAGTTATATTTATTATACCACGAATTTATGCAATACCCGAATATTTATATAACGGGGTGGGTGAAGATGTGTTAAACAACCCCACTTCCACGTGAAAGTGGAGGGGAGGGACACACAATATCTCATACATGGTAGGCTGCAAAGTGTGCCTAATCACTTAAATAATTTGAACCAATTTAAATGTGAATTGCTGCCAAACTTTCATAATACTTCGTTGGAGCATAATTTTGGTGCAAAACTACCACAGTGCATCATTCACTTGTCACATTAAAAGTTGAATCCAATAAGCAAGATCTTGATAATTTATTGGATCACCGAAAAGAAAATCAATTATCTACGTCAAGTTATTCAAGCCCAAATCCGATTCTGATTTAGTTTTGGATTTTCTCGGAGTGGTTCGAGCTTGGACATCATCTTAGCAGCTTTTCATCGGACGACAGGTAGGTTACGGTTTATTTTTCCTAGACTCCGCATATATAGGATAAAATTGTATTAATGGGCATCCTTGGGTTGGTTTATTAGGTTGGTACCACAGACCTCGACCGCTTTATTCATGTCCGCCTACTTTTGTTCCTCCGTTGCTTGTAGTATTTGCCGATATATTTTATTTACCCTTGTGGTCCTGTGAGGCCTTGTTGACTCTGGAACATAGAAGGTGGGATCTTGGGAATGTCCGCGAGTCCCGGGCATATAATTATCCTTCTAGGTTGGTTATGCTTGCTGGGTAGCTGTGGGCCTGTGCAGGGTCGATAGGTTGATTGTAAGCTGCTGGGCAGCTATTGTGTTTGATTATACCATTTTCATGCATATAAAAAGGTTTTATACATGTTTTACTATGGTTTGGGCTTCGGGCCTACGGACACTATTTTCTAAACCTTACATGGCCCGGGGGGCCCATTTTTGATAGAAATAATTTGGAAAATGGTTTGATTTACTTGTGAATATTCTTGGGTAAAAGAAAGTAAAATTATGATTTAAATCACCAGATTTACAATTAACGCTAGACTCGGCAGGGCCAGGATGCTAGTTGAGTTTTATTGCTACTTGAGATGATTTTTAGCTTCGGTCGGACCGAGCACCTGAGATGACTTTCTACTGTTTAGACCCGGTTATGCCCGGGAACCATTGGAGGGGTTTTTGAGATATTTTCCTACTACTTTAGTCCTGGACAGGGTCTGGGCTTGCATATTCGAGACTGGGTCTCTATCTTGATACCAGACTTACTTTCGGACGACATGTTTTGATACTGAGTTTTAATATGGGGTCTGGGACCTCCATGGACCTTGCCATCCGGACCAGGGGCTACGGGCTGCGTTTGCCGGAGGAAGGGTATACGGTGGAGTAGAGGTATACGGGCAGTGTCCTTCCATGGAACCTACCTGCTGGGCCGGATCGGCACCGGAGGAGGTACATACAAAGATACCATTTCTCTTGAGACCTTTATGCATCATATCATTCATTGTTTGAGGCTCCACCCTTGTTTGTTGTTTGTTGATTCTACGCTCCGGTAGTATGGGATGCCGGAGGGTTTATTTTCACTTGTTTGTGTTCCTCGGTTGTATGGGCGGCCGGGGGACTGTTGGTAGACTTTTGCTATTTACTTACAGAATTGTTCCCTATTACGGTTAAGTATGAAATTGGTTACTGCTAGACTGTTAGTTTCTGGATTTGAGATTGATATGATTAGTTGAGTTTGATTCATGTCTCTGAGCATGCCTATCATTACTCTTTCTCTCTTCTTCTTACACTTGAGGTTACCGGTATACCGTCTATTTCGTAAACTTATTTTGTATACACTATTATTGCAAGGACCCTAGGTGCGTTGTTTCTTACTTTCACCTGTGCCTATGGTGTGTATATTCTGCTTACTAGCCTCACATGTGGTTCTGTTGATTTCCCTCTGGGCTAGTTCCTGTGTACCTTTCATTGATTTCTGTGACTGCTTGCTTCTATTCTGTCTGTTACTACGCTTTTATCTTATATGTGCCCAGTCGGCCTATGATACCTACTGGGTACCTTATGCTTCGCATTTGGTGCTCACCCCTACCCCCATGCATCTATGGGTGCAGATCCTAGCGTGGCCCATCGTCGTTAGATCGTTGTGATTCGTGCTTGGAGATCTGTTGGGGACTACTTCAGACTGAGGGTGATCTTTTGGCGATCGGAGCTTAGCTTTAGTTTATCTTTTGCTTCATGTACTCTATTACCATTCAGAGACATCTGTATTTATTGTTTGGATCATTTGCACTCCATGTATGTAGTTCTGGCTCTATACTATGATACCAGGTCTTGGGGTTTGGTTTAGTTTCCGCATATGTATATATTTATAGTCCTTTTATCTGTTCTCTTCGTCTTGTTCTCTTATTTGTTAGACAGTAGCCCTTTACTAACTGTTCTGGGCTACGGGGATTGGTTCACCTACCGGGGGTTGTAGGTGCCATCATGACCGAGAAATTGGGTCGTGACAGATAGACTTCATGATTCTTGGATCATATTTAACAAACCAAGTATGTCTTGGCCTTAGGTAGATGAAATTCATCCATGCAGACTTGTAGTCATACCAGTTGTACGTTTGGGGTCTATGTTCCATAGACAAGTTGATTGGGGTGTGCAGGTGGTCTATAAGCTATTCAAAAGGATCCAGGATTCTTTTGATGGTGAATCTTGAAAACTTAATATACTCGGGATTCTTTTTGTCTCTGGTGTGTTCAATTTCTATGGAATCTGTGTCCACGAGAATGGCTTCATAGTACCTTCTTGTTTTGAGCGGATTATCATTATCCACATAATTTGCATTGGTGTAGCATGGCTTGGTCAATGCAGTTGTATCAGCATTGCCAAACTCTTTGTTGAGTGCCATCAGCGGCAATACCTGTGAAATGACAAAATTAAAAATTTCTTCTTTTGGTTTTGTCATTGGGGTAGTTTTTGTTAACTCAGGGTTAACTGCTTGGGCGAAGGATTCAGGAACCTTCATGGTGTAATTCCCCTTGACTTTCATGGAGCTGGAAGATGCTCCTTGGTCAAAAGGCTTTTTCATACTGAGAGTCTTTGGTTGGGGTGGATATGATAACTTTGGTGGTTGTATTGGAGAAGGTAACATAGGGTAATCTTCTAAAGAAGTGAACTTATTTTGGAATGTTAACAAAGGCCTCTGTGGGGCTTCTGGTTTAGATGGAGTTAGAGAGGCCTGAGCAAATGGTCTAGCCATTTTAGTTTAAGGAGGCTGTTCTCCCTTGGAGGCGATGTTTGTCCTAAACGGCCTCACGCTTACCCTGTAAAAATTCACGGGTTAGGAAATCTGGTAGATAATTTTCTTCTCCTTTAATAAAATCGATTTTGAAATCAAAACTGGATAATAAGGCTTGCCACCTGGCAAATATCTGTTTTGAAACAAGGTTTTTTACATTTTTTTGCAAGATTTCTTTGGCAGATTTGCAATCTACTCTAAGTAGAAATTCTTTATTAATAAGATCATCTTGGAACTTAGTGATACATAACACTATAGACAAGATTTCTTTTTTAACAGTTGAATAATTTTTTTGCGCGGAATTCCAGATTCCGGATGTAAAACGAACAAGATGTTCTGTAGATTCAAGGTCTACTTTATGTTTAAGGATTCCTCCATATCCTGCATCAGAAGTATCAGTTTCAACAATCATAAAAGCATTAGAATTGGGGATACCTAGACAGGGAATTGTTTGGACCAAAGTTTTAACTTGGATTACCGCTTGGGTCTGATCAGTATTCCAAGGGACAATATTTTTTCTAAGCCTTTTATAGAGGGGCTCGCAGACTTGTCTGACTTTTGGGATGAAGTCAGCAACATAGTTAAGGCTCCCTAAAAATCTCTGAAGCTGGGTTTTGTCAGGGATTTCATTGGGAAATTTGGAAGAGAACTCTATGGCCCTGCAGATGGGTTTATGAGTTCCTTGATAGAGGTCGTGACCTAAAAATCGAATGGTAGTCTGGAAGAGCTTGATTTTACTGGCGCTAACAACTAAACCATTATTCTTGATAACTTTGAAGAAAGTATTGAGGTGCCTAAAATGAGAATCTATGTCCTCGGAGAATATCAATACATCGTCTATATAGACAATAGACATATAACTGTAATCATTCAATATGGAATTCATGATATTTTGAAATTCGGAAGGGGAATTCTTGAGCCCAAAAGGCATGACATTCCATTCATATTGCCCAAAAGGGACATTGAAAGCAGTTTTATACTTATCTTTTACGGAGATCTGGATTTGCCAGAATCCGGATTTCATATCAAATTTGCAAAAGATGTTAGCTTTGTAAGTCCTTTTCAAAAGGTGTCTTTTGTTAGGTATGGGATACCTTATCCATTTTAAAATGGAGTTTAGGGGTTTATTGTTTATCACTAATCTTGGTTCTCCTCTTTCTTTCTCAGCGTTTTTATTAACGTAGAAAGCAGAACAACTCCAAGGTGATTTAGAAACCCTAATGATTTTTTTGTTTAAAAGAGTAGTAATCTCTTCTTTGCAAAATTCCATTATTTCATGATTCATTTGAATGGTCCTCGCCTTAGTGGTGATGGCTTGTTCATTGAATCCTTCAATGTATGGAAGATCAATAATATGTCTTTTTCTTTCCCAAAAAGCATTTGGAAAATCAGAACATATTTCCATTTCAAAAGTACTCTGAAGATTAGCTATCTTACTAACTATCTCCGGGGTTTTAAAATCTATTCGATTTTCTTTATACGGATTTCATCTTTTAAGAAAGTGACATGCTGAGACAAATTATTAATACGAAAAACAGTATTTCCTCTTATGAAATTACTTTCATCTAGTGAAAGGATTTTGATAAAAGGAAAATGTAAATCTTTTCCTAGAATAGTAGTATTAATACCATCTAAATCAGTAAAATAAGGTTTTATTTGAGTGATAAAAGGTATTCCCAGAATAATATCGTCGTGGATATCTTCTGTGACTACAAAATCATTTGTTAAACAAATGTCATTGTTGCAAATATGAGCTTTAGAGAGCTTATAGTTAATCTTCAAAAGTTCTCCTGTAGCGGAGTATAATTTTGAAGTACTCTTTTGCAAATACTTAGTAGGTACAATACCTTTCATTATGCAGTTACGATCTGCACCACTGTCAAGTAAAGCAACCATTAAAAGGAACGCAAGTAATGCGGATAAAAGAAAAAGGAAAATACTTACAATAACGTGAAATTTATTTATGAACTTGAAACATTGCTAACAAAAGGGAGAAAGAGATAAGAGAGAGAGAGGTTTTCAGAATATGATAATTTTCTGATGCCTCTTACAAATGAGAAATCCCCTTTATATAGAGATCTTGGAACGCCTATCTAAACTAGTAGGCTAACAGATGGACGATCAAGACTTTGTGACACTCTGGATGGTGTAGATCTTGCCGACACATTGAGGGGGTCCTTCTACTTTTTATAAAGTAAAGATAGTGGGTTTATGTGGGCCCAGGTTTTGTCTTTTAGCTTCTCATTGGATGTCAGTTAAGAATAGTAAAATGCCACTTGTGGGAAAAGTAATTCCAGCTTTGCCTCTACTTTTCCTCAAGGGTCCTTTTCCTATTCATAATTGGGGTCCATGTAAGCCAAGGCTATACCTTTAGGCTGACACATATCTCCATTGTCTTCACTACCACTTTCTGTGGATGCAGCATCTTCAATCATTTTCATGATTTGATTTTCATTATAATAATCTAAGTTATTCAAAGGTTCCTCTAGTTTTTGCTTGAGTGCAGCTTTTGATGGATTCTTGGAACCTTGAACTTTGGATGATGAAGAAGATGAACTCTCCTGAACTTTGGGATTAGGAGCCCAACCTTTGACTAGTGTCTGTTTGCATAAGTAATTTATCCTGTCAATTTCACTTTTGGAGAAATCCTAGGAGATAATATAAGAAATCCTTTTCTGGATATGATACTTGCATAATTTAATATGCTCTTGCAATGTTGTAATTTCTTCCTTGGTCTGGAATTCTTCAAACCTATTGAGAAATTATTAGGGGAGGGTTTCTTTGATCCCTCCAAATAGATTCCACCATTCGTAGCACCATCTAGGAATGATAGACTTCATGATTCTTGGATCATATTTAACAAACCAAGTATGTCTTGGCCTTAGGTAGATGAAATTCATCCATGCAGACTTGTAGTCATACCAGTTGTACGTTTGGGGTCTATGTTCCATAGACAAGTTGATTGGGGTGTGCAGGTGGTCTACAAACTATTCAAAAGGATCCAGGATTCTTTTGATGGTGAATCTTGAAAACATAATATACTCGGGATTCTTTTTGTCTCTAGTGTGTTCAATTTCTATGGAATCTGTGTCCACGAGAATGGCTTCATAGTACCTTCTTATTTTGAGCGGATTATCATTATCCACATAATTTACATTGGTGTAGCATGGCTTGGTCAATGCAGTTGTATCAGTATTGCCAAACTCTTTGTTGAGTGCCATCAGCGGCAGTACCTGTGAAATGACAAAATTAAAAATTTCTTCTTTTGGTTTTGTCATTGGGGTAGTTTTTGTTAACTCAGGATTAACTGCTTGGGCGAAGGATTCAGGAACCTTCATGGTGTAATTCTCCTTGACTTGCACGGAACTGGAAGATGTTTCTTGGTCAAAAGGCTTTTTCAGACTGAGAGTCTTTGGTTGGGGTGGATATGACAACTTTGGTGGTTGTATTGGAGAAGGTAACATAGGGTAATCTGCTAAAGCAGTGAACTTATTTTGGAATGTTAACAAAGGCCTCTGTGGGGCTTCTGGTTTAGATGGAGTTAGAGGGGCCTGAGCAAATAGTCTAGCCATTTTAGTTTTAGGAGGCTGTTCTCCCTTGGAGGCGATGTTTGGCCTAAACGGCCTCATGATTACCCTGTAAAAATTCATGGGTTAGGAAATCTGGTAGAGAATTTTCTTCTCCTTTAATAAAATTGATTTTGAAATCAAAACTGGATAATAAGGCTTGCCACCTGGCAAAGATCTATTTTGAAACAAGGTTTTTTACATTTTTTTGCAAGATTTCTTTGGCAGATTTGCAATCTACTCTAAGTAGAAATTCTTTATTAATAAGATCATCTTGGAACTTAGTGATACATAGCACTATAGACAACCTTTCTTTTTTAACAGTTGAATAATTTTTTTGCGCGGAATTCCAGATTCTGGATGTAAAATGAACAAGTTGTTCTGTAGATTCAAGGTCTACTTTTTGTTTAAGGATTCCTCCATATCCTGCATCAGAAGCATCAATTTCAACAATCATAAAAGCATTGGGATTGGGGATACCTAGACAGGGAATTGTTTGGACCAAAGTTTTAACTTGGATTACCGCTTGGGTCTGATCAGTACTCCAAGGGACATGATTTTTTCTAAGCCTTTTATAGAGGGGCTCGCAGACTTGTCTGACTTTTGGGATGAAGTCAGCAACATAGTTAAGGCTCCCTAAAAATATCTGAAGCTGGGTTTTGTCAGGGATTTCATTGGAAAATTTGGAAGAGAACTCTATGGCCCTGCAGATGGGTTTATAAGTTCCTTGATAGAGGTCGTGACCTAAAAATCTAATGGCAGTCTAGAAGAGCTTGATTTTACTGGCGCTAACAACTAAACCATTATTCTTGATAACTTTGAAGAAAGTGTTGAGGTGTTTAAAATGAGAATCTATGTCCTCGGAGAATATCAATACATCATCTATATAGATAATAGACATATAACTGTAATCATTGAATATGGAATTCATGATATTTTGAAATTCGGAAGGGGAATTCTTGAGCCTAAAAGGCATGACATTCCATTCATATTGCCCAAAAGGGACATTGAAAGCAGTTTTATACTTATCTTTTACGGAGATCTGGATTTGCCAGAATCCGAATTTCATATCAAATTTGCTAAAGATGTTAGCTTTGTAAGTCCTTTTCAAAAGGTGTCTTTTGTTAGGTATGGGATACCTTATCCATTTTAAAACGAAGTTTAGGGGTTTATAGTTGATCACTAATCTTGGTGCTCCTCTTTCTTTCTCAGCGTTTTTATTAACGTAGAAAGCAGAACAACTCCAAGGTAATTTAGAAACCCTAATGATTTTTTTGTTTAAAAGAGTAGTAATCTCTTCTTTGCAAAATTCCATTATTTCATGATTCATTTGAATGGGCCTCACCTTAGTGATGATGGCTTGTTCATTGAATCCTTCAATGTATGGAAGATCAACAATATGTCTTTTTCTTTCCCAAAAAGCATTTGGAAAGTCAGAACATATTTCCATTTCAAAATTACTCTGAAGATTAGCTATATTACTAACTATCTCCGGGGTTTTTAAAATCTATTCAATTTTGTTTATACGGATTTCATCTTTTAAGAAAGTGACATGCTGAGACAGATTATTAATACGGAAAATAGTATTTTCTCTTATGAAATTACTTTCATCTTGTGAAAGGATTTTGATAAAAGGAAAATGTAAATCTTTTCCTAGAATAGTAGTATTAATACCATCTAAATCAGTAAAATAAGGTTTTTTTTGAGTGATAAAAGGTATTCCCAGAATAATATCTTCGTGGATATCTTCTGTGACTACAAAATCATTTGTTAAACAAATGCCGTTGTTGCAAATATGAGCTTTAGAGAGCTTATAGTTAATCTTCAAAAGTTCTCCTGTAGCGGAGTATAATTTTGAAGTACTCTTTTGCAAATACTTAGTAGGTACAATACCTTTCATTATGCAGTAAAGATTTGCACCACTGTCAAGTAAAGCAACTTTGTTAATAACAAAATTTTTATTAATAACAATTTTGATAGGAATATGGTGACTCTGAGGTCTTATTGAAGTAATAACAGTTACTCCAGGAGTTCCAGAAGTTGAAGGGTTATTACTTGTTTCAGCTAAATGGTCATTGTTGACCGTGATGTCATCATCATTATTTTGTGAAGACTCATGGTCAGAATTTCGTTCTTGCAGGGGGACCTTTTTAAGAACCTGATCAGTGAGGACATCCATTTCGACTTTTCCTAGTCGACATTTAATATCTCTAATCTCTTGTTTAAGATTAGAACCTTCTTGACTATGGTCAGAAATAGAGGGTTCTGGATGGTTATCAGAACGATTCATGATTTGCCTCATGCTAAATGGTTCAACAACTGGATGGCCTTTTGGTTTGTCTGTGTAGAGAATGATAGCTTTGAGTTCTAGGAGAAAACGATTCCTAGCCTCATCATCGGCAATATGTTGGATGACATCAAAAAGAGCTTCTTTAGAATGATTTGAAAGTACTCGAATGGTCTGGGGCGTGCTACCACAAGTACAGAGAGTTTCAGTACAAGTGCAGTCTTTCCCTGATTGGCTTTCATCAGATTCATAAAGAAGATGGATATCTTCGTTGTCACTGTATTCATCAGACGAGTCGGAAGATTCAGAAAAGGTTTCATCGAGTATAGCAAGGAGTTTTTCCTTGGTATTATCATCGATGTTAAGAAGATTGATTTTCTTCCTTTTGGTATTCGAACGACATTCGGTAGATTTGTGGCCTGCTTTGCTACATGTCCAACATATGTCTACTCTGGAGTCTCTGTGTTTTCTAGATTTCTTCTTCCTAGGCTTGGTGGAGTCATCCCTCCTTCGGGATCTTTTTCTGTGAAATTTCTTTTCACTTTTGTGCTTGATTGGTTTATCAGGGGGAGTGATAAAGCCAAAGTCTCTACAGAAACATCCAAGTTCCTTTTTGGAAGAGGACTGTTCCTTTTTAAGTTGGTGCTTAAGCTTGATATCTGTGCAGAGTTCTAATCCTACAATGTTGATGGTGCTTATAAGATTGCCATAGGTAAGATTGTTGTAAGGGATTTGACTGTTATTACGGTATTGGATTTTTGTCGTTATTTTATCAACAAAAAGGGGTGGTAAACCACTGATAAAGCGTTCCTTCAAAAAATCCATATTGCAGTCAGGACGGATCATAACTTTGCTAAGGAAAGCATGCTTATAATGGATGAAGTCGTTCAGGGTTGGACAACTAAGGTTATTCAAGATCTGGAGGCTTCTATCTTGGAATAATTTTGGTTCGCCAATAAAATGTTTAGCGATATGGTATAAGAGGGTGGCACAAGCATCTTCTCTAGTGATTTGAGAAGTAGTCTGGCTGGTACCTTCTATCTTAGCAACAATTTCCGTTGTTGTTGCATTAAAAATAAGATGCTTAATATCATCTGTACAATAGTTGTCCCACCAATGTTTTATCATTCTGGTGAAACCTGCAGCTATCATAGATGCGGCATCTTTATCAGTAGAGCCTCTTAGTTTAAAGGCAGTTATGGCAACTCCCATTTCATGAAGCTTGTTGTAAACCTGATGCTCAGCTAGGCCATAAATATTCCATTCGGTGATGCTTTTTCCTTCATGTGATGAAGTGCTTAGAAAGGCATTTTCTTCATACTGAAGGTCTGGGAAAGAAGGTTTACTATGATAGTTTTTCATGTTATGAAAACGATCATTGGAAAGTCTTTGTAAAAGAGTGGATTTCTCTTGATCTGGTTTTTCCTTTAGGGTGGAAATTTTCTTACCATCTTTTTTGGAGATGCTGAAGTTGTTAAGCTGGGCATTGATTTTCTCAATGATACTTCCTGTAACTTCAAAGGTATCAGTAAGTTTCGGGAATTTCTCTTTGGAAAATTCAGGGATTCTAAACCCTGGGTAGGTTTCTATTTTTGGGCTATCTGAAGTAGAAGCCGGGGTTGGTCTACCACTTAAGGTTGGTTTGGTATCTTCTATTTGTCTGGAAATGACATGAAGGATTTGGTTTGAGTGGTTGTTTTGTTCTACTACTCTGTCTATATCCGCAGTTGTTAATAAAACTTCAGTCTTATCACTTTTCTCTTTGAAAGGAGAAGCTTTAATAACAGTCCCTGCAATGGGGATGTTAATTCCCTCTAGAGGAGGAGTAATGGACTCAACAATCTTGTTGTATGTAGTATACCATTTGTTAATGATAACCTGCAATGACTCGGCACAATTTTCGATTTTGCCTGTCATTTCAAACCATCTGAAGAATTCGATTTCACAACCGATTCTTCTCATGTCTTTCATCCACAAATCTCTAAAGGATTCTCTTTGCTTAAGAGTATAGGTGGTAGCGTACCACTTTATCTTTACTTGATTGTGTGGATGATTCCATTGGGTTTGCAGAATGCTGAGGTTAGGCTCGAAGACCTCTTTTGTTTTTAGCATTCCCAGCCAAGCAGGTTTTTCTGCAGGTGGTTCCATATCACTGACCGAGGGGCTACCTGGAAGGTTTTCGTAGAAGACTTTAGGGATTTTTCCCAAAAAGTCTACTCCAGTGACTTTTCCTTTGTCATTGTCATTAGAATGACTTTGACTATCATCCTCCTCTGGGGTTTTTGAAGGAGATACTGGTCTAGGAACAGATCTCCCTCTTCCCGACCTTCGACATCAGGTGAAAGCTCATATTTGCGAAAACGACATTTGTTTAACAAATGATTTTGTAGTCACAGAAGATATCCACGAAGATATTATTCTGCGAATACCTTTTATCACTCAAATAAAACATTATTTTACTGATTTAGATGGTATTAATACTACTATTCTAGGAAAAGATTTACATTTTCCTTTTATCAAAATCCTTTCACAAGATGAAAGTAATTTCATAAGAGAAAATACTATTTTCCGTATTAATAATCTGTCTCAGCATGTCACTTTCTTAAAAGATGAAATCCGTATAAAGAAAATCGAAAAGATTTTAAAAACCCCGGAGATAGTTAGTAAGATAGCTAATCTTCAGAGTACTTTTGAAATGGAAATATGTTCTGATTTTCCAAATGCTTTTTGGGAAAGAAAAAGACATATTGTTTATCTTCCATACATAGAAGCAAAAACTAGAGGAAGCTTTGAATAACTTGGATAATGATGACGATGAACTCGCCTAAACTTTGGGTTTAGGAGCCAAACCTTTGACTAGTGTCTGTTTGCATAAGTAATTTATCCTGTCAATTTCACTTTTGGAGAAATCCCAGGAGATAATATAGGAAATCCTTTTCTGGATTTTCACTATACTTGTTATAATAATTTTGTGTTGTAAGTCCATCAGACAGTATTTCAAAATTTTATGGAAAAAAACCAACATATTTTGAATAGTATCAATTTATCTTCCCAAGCTACTAAGATTGCTAAACTAGAAAATGATTTGCAAAACTGGAATTTACTAGAAGAACCTTTCAAAAAGATTTACCATCTAGGTAATTTCAGTTATGTCACTCGTCATAATATTAAGACTTGTGAATCTACCATTGCTATTAATAATTCCTTAGAAATTATTAAATTACTTAAAAATAACGATATCAATCGTTATAAAAATAATTTTAATTATTTGCATATTGGTTTAGTGCAAGTGGCTGTCAAGCCTCTTTTCAGGAAAGGTCTTGATATACATGTTTGTGTCCTCCTTAGAGATGACAGGTTTCTTAATTTTGATGACTTTCTATTAGGAGTATTGCAGAGTAACCTAGCCGCTGGCCCGGTATACTTTAATTGTTATCCTAACTTCTCCGTTGACATTAATGATCCTAATGTCATGGACTCTTTGACACTCAATGTCAAAACTAAGAACCTTAACAGCAAAGCCAATACTCGAGAGATAACTATCATCTACAGAGTATACTATAGGCTAATGAAAAAACCCTTGCACAAAAAGCTAGGATTGAAAGCCCGAGAGGTGAAACTATGCTTATGGAAGCTAACCATAACCATAGTACTATCTTTGTTCCATGTCTTTTGAAATGGAACGATATCCTCTCTAGCAGTAATTGGCATTTTGATGCCATCACATTACCCTCCTCGTCTCACTCTGAGAGACATCAAATCGAAAGGGTCATTCAATTTCCTGACGGGTCGATTGACCTTAAATTCCTCGATAATTCGAGATCTTCGTCATATAGAATATCGATCTCTTCCCGACCTTCGACGTCAGGTCCTACGAGATATAGTCCTAGACCAGTATCTCCTTCAAAAACCCCGGAGGAGGATGATAGTCAAAGTCATTCTAATGACAATGACAAAGGAAAAGTCACTGGAGTAGACTTTTCGGGAAAAATCCCGAAAGTCTTCTACGAAAACCTTCCAGGTAGCCCCTCGGCCAGCAATATGGAACCACCTGCAGAAAAACCTGCTTGGCTGGGAATGCTAAAAATAAAAGAGGTCTTCGAGCCTAACCTCAGCATTCTGCAAAACCAATGGAATCATCCACACAATCAAATAAAGAGAAAGTGGTACGCTACCACCTATACTCTTAAGCAAAGAGAATCCTTTAGAGATTTGTGGATGAAAGACATGAGAAGAATCGGTTGTGAAATCGAATTCTTCAGATGGTTTGAAATGACAGGCAAAATCGAAAATTACGCCGAGTCATTGCAGGTTATCATTAACAAATGGCATACTACATCCAACAAGATTGTTGAGTCCATTACTCCTCCTCTAGAGGGAATTAACATCCCTATTGCAGGGACTATTATTAAAGCTTCTCCTTTCAAAGAGAAAAGTGATAAGACTGAAGCTTTATTAACAACTGCGGATATAGACAGAGTAGTAGAACAAAACAACTACTCAAACCAAAAACTTCATGTCATTTCCAGATAGATAGAAGATACCAAACCAACCTTAAGTTGTAGACCAACCCCGGCTTCTACTTCAGATAGCCCAAAAATAGAAACCTACCCAGAGTTTAGAATCCCAGAATTTTCCTAAGAGAAATTCCCGAAACTTACTGATACCTTTGAAGTTATAGGAAGTATCATTGAGAAAATCAATGCCCAACTTAACAACTTCAGCATCTCCAAGAAAGATGGTAAGAAAATTTCCACCCTACAGGAAAAACCAGATCAGGAGAAATCCACTCTTTTACAAAGACTTTCCAATGATCGTTTTCATAACATGAAAAACTATCATAGTAAACCTTCTTTCACAGACCTTCAGTATGAACAAAATGCCTTTCTAAGCACTTCATTCTCAGCGTTTGGGTTTATAGTTGATCACTAATCTTGGTGCTCCTCTTTCTTTCTCAGCGTTTTTATTAACGTAGAAAGCAGAACAACTCCAAGGTGGTTTAGAAACCGTAATGATTTTTTTGTTTAAAAGAGTAGTAATCTCTTCTTTGCAAAATTCTATTATTTCATGATTCATTTGAATGGGCCTCGCCTTAGTGGTGAAGTGCTTAGAAAGGCATTTTGTTCATACTGAAGGTCTGTGAAAGAAGGTTTACTATGACAGTTTTTCATGTTATGAAAACGATCATTGGAAAGTCTTTGTAAAAGAGTGGATTTCTCCTGATCTAGTTTTTCCTGTAGGGTGGAAATTTTCTTACCATCTTTTTTGGAGATGCTGAAGTTGTTAAGCTGGGCATTGATTTTCTCAATGATACTTCCTGTAACTTCAAAGGTATCAGTAAGTTTCGGGAATTTCTCTTTGGAAAATTCTGGGATTCTAAACCCTGGGTAGGTTTCTATTTTGTGGCTATCTGAAGTAGAAGTCGGGGTTGGTCTACCACTTAAGGTTGGTTTGGTATCTTCTATTTGTCTGGAAATGACATGAAGGATTTGGTTTGAGTAGTTGTTTTGTTCTACTACTCTGTCTATATCCACAGTTGTTAATAAAGGTTCAGTCTTATCACTTTTCTCTTTGAAAGGAGAATCTTTAAGAACAGTCCCTGCAATAGGGATGTTAATTCCCTCTAGAGGAGGAGTAATGTACTCAACAATCTTGTTGGATGTAGTATACCATTTGTTGATAACCTGCAATGACTCGGCGCAATTTTCGATTTTGCCTGTCATTTCAAACCATCTGAAGAATTCGATTTCACAACCGATTCTTCTCATGTATTTCATCCACAAATCTCTAAAGGATTCTCTTTGCTTAAGATTATAGGTGGTAGCGTACCACTTTCTCTTTATTTGATTGTGTGGATGATTACATTGGTTTTGCAGAATGCTGAGGTTAGGCTCGAAGACCTCTTTTGTTTTTAGCATTCCCAGCCAAGCAGGTTTTTCTGCAGGTGGTTCCATATCGCTCGCCGAGGAGCTTCCTGGAAGGTTTTCGTAGAAGACTTTAGGGATTTTTCCCGAAAACTCTACTCCAGTGACTTTTCCTTTGTCATTGTCTTTAGAATGACTTTGACTATCATCCTCCTCTGGGGTTTTTGAAGGAGATACTGGTGTAGGAACAGATCGACCTCTTCCCGACCTTCGACATCAGGTGAAAGCTCATATTTGCGAAAACGACATTTGTTTAACAAATGATTTTGTAGTCACAGAAGATATCCACGAAGATATTATTCTGCGAATACCTTTTATCACTCAAATAAAACATTATTTTACTGATTTAGATGGTATTAATACTACTATTCTAGGAAAAGATTTACATTTTCCTTTTATCAAAATCCTTTCACAAGATGAAAGTAATTTCATAAGAGAAAATACTATTTTCCGTATTAATAATCTGTCTCAGCATGTCACTTTCTTAAAAGATGAAATCCGTATAAAGAAAATCGAAAAGATTTTAAAAACCCCGGAGATAGTTAGTAAGATAGCTAATCTTCAGAGTACTTTTGAAATGGAAATATGTTCTGATTTTCCAAATGCTTTTTGGGAAAGAAAAAGACATATTGTTTATCTTCCATACATAGAAGCAAAAACTAGAGGAAGCTTTGAATAACTTGGATAATGATGACGATGAACTCGCCTAAACTTTGGGTTTAGGAGCCAAACCTTTGACTAGTGTCTGTTTGCATAAGTAATTTATCCTGTCAATTTCACTTTTGGAGAAATCCCAGGAGATAATATAGGAAATCCTTTTCTGGATATGATACTTGCATAATTTAAAATGCTCTGGCAATGTTGTAATTTCTTGCATTAAAAAGAAGCGCAAGTAATGCGGATAAAAGAAAAAGGAAAATACTTACAATAACGTGAAATTTATTTATGAACTTGAAACATTGCTAAGAAAAGGGAGAATGAGATAAGAGAGAGAGAGGTTTTCAGAATATGATAATTTTCTAATGCCTCTTACAAATAAGAAATCCCCTTTATATAGAGATCTTGGAAGGCCTATCTAAACTAGTAGGCTAACAGATGGACGATCAAGACTTTGCCGATACTCTGGATGGTGTAGATCTTGACGACACTTTGAGGGGGTCCTTTTACTTTTTATAAAGTAAAGATAGTGGGTTTATGTGGGCCAAGGTTTTGTCTTTTAGCTTCTCATTGGATGCCAGTTAAGAATAGTGAAATGCCACTTGTGCGAAAAGTAATTCCAGCTTTGCCTCTACTTTTCCTTAAGGGTCCTTTTCCTATTCATAATTGGGGTCCATGTAAGCCAAGGCTATACCTTTAGGCTGACACATATCTCCATTGTCTTCACTACTACTTTTTGTGGATGCAGCATCTTCAATCATTTTTATTATTTGATTTTCATTATAATTATCCAAGTTATTCAAAGCTTCCTCTAGTTTTTGCTTGAGTGCATCTTTTGATGGATTCTTGGAACCTTGAACTTTGGATGATGATGACGCTGAACTCACCTGAACTTTGGGTTTAGGATCCCAACCTTTGACTAGTGTCTGTTTGCATAAGTAATTTATCCTATCAATTTCACTTTTGTAGAAATCCCAGGAGATAATATAAGAAATCCTTTTCTGGATATGATACTTGCATAATTTAATATGGTCTGGCAATGTTGTAATTTCTTCCTTGGTGTAGAATTCTTCAAACCTGTTGAGAAATTGTTGGGGGAGGGTTTCTTTGATCCCTCCAAATAGATTCCACCATTCGTAGAACCATCTAGGAATGATAGACTTCGTGATTCTTGGATCATATTTAACAAACCAAGTATGTCTTGGCATTAGGTAGATGAAATTCATCCATGCAGACTTGTAGTCATACCATTTGTACGTTTGGGGTCTATGTTCCATAGACAAGTTGATTGGGGTGTGCAGGTGGTCTACAAACCATTCAAAAGGATCCAGGATTCTCTTGATGGTGAATCTTGAAAACATAATATACTCGAGATTCTTTTCGTCTCTGGTGTGTTCAATTTCTATGGAATCTGTGTCCACGAGAATGGCTTCATAGTACCTTCTTGTTTTGAGCGGATTATCATTATCCATATAATTTGCATTGGTGTAGCATGGCTTGGGTAATGCAGTTGTATCAGCATTGCCAAACTCTTTGTTGAGTGCCATCAGCGGCAATACCTGTGAAATGACAAAATTAAAAATTTCTTCTTTTGGTTTTGTCATTGGGGTAGTTTTTGTTAACTCAGGGTTAACTGCTTGGGCGAAGGATTCAGTAACCTTCATGGTGTAATTCCCCTTGACTTGCATGGAGCTGGAAGATGCTCCTTGGTCAAAAGGCTTTTTCAGACTGAGAGTCTTTGGTTGGGGTGGATATGACAACTTTGGTGGTTGTATTGGAGAAGGTAACATAGGGTAATCTGCTCAAGCAGTGAACTTATTTTGGAATGTTAACAAAGGCCTCTGTGGGGCTTCTTGTTTATATGGAGTTAGAGGGGCCTGAGCAAATGGTCTAGCCATTTTAGTTTTAGGAGGCTGTTCTCCCTTGGAGGCGATGTTTGGCCTAAACGGCCTCATGCTTACCTTGCAAAAATTCACGGGTTAGGAAATCTAGTAGAGAATTTTCTTCTCCTTTATTAAAATCGATTTTGAAATCAAAACTGGATAATAAGGCTTGCCACCTGGCAAAGATCTGTTTTGAAACAAGGTTTTTTACATCTTTTTGCAAGATTTCTTTTGCAGATTTGCAATCTACTCTAAGTAGAAATTCTTTATTAATAAGATCATCTTGGAACTTAGTGATACATAGCACTATAGACAAGATTTCTTTTTTAACAGTTGAATAATTTTTTTGCACGGAATTCCAGATTACGGATGTAAAATGAACAAGTTGTTCTGTAGATTCAAGGTCTACTTTTTGTTTAAGGATTCCTCCATATACTGCATCAGAAGCATCAGTTTCAACAATCATAAAAGCATTAGGATTGAGGATACCTAGACAGGGAATTGTTTGGACCAAAGTTTTAACTTGGATTACCGCTTAGGTCTGATCAGTACTCCAAGGGACAGGTTTTTTCTAAGCCTTTTATAGAGGGGCTCGCAGACTTGTCTGACTTTTGGGATAAAGTCAGCAACATAGTTAAGGCTCCCTAAAAATCTATGAAGCTAGGTTTTGTCATGGATTTCATTGGGAAATTTGGAAGAGAACTCTATGGCCCTGCAGATGGGTTTATGAGTTCCTTGATAGAGGTCGTGACCTAAAAATTTAATGGCAGTCTGGAAGAGCTTGATTTTACTGGCGCTAACAACTAAACCATTATTCTTGATAACTTTGAAGAAAGTGTTGAGGTGTTTAAAATGAGAATCTATGTCCTCGGAGAATATCAATATATCATCTATATAGACAATAGACATATAATTGTAATCATTGAATATGGAATTCATGATATTTTGAAATTCGGAAGGGGCATTCTTGAGCCCAAAAGGCATGACATTCCATTCATATTGCCCAAAAGGGACATTTAAAGTAGTTTTATACTTATCTTTTTCAGAGATCCGGATTTGGCAGAATCCGGATTTCATATCAAATTTGCTAAAGATGTTAGCTTTGTAAGTCCGTTTCAAAAGGTCTCTTTTGTTAGGTATGGGATACCTTATCCATTTTAAAACGGAGTTTAGGGGTTTATAGTTGATCACTTATCTTGGTGCTCCTCTTTCTTTCTCAGCGTTTTTATTAACGTAGAAAGCAGAACAACTCCAAGGTGATTTAGAAACCCTAATGATTTTTTTTGTTTAAAAGAGTAGTAATCTCT
The DNA here is from genome assembly GCA_003996215.1 of Jaltomata sinuosa. Classification (NCBI taxonomy): domain Eukaryota; kingdom Viridiplantae; phylum Streptophyta; class Magnoliopsida; order Solanales; family Solanaceae; genus Jaltomata; species Jaltomata sinuosa. The sequence continues at coordinate 131,126 of QJPP01001180.1, read as the reverse complement.
TCTTTGCAAAATTCCATTATTTCATGTTTCATTTGAATGGGCCTCGCCTTAGTGGTGATGGCTTGTTCATTGAATCCTTCAATATATGGAAGATCAACAATATGTCTTTTTCTTTCCCAAAAGGCATTTGGAAAATCAGAACATATTTCCATTTCAAAAGTACTCTAAAGATTAGCTATCTTACTAACTATCTCCGGGGTTTTTAAAATCTGTTCGATTTTCTTTATACGGATTTCATCTTTTAAGAAAGTGACATGCTGAGACAGATTATTAATACGGAAAACAGTATTTTCTCTTATGAAATTACTTTCATCTTGTGAAAGGATTTTAATAAAAGGAAAATGTAAATCTTTTCCTAGAATAGTAGTATTAATACCATCTAAATCAGTAAAATAAGGTTTTATTTGAGTGATAAAAGGTATTCCCAGAATAATATCTTCGTGGATATCTTCTGTGACTATAAAATCATTTGTTAAACAAATGTCGTTGTTGCAAATATGAGCTTTAGAGAGCTTATAGTTAATCTTCAAAAGTTCTCCTGTAGCGGAGTATAATTTTGAAGTACTTTTTTGAAAATACTTAGTAGGTACAATACCTTTCATTATGCAGTTACGATCTGTACCACTGTCAAGTAAAGCAACTTTATTAATAAAATTTTTTTTATTAATAACAATTTTGATAGGAATATGGTGACTTTGAGGTCTTATTGAAGTAATAACAGTTACTCCAGGAGTTCCGGAGGTTGAAGGTTTATTACTTGGTTCAGCTATATGGTCATTGTTGACCGGGATGTCATCATCATTATTTTGTGAAGACTCATGGTCAGAACTTGGTTCTTGCAGGGGGACCTTTTTAAGAACCTGATCAGTGAGGACATCCATTTTGACTTTTCCTAGTCGACATTTAATATCTCTAATCTCTTGTTTAAGATTAGAAGCTTCTTGACGAAGGTCAGAAATAGAGGGTTCTGGATGGTTATCAGAACGATTCATGATTTGCCTCATGCTAAAAGGTTTAACAACTGGACGGCCTTTTGGTTTGTCCGTGTTGAGGATGATAACTTTGAGTTCTAGGAGAAAATGATTCCTAGCCTCATCATCGGCAATATGTTGGATGACATCAAAAAGAGCTTCTTTAGAATGATCTGAAAGTACTGGAATGGTCTGGGGCATGCTACCACAAGTACATAAAGTTTCAGTACAAGTGCAGTCTTTCCCTGATTGGCTTTCATCAGATTCATAAAGAAGATTGATATCTTCGTTGCCACTATATTCATCAGATGAGTCAGAAGATTCAGAAAAGGTTTCATCGAGTATAGCAAGGAGTTTTTCCTTGGTATTATCATCGATGTTAAGAAGATTGAAAACGATCATTGGAAAGTCTTTGTAAAAGAGTGGATTTCTCCTGATCTGGTTTTTCCTGTAGGGTGGAAATTTTCTTACCATCTTTTTTGGAGATTCTGAAGTTGTTAAGCTGGGCATTGATTTTCTCAATGATACTTCCTGTAATTTAAAAGGTATCAGTAAGTTTCGGGAATTTCTCTTTGGAAAATTCTGGGATTCTAAACCCTGGGTAGGTTTCTATTTTGGGGCTATCTGAAGTAGAAGCCGGGGTTGGTCTACCACTTAAGGTTGGTTTGGTATCTTCTATCTGTCTAGAAATTACATGACGGATTTTGTTTGAGTAGTTGTTTTGTTCTACTGCTCTGTCTATATCCGCAGTTGTTAATAAAGCTTCAGTCTTATCACTTTTCTCTTTGAAAGGAGAATCTTTAAGAACAGTCCTTGCAATAGGGATGTTAATTCCCTCTAGAGGAGGAGTAATGTACTCAACAATCTTGTTGGATGTAGTATACCATTTGTTGATAACCTGCAATGACTCGGCGCAATTTTCGATTTTGCCTGTCATTTCAAACCATCTGAAGAATTCGATTTCACAACCGATTCTTCTCATGTATTTCATCCACAAATCTCTAAAGGATTCTCTTTGCTTAAGATTATAGGTGGTAGCGTACCACTTTCTCTTTATTTGATTGTGTGGATGATTACATTGGTTTTGCAGAATGCTGAGGTTAGGCTCGAAGACCTCTTTTGTTTTTAGCATTCCCAGCCAAGCAGGTTTTTCTGCAGGTGGTTCCATATCGCTCGCCGAGGAGCTTCCTGGAAGGTTTTCGTAGAAGACTTTAGGGATTTTTCCCGAAAACTCTACTCCAGTGACTTTTCCTTTGTCATTGTCTTTAGAATGACTTTGACTATCATCCTCCTCTGGGGTTTTTGAAGGAGATACTGGTGTAGGAATAGATCTCATAGGACCTGACGTCGAAGGTCGGGAAGAGGTTGATCTTCTATATGACGAAGATCTCGAATTATCGAGGAATTTAAGGTCAATCGACCCGTTAGGAAATTGAATGACCTTTTCGATTTGATGTCTCTCAGAGTGAGACGAGGAGGGTAATGTGATGGCATCAAAATGCCAATCACTGCTAGAGAGGATATCGTTCCATTTCAAAAGACGTGGAACAAAGATAGTACTATGGTTATGGTTAGCTTCCATAAGCATAGTTTCACCTCTCGGGCTTTCAATCCTGGCTTTTGGTGCAAGGGTTGTTTTCATTAGCCTAGAGTATACTCTGTAGATGATAGCTATCTTTCGAGTATTGGCTTTGTTGTTAAGGTTCTTAGTTTTGACATTGAGTGTCAAAGAGTCCATGACATTAGGATCATTAATGTCAACAGAGAAGTTAGGATAACAATTAAAGTATACCGGGCCATCGGCTAGGTTACTCTGCAATACTCTTAATAGAGAGTCATCAAAATTAAGAAACCTGTCATCTCTAAGAAGGACACAAACAGGTATATCAAGACCTTTCCTGAAAAGAGGCTTGACAGCCACTTGCACTAAGCCAATATGCAAATAATTAAAATTATTTTTATAACGATTGATATCGTTATTTTTAAGTAATTTAATAATTTTTAAGGAATTATTAATAGCAATGGTAGATTCACAAGTCTTAATATTATGAATAGTGACATAACTGAAATTACCTAGATGGTAAATCTTTTTGAAAGGTTCTTCTGGTAAATTCCAGTTTTGTAAATCATTTTCTAGTTTAGCAATCTTAGTTGCTTGGGAAGATAAATTGATACTATTCAAAATATGTTGGTTATTTCCCATAAAATTTTGAAATACTGTCTAATGGACTTACAGTACAAAATTATTTTAACAAGTATAGTGATAATAAAGAGATAAACATGAAAGCTTATATAGAGTATTAAAACATATATCAACAATCTTCATACTGTTTTTAAGAAGGCTCTCTTGGTCTAACAACAGTATCTTTCTTAGAGTCATCATGGCTACTGGACCACCATTTTAATAGGTTTAACGTCCTCCTGGCTACAGCGACCTTTCAAATTCGGCTAACCAACATATGAACCGGATATTAATCGGTTACCTCATACTCATAAGAAAGAACGAATGCCTCACACCAGGTGTAGAAACAGTATTAAAGAACATGATATATGAAATAATAATCATATACAAACTATCATTTTAAAACTAAGTTACCACATACTTACTATAATAATTAAGTCATGCCTTAGACAGTAAAAGTACTTTGCCGCTCATGCTAATGACTTATACTACTAACCTGGCTCTGATACCATTAAAAGGAACGCAAGTAATGCGGATAAGAGAAAAAGGAAAATACTTACAATAGGGAGAAAGAGATAAGAGAGAGAGAGGTGAAACTATGCTTATGAAATCTATTTTGGTAGATTGCAAATCTGCCAAAGAAATCTTGCAAAAAGATGTAAAAAACCTTGTTTCAAAACAGATCTTTGCCAGGTGGCAAGCCTTATTATCTAGTTTTGATTTCAAAATTGATTTTATTAAAGGAGAAGAAAATTCTCTACCAGATTTCCTAACCCGTGAATTTTTGCAGGGTAAGCATGAGGCCGTTTAGGCCAAACATCGCCTCCAAGGGAGAACAGCCTCCGGATTCTAAACCCTGGGTAGGTTTCTATTTTGGGGCTATCTGAAGTAGAATCCGGGGTTGGTCTACCACTTAAGGTTGGTTTGGTATCTTCTATCTGTCTGGAAATGACATGAAGGATTTGGTTCGAGTAGTTGTTTTGTTCTACTACTCTGTCTATATCCGCAGTTGTTAATAAAGCTTTAGTCTTATCACTTTTCTCTTTGAAAGGAGAAGCTTTAATAACAGTCCCTGCAATAGGGATGTTAATTCCCTCTAGAGGAGGAGTAATGGACTAAACAATCTTGTTGGATGTAGTATACCATTTGTTAATGATAACCTGCAATGACTCGGCGCAATTTTCGATTTTGCCTGTCATTTCAAACCAACTGAAGAATTCGATTTCACAACCGATTCTTCTCATGTCTTTCATCCACAAATCTCTAAAGGATTCTCTTTGCTTAAGAGTATAGGTGGTAGCGTACCACTTTCTCTTTATTTGATAAGCTTCAGTCTTATCACTTTTCTATTTGAAAGGAGAAGCTTTAATAACAGTCCCTGCAATAGGGATGTTAATTCCCTCTAGAGGAGGAGTAATGGACTAAACAATCTTGTTGGATGTAGTATACCATTTGTTAATGATAACCTGCAATGACTCGGCACAATTTTCAATTTTACCTGTCATTTCAAACCATCTGAAGAATTCAATTTCACAATCGATTCTTCTCATGTCTTTCATCCACAAATCTCTAAAGGATTGGGGTTGGTCTACTACTTAAGGTTGGTTTGGTATCTTCTATCTGTCTGGAAATGACATGAAGGATTTGGTTTGAGTAGTTGTTTTGTTCTACTACTCTGTCTATATCAGCAGTTGTAAACCACTGATAAAGCGTTCCTTCCAAAAATCCAGATTGCAGTCAGGACGGATCATAACTTTGCTAAGGAAAGCATGCTTATAATGGATGAAGTCGTTCAGGGTTGGACAACTAAGGTTATTCAAGGTCTGGAGGCTTCTATCTTGGAATAATTTTGGTTCGCCAATAAAATGTTCAGCGATATGGTATAAGAGGGTGGCACAAGCATCTTCTTTAGTGATTTGAGAAGTAGTCTGGCTGGTACCTTCTATCTTAGCAACAGTTTCCGTTGTTGTTGCATTCAAAATAAGATGCTTAATATCATCTGTACAATAGTTGTCGCACCAATGTTTTATCATTTTGGTGAAACCTGAAGCTATCATAGATGCGGCATCTTTATCAGTAGAGCCTCTTAGTTTAAAGGCAGTTATGGCAACTCCCATTTCATGAAACTTGTTGTAAACCTGATGCTCAGCTAGGCCATCAATATTCCATTCGGTGATGCTCCTTCCTTCATGTGATGAAGTGCTTAGAAAGGCATTTTCTTCATACTGAAGGTCTGGGAAAGAAGGTTTACTATGATAGTTTTTCATGTTATGAAAACGATCATTGGAAAGTCTTTGTAAAAGAGTGGATTTCTCCTGATCTGGTTTTTCCTGTAGGGTGGAAATTTTCTTACCATCTTTTTTGGAGATGCTGAAGTTGTTAAGCTGGGCATTGATTTTCTCAATGATACTTCATGTAACTTCAAAGGTATCAGTAAGTTTCGAGAATTTCTCTTTGGAAAATTCTGGGATTCTAAACCCTGAAAGATATTGTTGTTAGACCAAGAGAGCCTTCTTAAAAACAGTATGAAGATTGTTGATATATGTTTTAATACTCTATATAAGCTTTCATGTTTATCTCTTTCTTATCACTAAACTTGTTAAGATAATTTTGTTTTTAAGTCCATTAGACAGTATTTCAAAATTTTATGGAAAATAACCAACATATTTTGAATAGTATCAATTTATCTTCCCAAGCAACTAAGATTGCTAAACTAGAAAATGATTTACAAAACTAGAATTTACCAGAAGAACCTTTCAAAAAGATTTACCATCTAGGTAATTTCAGTTATGTCACTGGTCATAATATTAAGACTTGTGAATCTACCATTGCTATTAATAATTCCTTAGAAATTATTAAATTACTTAAAAATAACGATATCAATCGTTATACAAATAATTTTAATTATTTGCATATTGGTTAGATGGAGTTAGAGGGGCCTGAGCAAGTGGTCTAGCCATTTTAGTTTTAGGAGGTCGTTCTCCCTTGGAGGCGATGTTTGGCCTAAACGGCCTCATGCTTTCCCTAGACAGGGAATTGTTTGGACCAAAGTAGGAAGAGCTTGATTTTACTGGCGTTAACAACTAAACCATTATTCTTGATAACTTTGAAGAAAGTGTTGAGGTATTTAAAATGAGAGTCTATGTCCTCGGAGAATATCAATACATCATCTATATAGATAATAGACATATAACTGTAATCATTGAATATGGAATTCATGGTATTTTGAAATTCAGAAGGGCATTCTTGAGCCTAAAAGGCATGACATTCCATTCATATTGCCCAAAAGGGACATTGAAAGCAGTTTTATACTTATCTTTTTTGGAGATCTGGATTTGGCAGAATCCGGATTTCATATCAAATTTTGTAAAGATGTTAGCTTTGTAAGTCCTTTTCAAAAGGTTTCTTTTGTCAGGTATGGGATACCTTATCCATTTTAAAATGGAGTTTAGGGGTTTATAGTTGATCACTAAACTTGGTTCTCCTCTTTCTTTATCAGCGTTTTTATTAATGTAGAAAGCAGAACAACTCCAAGGTGATTTAGAAACCCTAATGATTTTTTTGTTTAAAAGAGTAGTAATCTCTTCTTTGCAAAATTCCATTATTTCATGATTCATTTGAATGGGCCTAACCTTAGTGGTGATGGCTTGTTCATTGAATCCTTCAATGTATGGATATCAACAATATGTCTTTTTCTTTCCCAAAAAGCATTTGAAAAATCAGAACATATTTCCATTTCAAAAGTACTCTGAAGATTAGCTATCTTACTAACTATCTCCGGGGTTTTTAAAATCTGTTCGATTTTTTTATACGGATTTCATCTTTTAAGAAAGAGACATGCTGAGACAGATTATTAATACGGAAAACAGTATTTTCTCTTATGAAATTACTTTCATCTTGTGAATGGATTTTGATAAAAGGAAAATGTAAATCTTTTCCTAGAATAGTAGTATTAATACCATCTAAATCAGTAAAATAATGTTTTATTTGAGTAAAATAAGGTTTTATTTGAGGGGCTACCTGGAAGGTTTTCGTAGAAGACTTTAGGGATTTTTCCCGAAAAGTCTACTCCAGTGACTTTTCCTTTGTCATTGTCATTAGAATGACTTTGACTATCATCCTCCTCCGGGGTTTTTGAAGGAGATACTGGTCTAGGAACAGATCTCGTAGGACCTGACGTCGAAGGTCGGGAAAAGGTCGATCTTCTATATGACGAAGATCTCGAATTATCGAGGAATTTAAGGTCAATCGACCCGTCAGGAAATTGAATGACCCTTTCAATTTGATGTCTCTCAGAGTGAGACGAGGAGGGTAATGTGATGGCATCAAAATACCAATCACTGCTAGAGAGGATATCGTTCCATTTCAAAAGACGTGGAACAAAGATAGTACTATGGTTATGGTTAGCTTCCATAAGCATAGTTTCACCTCTCGGGCTTTCAATCCTGGCTTTTGGTGCAAGGGTTGTTTTCATTAGCCTATAGTATACTCTGTAGATGATAGCTATCTCTCAAGTATTGGCTTTGCTGTTAAGGTTCTTAGTTTTGACATTGAGTGTCAAAGAGTCCATGACATTAGGATCATTAATGTCAACGGAGAAGTTAGGATAACAATTAAAGTATACCGGACCATCGGCTAGGTTACTCTGCAATACTCCAACCCTGGGTAGGTTTCTATTTTGGGGCTATCTGAAGTAGAAGTCGGGGTTGGTCTACCACTTAAGGTTGGTTTGGTATCTTCTATCTGTCTGGAAATGACATGAAGGATTTGGTTTGAGTAGTTGTTTTGTTCTACTACTCTGTCTACATCCGCAGTTGTTAATAAAGCTTCAGTCTTATCACTTTTCTCTTTGAAATGAGAAGCTTTAATAACAATTAAAAGAAATGCAAGTAATGCGGATAAAAGAAAAAGGAAAATACTTACAATAACGTGAAATTTATTTATGAACTTGAAACTTTGCTAACAAAAGGGAGAAAGAGATAAGAGAGAGAGAGGTTTTCAGAATATGATAATTTTCTGATGCCTCTTACAAAAGAGAAATCCCCTTTATATAGAGATCTTGGAATGCCTATCTAAACTAGTAGGCTAACAGATGGACGATCAAGACTTTGCCGACACTCTGGATGGTGTAGATCTTGCCGACACTTTGAGGGGGTCCTTCTACTTTTTATAAAGTAAAGATTGTGGGTTTATGTGGGCCCAGGTTTTGTCTTTTAGCTTCTCATTGGATGCCAGTTAAGAATAGTGAAATGCCACTTGTGGGAAAAGTAATTAGAGCTTTGCCTCTACTTTTCCTCAAGGGTCCTTTTCCTATTCATAATTGGGGTCCATGTAAGCCAAAGCAATACCTTTAGGCTAAGAAATTGTTGGGGGAGGGTTTCTTTGATCCCTCCAAATAGATTCCACCATTCGTAGAACCATCTAGGAATGATAGACTTCATGATTCTTGGATCATATTTAACAAACCAAGTATGTCTTGGCCTTAGGTAGATGAAATGCATCCATGCAGACTTGTAGTCATACCAGTTGTACGTTTGGGGTCTATGTTCCATAGACAAGTTGATTGGGGTGTGCAGGTGGTCTACAAACCATTCAAAAGGATCCAGGATTCTTTTGATGGTGAATCATGAAAACTTAATATACTCGGGATTCTTTTCGTCTCTAGTGTGTTCAATTTCTATGGAATCTGTGTCCACGAGAATGGCTTCATAGTACCTTCTTGTTTTGAGCGGATTATCATTATCCACATAATTTGCATTGGTGTAGCATGGCTTGGTCAATGCAGTTGTATCAGCATTGGAAAACTCTTTGTTGAGTGCCATCAGCGGCAGTACCTATGAAATGACAAAATTAAAAATTTCTTCTTTTGGTTTTGTCATTGGGGTAGTTTTTGTTAACTCAGGGTTAACTGCTTGGGCGAAGGATTCAGGAACCTTCATGGTGTAATTCTCCTTGACTTGCATGGAGCTGGAAGATGCTCCTTGGTTAAAAGGCTTTTTTCAGACTGAGAGTCTTTGGTTGGGGTGGATATGACAACTTTGGGGGTTGTATTGGAGAAGGTAACATAGGGTAATTTGCTAAAGTAGTGAACTTATTTTGGAATGTTAACAAAGGCCTCTGTGGGGCTTCTGGTTTAGATGGAGTTAGAGGGGCCTAAGCAAATTGTCTAGCCATTTTAGTTTTAGGAGGCTGTTCGCCCTTGGAGGAGATGTTTGGCCTAAACGGCCTAATGCTTACCATGCAAAAATTCACGGGTTAGGAAATCTGATAGAGAATTTTCTTCTCCTTTAATAAAATTGATTTTGAAATCAAAACTGGATAATAAGGCTTGCCACCTGGCAAAGATCTGTTTTGAAACAAGGTTTTTTACATCTTTTTGCAAGATTTCTTTGGCAGATTTGCAATCTACTCTAAGTAGAAATTCACTTAGTGATACATAGCACTATAGACAAGATTTCTTTTTTAACAGTTGAATAATTTTTTTGCACGGAATTCCAGATTCCGGATGTAAAACGAACAAGTTGTTTTGTAGATTCAAGGTTTACTTTTTGTTTGAGGATTCCTCCATATCCTGCATCAGAAGCATCAGTTTCAACAATCATAAAAGCATTAGGATTGGGGATACCTAGACAGAGAATTTTTTGGACCAATGTTTTAACTTGGATTACCGCTTGGGTCTGATCAGTACTCCAAGGGACAGGATTTTTTCTAAGCCTTTTATAGAGGGGCTCGCAGACTTGTCTGACTTTTGGGATGAAGTCAGCAACATAGTTAAGGCTCCCTAAAAACTCTGAAGCTGGGTTTTGTCAGGGATTTCATTGGGAAATTTGGACCAGAACTCTATCGCCCTGCAGATGGGTTTATGAGTTCCTTGATAGAGGTCGTGACCTAAAAATCTAAAGGCAGTCTGGAAGAGCTTGATTTTACTGGCGCTAACAACCAAACCATTATTCTTGATAACTTTGAAGAAAGTGTTGAGGTGTTTAAAATGAGAATCTATGTCCTCGGAGAATATCAATACATCATCTATATAGACAATAGACATATAACTGTAATAATTGAATATGGAATTCATGATATTTTGAAATTCGAAAGGGGCATTCTTGAGCCCAAAAGGCATGACATTCCAATCATATTGCCCAAAACGGACATTGAAAGCAGTTTTATACTTACCTTTTTCGGAGATCTGGATTTGCCAGAATCTGGATTTCATATCAAATTTGCTAACGATGTTAGCTTTGTAAGTCCTTTTCAAAAGCTCTCTTTTGTTAGGTATGGGATACCTTATCAATTTTAAAACAGAGTTTAGGGGTTTATAGTTGATCACTAATCTTGGTGCTCCTCTTTCTTTCTCAGCGTTTTTATTAACGTAGAAAGCAGAACAACTCCAAGGTGATTTAGAAACCCTAATGATTTGTTTGTTTAAAAGAGTAGTAATCTCTTCTTTGCAAAATTCCATTATTTCATGATTCATTTGAATGGGCCTCGCCTTAGTGGTGATGGCTTGTTCATTGAATCCTTCAATGTATGGAAGATCAACAATATGTCTTTTTCTTTCCCAAAAAGCATTTGGAAAATCAGAACATATTTCCATTTCAAAAGTACTCTGAAGATTAGCTATCTTACTAACTATCTCAGGGTTTTTAAAATCTGTTCGATTTTCTTTATACGGATTTCATCTTTTAAGAAAGTGACATGCTGAGACAGATTATTAATACGGAAAATAGTATTTTCTCTTATGAAATTACTTTCATCTTGTGAAAGGATTTTGATAAAAGGAAAATGTAAATATTTTCCTAGAATAGTAGTATCAATACCATCTAAATCAGTAAAATAAGGTTTTACTTGAGTGATAAAAGGTATTCCCAGAATAATATCTTCGTGGATATCTTCTGTGACTAAAAAATCATTTGTTAAACAAATGTCGTTGTTGCAAATATGAGCTTTAGAGAGCTTATAGTTAATCTTCAAAAGTTCTCCTGTAGCGGAGTATAATTTTCAAGTACTCTTTTGCAAATACTTAGTAGGTACAATACCTTTCATTATGCAGTTACGATCTGCACCACTGTCAAGTAAAGCAACTTTGTTATTAACAAAATTTTTATTAATAACAATTTTGATAGGAATATGGTGACTCTGAGGTCTTATTGAAGTAATAACAGTTACTCCAGGAGTTCCAGAGGTTGAAGGGTTATTACTTGGTTCAGCTAAATGGTCATTGTTGACCGTAATGTCATCATCATTATTTTGTGAAGACTCATGGTCAGAATTTGGTTCTTGCAAGGGGACCTTTTTAAGAACCTGATCAGTGAGGACATCCATTTCGACTTTTCCTAGTCGACATTTAATATCTGTAATCTCTTGTTTAAGATTAGAACCTTCTTGACTATGGTAAGAAATAGAGGGTTCTGGATGGTTATCAGAACGATTCATTATTTGCCTCATGCTAAAAGGTTCAACAACTGGACGGCCTTTTGGTTTGTTCGTGTTGAGGATGATAGCTTTAAGTTCTAGGAGAAAACGATTCCTAGCCTCATCATCGGCAATATGTTGGATGACATCAAAAAGAGCTTCTTTAGAATGATCTGAAAGTACTCGAATGGTCTGGGGCGTGCTACCACAAGTGCCGTCTTTCCCTGATTGGCTTTCATCAGATTCATAAAGAAGATTGATATCTTTGTTGTCACTGTATTCATCAGACGAGTCGGAAGATTCAGAAAAGGTTTCATCGAGTATAGCAAGGAGTTTTTCCTTGGTATTATCATAGATGTTAAGAAGATTGATTTTCTTCCTTTTGGTATTCGAACGACATTCCGTAGATTTGTGGCCTGCTTTGCCACATGTCCAACAGACGTCTACTCTGGAGTCTCTGTGTTTTCTAGATTTCTTCTCCCTAGGCTTGGTGGATTCATCCCTCCTTCGGGATCTTTTTCTGTGAAATTTCTTTTCACTTTTGTGCCTGGTTGGTTTATCAGGGGGAGTGATAAATCCAAAGTCTCTACAGAAACTTCCAAGTTCCTTTTTGGAAGAGGACTGTTCCTTTTTAAGTTGGTGCTTAAGCTTGATATCTGTGCAGAGTTCTAATCCTACAATGTTGATGGTGCTTATAAGATCACCATAGGTAAGATTGATGTAAGGAATTTGACCGTTATTGCGGTTTTGGATTTTTGTCCTTATTTTATCATTAAAAAGAGGAGGTATACCACATATAAAGCGTTCCTTCCAAAAATCCAGATTGCAGTCAGGACGGATCATAACTTTGCTAAGGAACGAATGCTTATAATGGATGAAGTCGTTCAGGGTTGGACAACTAAGGTTATTCAAGATCTGGAGGCTTCTATCTTGGAATAATTTTGGTTCACCAATAAAATATTTAGCGATATGGTATAAGAGGGTGGCACAAGCATCTTCTCTAGTGATTTGAGAAGTATGGCTGGTACCTTCTATCTTAGCAACAGTTTCCGTTGCTGTTACATTAAAAATAAGATGCTTAATATCATCTGTACAATAGTTGTCCCGCCAATGTTTTATCATTCCGGTGAAACCTGCAGCTATCATAGATGCGGCATCTTTATCAGTAGAGCCTCTTAGTTTAAAGGCAGTTATGGTAACTCCCATTTCATGAAGCTTATTGTAAACCTGATGCTCAGCTAGGCCATCAATATTCCATTCGGTGATGATCCTTCCTTCATGTGATGAAGTGCTTAGAAAGGCATTTCCTTCATACTGAAGGTCTGGGAAAGAAGGTTTACTATGACAGTTTTTCATGTTATGAAAACGATCATTGGAAAGTCTTTGTAAAAGAGTGGATTTCTCCTGATCTAGTTTTTCCTGTAGGGTGGAAATTTTCTTACCATCTTTTTTGGAGATGCTGAAGTTGTTAAGCTGGGCATTGATTTTCTCAATGATACTTCCTGTAACTTCAAAGGTATCAGTAAGTTTCGGGAATTTCTCTTTGGAAAATTCTGGGATTCTAAACCCTGGGTAGGTTTCTATTTTGTGGCTATCTGAAGTAGAAGCCGGGGTTGGTCTACCACTTAAGGTTGGTTTGGTATCTTCTATCTGTTTGGAAATGACATGAAGGATTTGGTTTGAGTAGTTGTTTTGTTCTACTACTCTGTCTATATCCACAGTTGTTAATAAAACTTCAGTCTTATCACTTTTCTCTTTGAAAGGAGAAGCTTTTATAACAGTCCCTGCAATAGGGATGTTAATTCCCTCTAGAGGAGGAGTAATGGACTCAACAATCTTGTTGGATGTAGTATACCATTTGTTAATAATAACCTGCAATGACTCGGCGCAATTGTTGATTTTGCCTGTCATTTCAAACCATCTGAAGAATTCGATTTCACTACCGATTCTTCTCATGTCTTTCATAAACAAATCTCTAAAGGATTCTCTTTGCTTAAGAGTATAGGTGGTAGCGTACCACTTTCTCTTTATTTAGTTGTGTGGATGATTCCATTGGTTTTGCAGAATGCTGAGGTTAGGCTCGAAGACCTCTTTTGTTTTTAGCATTCCCAGCCAAGCAGGTTTTTCTACAGGTGGTTCCATATCGCTGGCCGAGGGGCTACCTGGACTGTTTTCGTTGAAGACTTTAGGGATTTTTCCTGAAAAGTCTACTCCAGTGACTTTTCCTTTGTCATTGTCATTAGAATGAATTTGACTATCATCCTCCTCTGGGGTTTTTGAAGGAGATACTGGTCTAGGAACAGATCTCGTAGGACCTGACATCGAAGGTCGAGAAGAGATCGATCTTCTATATGACGAAGATCTCGAATTATCGAGGAATTTAAGGTCAATAGACCCGTCAGGAAATTGAATGACCCTTTCGATTTGATGTCTCTCAGAGTGAGACGAGGAGGGTAATGTGATGGCATCAAAATGCCAATCACTGCTATAGAGGATATCGTTCCATTTCAAAAGACGTGGAACAAAGATAGTACTATGGTTATGGTTAGCTTCCATAAGCATAGTTTCACCTCTCGGGCTTTCAATCCTGGCTTTTGGTGCAAGGCTTGTTTTCATTAACCTATAGTATACTCTGTAGATGAGAGCTATCTCTCAAGTATTGGCTTTGCTGTTAAGGTTCTTAGTTTTGACATTGAGTGTCAAAGAGTCCATGACATTAGGATCATTAATGTCAACGGAGAAGTTAGGATAACAATTAAAGTATACCGGGCCATCGGCTAGGTTACTCTGCAATACTCCTAATAGAGAGTCATCAAAATTAAGAAACCTGTCATCTCTAAGGAGGACACAAACAGGTATATCAAGACCTTTCCTGAAAAGAGGCTTGATAACCACTTTCACTAAACCAATATGCAAATAATTAAAATTATTTTTATAACGATTGATATCGTTATTTTTAAGTAATTTATTAATTTCTAAGGAATTATTAATAGCAATGGTAGATTCACAAGTCTTAATATTATGACGAGTGACATAACTGAAATTACCTAGATGTTATGTTTGGGGTCTATGTTCCATAGACAAGTTGATTGGGGTGTGCAGGTGGTCTACAAACCATTCAAAAGGATCCAGGATTCTTTTGATGGTGAATCTTTAAAACTTAATATACTCGGGATTCTTTTCGTCTCTGGTGTGTTCAATTTCTATGGAATCTGTGTCTACGAGAATGGCTTCATAGTACCTTCTTGTTTTGAGCGGATTATCATTATCCACATAATTTGCATACTGTAGCATGGCTTGGTCAATGCAGTTGTATCAGCATTGCCAAACTCTTTGTTGAGTGCCATCAGCAGCAGTACTGCATTTACCAAGCCATGCTACACCAATGCAAATTATGTGGATAATGATAATCCGCTCAAAACAAGAAGGTACTATGAAGCCATTCTCGTAGACACAGATTGCATAGAAATTGAACACACCAGAGACGAAAAGAATCCCGATTATATTAAGTTTTCAAGTTTCACCATCAAAAGAATCCTGGATCCTTTTGAATGGTTTGTAGACCACCTGCACACCCCAATCAACTTGTCTATGGAACATAGACCCCAAACATACCATCTAGGTAATTTCAGTTATGTCACTCGTCATAATATTAAGACTTGTGAATCTACCATTGCTATTAATAATTCCTTAGAAATTATTAAATTACTTAAAAATAACGATATCAATCGTTATAAAAATAATTTTAATTATTTGCATATTGCTTTAGTGCAAGTGGTTGTCAAGCCTCTTTTCAGGAAAGGTCTTGATATACCTATTTGTGTCCTCCTTAGAGATGACATGTTTCTTAATTTTGATGACTCTGTATTAGGAGTATTGCAGAGTAACCTAGCCGATGGCCCGGTATACTTTAATTGTTATCCTAACTTCTCCGTTGACATTAATGATCCGAATGTCATGGACCCTTTGACACTCAATGTCAAAACTAAGAACCTTAACAACAAAGCCAATACTCGAGAGATAGATATCATCTACAGAGTATACTATAGGCTATTGAAAATAACCCTTGCACCAAAAGTCAGGATTGAAAGCCCGAGAGGTGAAACTATGCTTATGGAAGCTAACCATAACCATAGTACTATCTTTGTTCCACGTCTTTTGAAATGGAACGATATCCTCTCTAGCAGTGATTGGTATTTTGATGCCATCACATTACCCTCCTCGTCTCACACTGAGAGACATCAAATCGAAAGGGTCATTCAATTTCCTGACGGGTCGATTGGCCTTAAATTCCACGATAATTCAAGATCTTCGTCATATAGAAGATCGACCTCTTCCTGACCTTCGACGTCAGGTCCTACGAGATCTGTTCCTAGACCAGTATCTCTTTCAAAAACCCCGGAGGAGGATGATAGTCAAAGTCATTCTAATGACAATGACAAAGGAAAAGTCACTGGAGTAGACTTTTCGGGAAAAATCCCTAAAGTCTTCTACAAAAACCTTCCAGGTAGCCCCTCGACCAGCGATATGGAACCACCTGCAGAAAAACCTGCTTGGCTGGGAATGCTAAAAACAAAGGAGGTCTTCGAGCCTAACCTCAGCATTCTGCAAAACCAATGGAATCATCCACACAACTAAATAAAGAGAAAGTGGTACGCTACCACCTATACTCTTAAGCAAAGAGAATCCTTTAGAGATTTGTGGATGAAAGACATGAGAAGAATCGGTTGTGAAATCGAATTCTTCAGATGGTTTGAAATGACAGGCAAAATAAAAAATTACGCCGAGTCATTGCAGGTTATCATTAACAAATGGTATACTACATCCAACAAGATTGTTGAGTCCATTACTCCTCCTCTAGAGGGAATTAACATCCCTATTGCAGGGACTGTTATTAAAGCTTCTCCTTTCAAAGAGAAAAGTTATAAGACTGAAGCTTTATTAACAACTGCGGATATAGACAGAGTAGTAGAACAAAACAACTACTCAAACCAAATCCTTCATGTCATTTTCAGACAAATAGAAGATACCAAACCAACCTTAAGTGGTAGACCAACCCCGGCTTCTACTTCAGATAGCCCCAAAATAGAAACCTACCCAGGGTTTAGAATCCCAGAATTTTCCAAAGAGAAATTCCCGAAACTTACTGATACCTTTGGAGTTACAAGAAGTATCATTGAGAAATTCAATGCCCAGCTTAACAACTTCAGCATCTCCAAAAAAGATTGTAAGAAAATTTCCACCCTATAGGAAAAACCAGATCAGGAGAAATCCACTCTTTTACAAAGACTTTCCAATGATCATTTTCATAACATGAAAAACTATCATAATAAACCTTCTTTCCTAGACCTTCAGTATGAAGAAAATGCCTTTCTAAGCACTTCATCACATGAAGGAAGGAGCATCACCGAATGGAATATTGATGGCCTAGCTGAGCATCAGGTTTACAACAAGCTTCATGAAATGGGAGTTGCCATAACTGCCTTTAAACTAAGAGGCTCTCCTAATAAAGATGTCGCATCTATGATAGTTGCAGGTTTCACCGGAATGATAAAACATTGGTGGGACAACTATTGTACAGATGATATTAAGCATCTTATTTTTAATGCAACAGCAACGGAAACTGTTGCTAAGATAGAAGGTACAAGCCAGACTACTTCTCAAATCACTAGAGAAGATACGTGTGCCACCCTCTTATACCATATCGCTAAATATTTTATTGGCGAACCAAAATTATTCCAAGATAGAAGCCTCCAGATCTTGAATAACCTTAGTTGTCCAACCCTGAACGACTTCATCCATTATAAGCATTCTTTCCTTAGCAAAGTTATGATCCGTCCTGACTGCAATCTAGATTTTTGGAAGGAATGCTTTATCAGTGGTTTACCTCCCCTTTTTGCTGATAAAATAAGGACAAAAATCCAAGACCGCAATAACGGTCAAATCCCTTACATCAATCTTACCTATGGTGATCTTATAAACACCATCAACATTGTAGGATTAGAACTCTGCACATATATCAAGTTTAAGCACCAACTTAAAAAGGAACACTCCTATTCCAAAAAGGAACTTGGAAGTTTCTGTAGAGACTTTGGCTTTATCACTCCCCCTGATAAACCAACCAAGCACAAAAGTGAAAAGAAATTTCACAGAAAAAGATCCCGAAGGAGGGATGACTCCACCAAGCCTAGGAAGAAGAAATCTAGAAAACACAGAGACTCCAGAGTAGACGTCTGTTGGACATGTGGCAAAGTAGGCCACAAATCTACCGAATGTCGTTCGAATACCAAAAGGAAGAAAATCAATCTTCTTAACATCTATGATAATACCAAGGAAAAACTCCTTGCTATACTCGATGAAACCTTTTCTGAATCTTCCGACTCGTCTGATGAATACAGTGACAACAAAGATATCAATCTTCTTTATGAATCTGATGAAAGCCAATCAGGGAAAGACTGCACTTGTACTGAAACTTTTTGTACTTGTGGTAACACGCCCCAGACCATTCGAGTACTTTCAGATCATTCTAAAGAAGCTCTTTTTGATGTCATCCAACATATTGCCGATGATGAGGCTAGGAATCATTTTCTCCTAGAACTCAAAGCTATCATCCTCAACATGGACAAACCAAAAGGCCGTCCAGTTTTTGAACCTTTTAGCATGAGGCAAATCATGAATCTTTCTGATAACCATACAGAACCCTCTATTTCTGACCTTCGTCAAGAAGTTTCTAATCTTAAACAAGAGATTAGAGATATTAAATGTCGACTAGGAAAAGTCAAAATGGATGTCCTCACTGATCAGGTTCTTAAAAAGGTCCCCCTGCAAGAACCAAATACTGACCATGAGTCTTCACAAAATAATAATGATGGCATCCCGGTCAACAATGACCATCTAGCTGAACCAAGTAATAACCCTTCAACCTCTGGAACTCCTGGAGTAACTGTTATTACTTCAATAAGACCTCAGAGTCACCATATTCCTATCAAAATTGTTATTAATAAAAATTTTGTTATTAATAAAGTTGCTTTACTTGACAGTGGTGCAGATCGTAACTGCATAATGAAAGGTATTGTAACTACTAAGTATTTGCAAAAGAGTACTTCTAAATTATACTCCACTACAGGAGAACTTTTTAAGATTAACTATAAGCTCTCTAAAGCTCATATTTGTAACAACGGTATTTGTTTAACAAATGATTTTGTAGTCACAGAAGATATCCACGAAGATATTATTCTGGGAATACCTTTTATCACTCAAATAAAACCTTATTTTACTGATTTAGATGGTATTAATACTACTATTCTAGGAAAAGATTTACATTTTTCTTTTATCAAAATCCTTTCACAAGATGAAAGTAATTTCATAAGAGAAAGAACTGTTTTCCGTATTTATAATCTATCTCAGCATGTCACTTTCTTAAAAGAAGAAATCCGTATAAAGAAAATCGAACAGATTTTAAAAACCCCTGAGATAGTTAGTAAGATAGCTAATCTTCAGAGTACTTTTGAAATGGAAATATGTTCTGATTTTCCAAATGCTTTTTGGGAAAGAAAAAGACATATTGTTGATCTTCCATACATTGAAGGATTCAATGAACAAGCCATCACCACTAAGGCGAGGCCCATTCAAATGAATCATGAAATAATGGAATTTTGCAAAAAAGAGATTACTACTCTTTTAAACAAAAAAATCATTAGGGTTTCTAAATCAACTTGGAGTTGTTCTGCTTTCTACGTTAATAAAAACGCTGAGAAAGAAAGAGGAGCACCAAGATTAGTGATCAACTATAAACCCCTAAACTCTATTTTAAAATGGATAAGGTATTCCATACCTAACAAAAGAGACCTTTTGAAAAGTACTTACAAAGCTAACATCTTTAGCAAATTTGATATGAAATCCGGATTCTGCCAAATCCAGATCTCCGAAAAAGATAAGTATAAAACTGCTTTCAATGTCCCTTTTGGGCAATATGAATGGAATGTCATGCCTTTTGGGCTCAAGAATGCCCCTTCCGAATTTCAAAATATCATGAATTCCATATTCAATGATTACAGTTATATGTCTATTGTCTATATAGATGATGTATTGATATTCTCCGAGGACATAGATTCTCATTTTAAACACCTCAACACTTTCTTCAAAGTTATCAAGAATAATGGTTTAGTTGTTAGCGCCAGTAAAATCAAACTCTTCCAGACTGCCATTAGATTTTTATGTCACGACCTCTATCAAGGAACTCATAAACCAATCTGCAGGGCCATAGAGTTCTCTTCCAAATTTCCCAATGAAATCCCTGACAAAACCCAGCTTCAGAGATTTTTAGGGAGCCTTAACTATGTTGCTGACTTCATCCCAAAAGTCAGACAAGTCTGCGAGCCCCTCTATAAAAGGCTTAGAAAAAATCCTGTCCCTTGGAGTACTGATCAGACCCAAGCGGTAATCCAAGTTAAAACATTGGTCCAAACAATTCCCTGTCTAGGTATCCCCAATCCTAATGCTTTTATGATTGTTGAAACGGATGCTTCTGATGCAGGATATGGAGGAATCCTTAAACAAAAAGTAGACCTTGAATCTACAGAACAACTTGTTCATTTTACATCCGGAATCTGCAATTTCGCGCAAAAAAATTATTCAACTGTTAAAAAAGAAATCTTGTCTATAGTGCTA
The DNA here is from genome assembly GCA_003996215.1 of Jaltomata sinuosa. NCBI lineage: Eukaryota > Viridiplantae > Streptophyta > Magnoliopsida > Solanales > Solanaceae > Jaltomata > Jaltomata sinuosa. Next base: position 110,891 of record QJPP01001180.1, on the reverse strand, counting down.
TGTATCACTAAGTTCCAAGATGATCTTATTAATAAAGAATTTCTACTTAGAGTAGATTGCAAATCTGCCAAAGAAATCTTGCAAAAAGATGTAAAAAACCTTGTTTCAAAACAGATCTTTGCCAGGTGGCAAGCCTTATTATCCAGTTTTGATTTCAAAAACGATTTTATTAAAGGAGAAGAAAATTCTCTACCAGATTTCCTAACCCGTGAATTTTTGCAGGGTAAGCATGAGGCCGTTTAGGCCAAACATCGCCTCCAAGGGAGAACAGCCTCCTAAAACTAAAATGGCTAGACCATTTGCTCAGGCCCCTCTAACTCCATCTAAACCAGAAGCCCCACAGAGGCCTTTGTTAACATTCCAAAATAAGTTCACTGCTTTAGCAGATTACCCTATGTTACCTTCTCCAATACAACCACCAAAGTTGTCGTATCTACCCCAACCAAAGACTCACAGTCTGAAAAAGCCTTTTGACCAAGGAGCATCTTCAGGCTCCATGCAAGTCAAGGAGAATTACTCCATGAAGGTTCCTGAATCCTTCGCCCAAGCAGTTAACCCTGAGTTAACAAAAACTACCCCAATGACAAAACCAAAAGAAGAAATTTTTAATTTTGTCATTTCACAAGTACTGTCGCTGATGGCACTCAACAAAGAGTTTGGCAATGCTAATACAACTGCATTGACCAAGCCATGCTACACAAATGCAAATTATGTGGATAATGATAATCCGCTCAAAACTAGAAGGTACTATGAAGCCATTCTCGTGGACACAGATTCCATAGAAATTGAACACACTAGAGACGAAAAGAATCCTGAGTATATTAAGTTTTCAAGATTCACCATCAAAAGAATCCTTGATCCTTTTGAATGGTTTGTAGACCACCTGCACACCCCAATCAACTTGTCTATGGAACATAGACCCCAAATGTACAACTGGTATGACTACAAGTCTGCATGGATGAATTTCATCTACCTAAGGCCAAGACATACTTGGTTTGTTAAATATGATCCAAGAATCATGAAGTCTATCATTCCTAGATGGTTCTACAAATGGTGGAATCTATTTGGAGGGATCAAAGAAACCCCCCCCCCTACAATTTCTCAACAGGTTTGAAGAATTCCAGACCAGGGAAGAAATTACAACATTGCCAGAGAATATTAAATTATGCAAGTATCATATCAAGAAAAGGATTTCTTATATTATCTCATGGGATTTCTCCAAAAGTGAAATTGACAGGATAAATTACTTATGCAAACAGACACTACTCAAAGGTTGGGCTCCTAAACCCAAAGTTCAGGCGAGTTCATCGTCATCCTCATCAAAAGTTCAAGGTTCCAAGATTCCATCAAAAGCTGCACTCAAGCAAAAACTAGTGGAAGCTTTGAATAACTTGGATAATTATAATGAAAATCAAATCATGAAAATGATTGAAGATGCTTCATCCACAGAAAGTGGTAGTGAAGACAATAGAGATATGTGTCAGCCTAAAGGTATAGCCTTGGCTTACATGGACCCCAATTATGAATAGGAAAAGGACCCTTGAGGAAAAGTAGAGGCAAAGCTGGAATTACTTTTCTCACAAGTGGCATTTCACTATTCTTAACTGGCATCTAATTAGAAGCTAAAAGACAAAACCTGGGCCCACATAAATCCACTATCTTTAGTTTATAAAAAGTAGAAGGACCCCCTCAAAGTGTCAGCAAGATCTACACCATCCAGAGTGTCGGCAAAGTCTTGATCGTCCATCTGTTAGCCTACTAGTTTAGATAGGCATTCCAAGATCTCTATATAAAGGGGATTTCTCATTTGTAAGAGGCATCAGAAAATTATCATATTCTGAAAACCTCTCTCTCTCTTATCTCTTATCTCTTTCTCCCTTTTGTTAGCAATGTTTCAAGTTCATAAATAAATTTCACGTTATTATAAGTATTTTCCTTTTTCTTTTATCCGCATTACTTGCGTTCCTTTTAATGGCTCCATTAATTTAATACTCTATATAAGCTTTCATATTTGTCTCTTTATTATCACTATACTTGTTAAAAAATTATTGGGGGAGGGTTTCTTTGATCCCTCCAAATAGATTCCACCATTCGTAGAACCGTCTAGGAATGATAGACTTCATGATTCTTGGATCATATTTAACAAACCAAGTATGTCTTGGCCTTAGGTAGATGAAATTCATCCATGCAGACTTGTAGTCATACCAGTTGTACGTTTGGGTTCTATGTTCCATAGACAAGTTGATTGGGGTGTGCAGGTGGTCTACAAACCACTCAAAAGGATCCAGGATTCTTTTGATGGTGAATCTTGAAAACTTAATATACTCGGGATTCTTTTCGTCTCTAGTGTGTTCAATTTCTATGGAATCTGTGTCCACGAGAATGGCTTCATAGTACCTTCTTATTTTGAGCGGATTGTCATTATCCACATAATTTGCATTGGTGTAGCATGTCTTGGTCAATGCAGTTGTATCAGCATTGCCAAACTCTTTGTTGAGTGCCATCAACGGCAGTACCCGTGAAATGAAAAAATTAAAAATTTCTTCTTTTGGTTTTGTCATTGGGTAGTTTTTGTTAACTCAGGGTTAACTGCTTGGGCGAAGGATTCAGGAACCTTTATGGTGTAATTCTCCTTGACTTGCACGGAGCTGGAAGATGCTCCTTGGTCAAAAGGCTTTTTCAGACTGAGAGTCTTTGGTTGGGGTGGATATGACAACTTTGGTGGTTGTATTGGAGAAGGTAACATAGGGTAATCTGCTAAAGCAGTGAACTTATTTTGGAATGTTAAAAAAGGCCTCTGTGGGGCTTCTGGTTTAGATGGAGTTAGAGGGGCCTGAGCAAATGGTCTAGCCATTTTAGTTTTAGGAGGTTGTTCTCCCTTGGAGGCGATGTTTGGCCTAACCGGCCTCATGCTTACCCTGCAAAAATTCACGGGTTAGGAAATCGGTAGAGAATTTTCTTCTCCATTAATAAAATCGATTTTGAAATAAAAACTGGATAATAAGGCTTGCCACCTGGCAAAGATCTGTTTTGAAACAAGGTTTTTTACATCTTTTTGCAAGATTTCTTTGGCAGATTTGCAATCTACTCTAAGTAGAAATTCTTTATTAATAAGATCATATTGGAACTTAGTGATACATAGCACTATAGACAAGATTTCTTTTTTAACAGTTGAATAAGTTTTTTGCGCGGAATTGCAGATTTCGGATGTAAAACGAACAAGTTGTTCTGTAGATTCAAGGTCTACTTTTTGTTTAAGGATTCCTCCATATCCTGCATCAGAATCATCAGTTTCAACAATCATAAAAGCATTAGTATTGGGGATACCTAGACAGGGAATTGTTTTGACCAAAGTTTTAACTTTGATTACCGCTTGGGTCTGATCAGTACTCCAAGGGACAGGATTTTTTCTAAGCCTTTTATAGAGGGGCTCGCAGACTTGTCTGACTTTTGGGATGAAGTTAGCAACATAGTTAAGGCTCCCTAAAAATCTCTGAAGCTGGGTTTTGTCAGGGACTTCATTGGGAAATTTGGAAACGAACTATATGGCCCTGCAGATGGGTTTATGAGTTCCTTGATAGAGGTCGTGACCTAAAAATCTAATGGCAGTCTGGAAGAGCTTGATTTTACTGGCGCTAACAACTAAACCATTATTCTTGATAACTTTGAAGAAAGTGTTGAGGTGTTTAAAATGAGAATCTATGTCCTCGGAGAATATCAATACATCATCTATATAGACAATAGACATATAACTGTAATCATTGAATATGGAATTCATGATATTTTGAAATTCGGAAGGGGCATTCTTGAGCCCAAAAGGCATGACATTCCATTCATATTGCCCAAAAGGGACATTGAAAGCAGTTTTATACTTATCTTTTTTGGAGATCTGGATTTGGTAGAATCTGGATTTCATATCAAATTTGCTAAAGATGTTAGGTTTGTAAGTCCTTTTCAAAAGGTCTCTTTTGTTAGGTATGGGATACATTATCCATTTTAAAATGGAGTTTAGGGGTTTATAGTTGATCACTAATCTTGGTGCTCCTCTTTCTTTCTCAGCGTTTTTATTAACGTAGAAAGCAGAACAACTCCAAGGTGATTTAGAAACCCTAATGATTTTTTTGTTTAAAAGAGTAGTAATCTCTTCTTTGCAAAATTCCATTATTTCATGATTCATTTGAATGAGCCTCACCTTAGTGGTCATGGCTTGTTCATTGAATCCTTCAATGTATGGAAGATCAACAATATGTCTTTTTCTTTCCCAAAAAGCATTTGGAAAATCAGAACATATTTCCATTTCAAAAGTACTCTGAAGATTAGCTATCTTACTAACTATCTCCGGGGTTTTTAAAATCTGTTCGATTTTCTTTATACGGATTTCATCTTTTGAGAAAGTGACATGCTGAGACAGATTATTAATATGGAAAACAGTATTTTCTCTTATGAAATTACTTTCATCTTGTGAAAGGATTTTGATAAAAGGAAAATGTAAATCTTTTCCTAGAATAGTAGTATTAATACCATCTAAATCAGTAAAATAAGGTTTTATTTGAGTTATAAAAGGTATTCCCAGAATAATATCTTCGTGGATATCTTCTGTGACTACAAAATCATTTGTTAAACAAATGCCATTGTTGCAAATATGATCTTTAGAGAGCTTATAGTTAATCTTCAAAAGTTCTCCTGTAGCGGAGTATAATTTTGAAGTACTCTTTTGCAAATACTTAGTAGGTACAATACCTTTCATTATTCAAATAAAACCTTAAATTTCCAGAAGTAGGTTCCATTTTCAACTCATGCAGCTTACCCTATAGTAGAGTATGCTCTCAGACCCGTTTCTAGAAAATTTACGATGAATGGCACCTTATCCAAAAAGTATGGTATCTTAAGTGTTTGGGTAGTACAGTCACTCAAGAGTTAATGTGAATTGAGATGTTATGGGCCATAAGTAGCAGAATGACCCTAGAGCTAGGTGTATCAATTTAGAAGCATAGTAGCTATAAGATTGGAAAAGTGATGGACTGATGTATATAGCCATAGTCCTGTACCAATAAGGTAAGTATTGGGTTGATAAGTCCCTTGGCGTTAAGGGAAGAGTAATAAGTTATGTGTAGGTTACATGGTAGTATTTAGAGGAAAAATGGTTGGTTAAGATGACTTAGATCATATTTGAACTAGGTGAAGGAGATCCTTGAATGGTAGAAAAGGTATATGTGTATCTAGAGTAGTATGTTGTTGCATGGTATTCAAAGATTCTATGGTGCTATGAGTTTAGAATTCTCAGGTTGCTAATTATGGAAAAGGCTAGATGTATATTATATGGTGTTCATAGAGATAATTCAGGAGATTATAGATAGATGATGTCGAGTCCCTTAGTGTGGTTTTAATTTAGTTGATTTTGGTGGATGTGAACTTAGAGATTCAATGGTAGTAAATGAATAAGCGAAGGTAAGATTGCTAAGTATTTGAAAAGGTGGTTAGGTGCACAAATAAGAGTATAAGTCCTCTAGTGATAGCCTTACGGGTAAAGAGGAAGCAAAGAGATGCCTCACAAGAAGACCTAGCAAGGGTTTAGCATCTTCAGTAATAGCCTATAAGGGAGAGTTTAGCATCTAGAAGTATAGTGATACCCTAACCTTACAAGAGTTAGTTGTTTATAGCCTAGTTTGGGAGAGAGATCCGAAGACTTAGAGGGGTGACTTTCAAGGTAAGGGGGAGATGATAGAATGAGGAACTAAGTTGAGTCTTCCGACTCAACTTGTATAGAATTCTAGAAAGAGCTATGATGAGATTTTGATCCATTCTTATTCCAGCAGATTTCCTAGCATTTCAGTCAAGATGACACTATACTTAGACGTATTTGTGTCATTCTCATGGATAAGTTCATGCACTCTATATAGATTCATGTCCATACTTAGCTCCTAGAACAACCAAAAATTGCTCCAGACAACAATTCTAGTGTAACTCTATGATTTTATAAATCCTATCTTTATGCCATGAGACTCATTATATATGTAAACTCATTTCTCACTATATGCTCAGTTCTATGTACTCAGTTTAGTCCTTAAGATATGCCTTAATGTCTAGTGAAATCATGTTATATCATGTATATGCTTATACCAGATTCTTGAATAGTTCGTGCATATGATTTCCTTACTCTAGCCATGCTTCATATGTACAGGACTTGATACACTCAAGATTGTGCACTTGACTTCTCAGGTCTCACCTTGAGTGGCTAGATCATGCTAAGTATGAGTCAAGACCGATTGGTATTCCTTCATGCTTGATGCTCATGCTCCCACTCTATTCCTTCAGTGATCTTGGCTTAAGCTTATGTTGTTATAACTATTAGTAGAGGAAGCTAAGTAGTAGCTTAGATGGGAAGTAGTGGATTTTCTCTTTTGAAGTACTGGTTTCACGTTAGCTTGTAGGTGTGGGAAAATGCGAGGCAAGGATTATTCATGTGAAATAGTTGGATGAGAAATTTTAGAGTGTCCCTTTGTAGAAGTTCTTGAAGTTGTAGCTTTTAGATATGATGGGGAATAGGATAGAAGTATTAGATAGTGTCCGCTACAAAGAATCCATAAGATGATCATAGTAATAGGATTGAATTTCTTGATGAAATACATGTGGGCCTTTTCCTCATTTGACTAGTGACCCCCCTAATTAGAGTTCAAGGTTAGTTGATTTTCTTGATAAGAAAGAATACCATTCTTGGGAGATAACTCCAGATGCAAGAGATTTAGTCAAGATAGGATTGAACAAGGTGAAAGCACATAGTTAGACTCAGACTTAGCATTTATATGTGTGTTGATGAGAATTTTAGTTGCAAATGGTAAGTCTGGTATTCAGAGAAGTTGGTGTAGTTAAAAAGGGTGTTCCTAATCATAAAAGTTGTCAATCATATTACTTAAGGCGTGAATAGTCTTGTTCTTACTCCCTGCCCAGGGTGCTCATACCTTATGTCCCATAGCTTCAGCTAGCAAAAGATTAGACTCCTCATATCAGATCAGTTCAGACCTGTTAATAATCATTCCTAAGGGCAGAAGGCCCAACATTCAGTTCAGTCCTTAGCAGTAGGTTCAGTTTAGAAGAGAATAGTTTTCTTGTACAGTTACTCCTCTCAGTTTTATGTTCATTTCAGTTAACTGTGATTTCTAAGAATGCGTTCGTTCTCTATAAATTTCAGCTAAGTTCCTACACTCAATCCAAACCAAGTATCATGTTTGATGTTCAGTTTCATGTCTTATAATTGTTCTTATGCTTTTAGTATGCATACATGCCTCACGAACCCATCTCACTTCATATTTCAATCAGAAATTAGTTACTATGTCAGTACTCAAGCTTTAGAACCTAGTTAGTGGGATTGCAGCCCTTTTCCAGAACCTCAGCATAGTTACTCTTCATTCGAGGACGAATGATCCCAAGGGAGAAATATTGTAACACCCCAAAAATTATAAACTAAGACCCAAATTGCATTCAATAGGTGTTAGATCAATTCTCTAGTGTTGGAAGTGTTTTGAATACGAGTCATGTTCATAATAAACTCCTATCATCGAGTTAAATTGAAAGCACCCCAACCAATTAAGTTTTCATGCAAGACTAAACTCGAGTAAAATTTAAATGATCATTACTCCTAGAATATAAATAGTTAGGTATCCTAGTACCCACCAAGTTAATGATCTTCGAGTATTCTTTCCAACGTCACTAACTTTGCATTAATTAGAGTCTGAAGTAAGAAGTTATCAATGTTTTACCAAGAAGTGTCTGTCTATCAAAAATGACAACAAGTACCAAGGACCCGGTATATGGATCGTGGAACAGACCACGGACCAGGGAAACAAACCCGAGGACCATCAAGGGGCCAGAAAACCACGGACCAGGTCCACAGACCGTGGAACAGTCCACGAGCCATGATCTTATGCCATGGAAATCAGGCTTGCAGCCTTTCAATAACCATGAGAATCACAAACCAGGTCCACGAGCCATGGACTGGTACACAGACCAGGTCTACGGACCGTAGAACCAAGTTTCGAAAATTTTAGCAGCTTTTCAGTTAAGTTTTCTTAGAGGTGTTTTGGACTTTTCCTATTCTTTTAACTCCTATACTAAGTTGGTTTAGGCCTAAGTAGAGTGGTTTTAGTCAGACTTAGGCAAATCCCCTCTCATTCCATCAATCAAACCTTAGAAAGAGAGAACAAAAGCAGTCTTCTCTCCATCAAACCCAGGGCTTTCTTCTCCAAAGCTTCAAACTCCATTCTTAGTTCAAGAAAACTTGAAGTTCAGGTATATGAGATTTCAATGAGGGTTTTCTTTCACCCTCATGCCCAAAGTTTTAGATTTTAGTATGATTTTCACAAGTTATGATTCTAGAGTTCATACCCAACTATGCATGGTTTAGATAATTGAACTCCTTATGATTTAATATGTTCCCGTACATGTTTTAAGAGATATTGCATGAAGTTTTATGTATATTTTTTTAAAATCTCTAAAATTTAGATAAAACGGGCTTAGCCTGGATTTACATTTTCTTCTGCATAATTTAGCTTTCTTTCTAAGAACTTAGACGAAAATTGAAATATTTTCTCATGAACTATATTCCTTCTAAGTTTAACCCAGATTTCTAGTATTGAGTTTTAAACAGAATTTAGTCAGCTTTTAACTTACAATTTTTCAGAAAATAATGATTTCAGACTAGTTTATTTCTAATGCAGCATTTAAGAACTTCAGTTTAAATGAGCTAGCATAACTAGTTTTGGGAGTAGTACTTAGAACTGAGTTGGACTAGGGTTCACTGTACCCTAAAGTCCCAAAACTTTGTGCCACTGTAGGTTTATTTAGCCCCTCAGTTGGGCATCAGAACTAATGATCATGCCATTTATGTCTTTATACCCTAACAAGGTATATTGGGTCCTCTCGATGAGGCATATACATCGGACTCTATGTTTGGCTCACGTAGTTTATTTTGGTTAACAGACTTTCCCATAGAATTAAACTCAGTAGACTTGTACATGGCCATTAGTTCAGTTTTACTATTTTCATTATCTTTTTAGGATACTTCTGCATCTTATGTTTGGGCCATTGTAGTACAGTACAATTCTTTGCACTCAGTTTGTATTCAGTACAATATATCAGCATTTTCTGCATGCTCAGTTAAAAAAACTCCACTAAGGATTTACGTTAAACATGACTCATGGTTTTCAGCTCAGTTGAACTATTTCATGACTCACAAACATAATTAATCTTTTTAGTCTATGAATCTCCAAGTAACAGTTTTACATATCTTTAAACACCCTGATCTTACAGTTAAAGTTCAGAAACATGATTTACACCCTCTTCAGTGAAAGATCTTATGTTCTACAGTTTGACTTATGCATTTCCAGATGTTCATACTTAGTCTAGTGTTCAGCCATGCTTTTGGTACATATATATTTTCTCATGATTTTAAAGTTAGTACATATCTCACATGCTCAGTACATTCAAAGTACTGACCAAATACGTTTTTATGCTATATCATATTATGATATCAGGTTTAGGCCTTCAGTCTGATCATCATAGTTAGTGCGATCCACCACAACATCAGCAGTTACCAATGGTGAGTCCTCATTATCTGAGGATCGACTTTTATGACATTTTCATTAGTATTTTCAATTTTAGTAGTTAGAGTTAGCTGGGGACTTGTCCTAGCCGCTCTTCAGTAGTAGAGACTTCAAGACATAGTCAGATATTCAGCTTGTTTTCAGAATGGGTTTCACTTTTTAGAACTTAATATTATTTCAGAGATTTCTTAGTTGAATTCAAAAACATATGTTTTTATCAGATTATCTTCTGCTCAGTTTTAAATGTTAGAATTGTTCAGTATTATGCCATGCCATGGGTTAGCTTGGGGTCACTTGTGTCTCTAGGCACCATGTTACTTCTAGGGTTTAGGCTTGGGGAGTGACACCTCTGTTTGTCATTTGGATGATTCCATTGAGTCTGAAATGTCCTTTTTAGTTGGGTGGCATATTTTATTTGTGAGCACGGGATTCCGAATGAATCCTCCTGGTCCATCCATTGAATTTTTAGTCTTGTTGTGCTTCTGGTGTAGCTACAGGCCTTCATTGCATTCGCGATGAGGGCATTGCGATCTCAAAGGTCAAGGAAATTGACCATCGCATTTATGAGTTGGATATCGCGTTCATGATGAAGGAGCTGGTGGACCTAGATTGGGTCCCATTTTTGCATTTATGAGTGGACCATCATGATCGTGATGGGTCCCCTGATGCTTCTTCGCATTCGCGAAGGGTCCTTTGCATTCGCTATGAAGGACCCCTGGCCTATATAATACTCCAACTTTTTTTTCTCCTCCATTTCAAACAAAAATTCCATTTCTTTAGAGCTCAGGAGCTGATTTTAAAGAGTTGCTCATCCTAACTAACTTCGGGTAAGTTCTTCATGTTACCCTGCTCCTTTTCCATTAGTTTTACGTGTATTACATCTTTAAATTCCATAGCAATCCATGCTTTAATCCTCAATTTAATTTCTTGATCAAATGAACTTTAAGGGCTGTTTTGGGCCTTGAAACATATCCCCTTTGCGCCCAAATTTCTGGCATAGGTTTGGGACCCCTTTGAGAGCATAATTGTGATTTTTGTTTTTGTTTTCATAAGTTGGCCCTGAGGGTCGATTTCTAACTCAATTTCTGATACAAAATTCTAAATATCAATATAGGTTTCATTATTCCTATCATGGTGCATAAAACATATTTATGATAGAGTGGCAACGATCCAAGGCTATTCGGAAGGGGAAGGCATACAATTGATGGTTCGTTCTTGCAGTTTCCCCCTAGGTAGGTTACAATTTACTTCTTTTAGACTTAGCTTAGTTAGATTCTATATTTTATAAGTTTTACGATAGTTAGGGATGTTTGCAGGATAAAATTAGGCCTAAATAATCCTTACTTATAAATTGTCCATCTTCTGGAGCTTAGATTAGTACCTTCGTCGTAAAGCCTTAGCTTAGGTTTCTCTTACCCTTAAGGTGATTAGAATAGAACCCTTAGCATAGAATTAGGGGTATTTTCGTGATAGAATAGGTTGTTACTAATAGTTAATTTTATTGCTCTATTTTCTCTTTTACTTTCATTTATTGTGTAATTATGGACCCGAGGCCATGGTTTTGGACTGGACGAGATTCCATGTTAGTATCTCTTCCTTGAGGGGTGGTTTTACTGTGTTTGATATATATCCATATATTTGCATGAGTTTTATGATGGCACTTATATATTTTTACATTCATACACATGGTTCACGATGCGATTTAAAAGAGAAATATTGGTTTTCTGGTTCTAAAAAGAGGTTTTTCACCCTTACTAAATATTTTAGATTTCTAAAAAGATTTGTACTACTTTGCTTCTAATTTTGATCTTCTAAAACTAAATACCTCATCTTTTAACTAATTTGGGCTTCGAGAAGAGCATATTTACTTACTATTACATTTGATGTAAGATTCCAAACTCATATTTACTTACTGTTACTTTGGATGTATGATTCTGGACTCATATTTACTTACTGTTATGTCTGATGTAAGATTCTGAACTCATATTTACTTACCATTTCATATGATGTAAGATTCTGGACTCGTATTGCATTAGCCTCGTACTGCATCACATTCATCTCATAATGCATCACATTTTATTCTTTCCTATTTTTACCATGAGTTCCTATTTCCTTTTTTTATTATTATTATGTCCAGCATTTTATTCTGATTATATGAGATTCGGGTTCAATTTCAGACTTCTACACTTACCTTATGATTATCTTCATTATTTTTAAACTTCTAGGATGATCAAAATGCTTAGTTTACTTTTATGCCTCATATATTATATATTATCTTATAAGCTCGGTCGACCTATGATGCTTACTGAGTACCCTGTATTTTGCTACTTATACTACATTTTTGCATCTTTTTCTAATGTGGCACCTAGTATTAGCCACCCTGGTTCATCATCTACTAGTTCTAGGCCAGCTGCTGTTCAAATCATGGTGAGCTCCTAGTATCCGAAGATTTATTGCTTTCTCTCTACTCTTACTATCTTTATTTTATACTTTGGATAGATTGTAGTATCTTGTATAGCTTTATTCTAGTTAATTAGATGCTCTTATACCGGTGACACCAGGTCTAGGGTTTGGTTCTTATGTACATATATTTTTTCTTTCTTGGTCTCTTTAGGTCCCATTTGTATATTTTATACCATTTTGTATATATGTATAACAATGGCTCTTTTCCTTATCTTTATCTTACTTTTGCCTTTTTCTGTCTTAGCTTATATTATAGTATTGTATCTGGGGTTTGGCTTGTCTACTGGAGGGTTTTAGTATGCGCCATCATTGCTCAATTTTGGATCATGATAGTGTGGTATCAGAGCTTTAGCTTCACCAATCATACTAGTACAAGAGCAATTGTCTAGTAGATACTCGTGAATCAGTACGATGACGTCTGTATCCGATTTGCGAAAGGCTATAGGGCATTCTTAGGAAAATTTCCATCTTTTTTGATTCCTTATCATGCATCATTGATTCTATTGACTTCTAAATATCATTTGTTTTAATCTTTTTAGATGGTTTTGATGAGATGGAGAGCAGGTAAGGATAATGCCCCTGCGACTGCAGTTAGAGCCCTAACTAGGGGATGGGGCAAAGGTCGACTTAGAGGTTAGGGTAGGGCATGGGATGTGGCACTATCTTACGTGTAGGCTAGGGTACTATCACCAGAGCCAATGGTTAAGGTAGGGGATATTCACTTTGAGCCAGAGAGCATGGGGCCAGCCCATCATCCGATAGGTTTTATGGCTAAACCAGTTTTACAGGATACTTTGGTTTGGATCCTTAGTTTCTTAGAGGGTATGTTGAAGCCCAAGGCTTCACCTAGTACTTCTAGTGGCTCACATGTTTAATATGAAGCTCAAACTTCAGCCTTAGCAATGACACATCATTTAGGAGTGCAGCCTGCCACTATGACTCTCTAATTAAAGGTGTTGCCTTTTTCGATAGTTGTCCAGCCTATAGTAGACAAGATGGTTATGTCTTCTGAGAAGCAGAAGATGCTGGGTAGGTTTATTTGGTTAGGTCCTCTTAGGTTTCTTGGTGCTTTGGGGGAGGATGCTCACTAGTTCTTGATCAGTTGCCAGGAGAGGTTGCATAAAATTTGGTTAGTAGAGTTGCAAGGAGAATATTGCACCTTATTTCATTTGGATGGTACAACAAAGTAGTGGTTGAGGTCTTATATTGCTTTTAGGACAGACCGGGTCACCTCTGATTACTTGGGCTTAATTTTCTGAGGATCTTTTGGAGAAGTATGTTTTGTCCAGCATAAAAGTGCAGCTGAGAGATGAGTTCACCAGGTTAGAGTAGCGCTCTATGATTGTTTTTGAATATGAGGTCCTCTTCCACGAGTTGGCTAGGCATGCCAATATAATTCTACCCACCGAGCATGAGATGGTGCACTGCTTTGTCAGAGGGTTGACCTTATAACTTTGTCTAGCTACTGAGAGAATGGTAGTCATGTGCCAGTATTTCTTAGATGTAGTTGATTATGCCTACACCATTAAGAGTATACATAGCGAGGCCACCAGAGAAGCTATACTGGTTTACAGTTCTGAGGTAGAGGCTTCTTTGGTAGGGGTCAGCAACAACAATGCTTCCAGCCTAGCATACCTATTCAGGTGGCACTACAGACTTCTGATAGTGGGTATTCAGTTCAGATCAGTTAGGGAAGCCAGAGTTCTAGTTAGGCATCTCGTGGTACATATTTTGAGTATTCAAGCTGTGATTGCCAGTGTGGTTCAGCAATTTCCATGGATATTAGCAGACAATAGTTGTTTTGAATGTGGTGTGTTGGGTCACTTTGCCAAATATCACCCTAGATTCATATATGGTGGTCAGCAGGGTCAGTCAGTTTAGGCCCCCAAGGCTCCAGTGCCATAGGCTTAAGGGGATGGGTAGGGTAGTAGGGATGGTCCCTAGGGTGATCAAGGTGGTCCTCAATTTGGCTGAGGCTTCAGATGCTATCATCACAAGTATGATCTCTATTTGTCATGCCTCTTCATTGTTTGATCAAGGTCTATATTTTTGTATGTATCTGCTTATTATGCTACTCGTCTGGAGTCTACTTATGAGTTATTGTATGTGGCTATGCATGTAGATACTCCAGTAAGAGATTCCTTAGTAGTGGATCATGTTTATTGGGCTTGTGTGGTGACTATTCTGGGGTATGATATGTGGGTAGACCTGGTTGTGCTAGATATAGTTGACTGATGTAATTCTAAGCATGGATTGGTTGTCTTCTTATTATGCAGTCTTGGATTACTTTGCCAAGATTGTTACTAAGTGTATTCCTAGTATTCCTCCTATGGTATGGAAGGGTACCGATAGCCAGGTGCCAATGGGAGTTATATCTTTTCTAAGAGCCCCAACGGTTAGTTGGGAAGGGGTTCTTGGCTTATCTTGCTTACGTTTGTGATACTAGTGCCACCAGACATTCTATTGAGTCAATCCCTATGGTTTTCAAATATTTGGATGTGTTCCTACTAATCTACCAGGTCTTTCTCTTGATCGTGATATCAACTTTGGTATTGATGTTGAGCCAGACACTCACCTCTTTTCTATTCCATCATATCAGATGGAACCAACCAAGTTAAGGGAGCTTGAAGAGCATCTCCAGGATATTTTGAGTAAGGGATTTATTAGGCCGAATTTGTCTCCATTGGGTGCTCATGTTCTATTTGTGAAGAAAAATGGTGGTTCCTTGCTTATGTGTTTTGACTATATGCAGCTGAATAAGGTAACCATTAAGAACAGGGATCTAATACAACATAATGATCATCTATTTGACCAGCTATAAAGTGCAATAGTGTTTTTTATGATAGACTTGAGATTGGTTATGACCAGTTGAGGATTAGGGTTGCGGACATCCCAAAGACTGCATTTAGGACTCAATACAACCATTATGAATTCCTAATCATGTATTTTGGATTGAACAATGCCCCAACATCATTTATGGAGTTGATAAACATTGTGTTAAGAGCCTACCTAGATTTCTTTATTATAGTGTTCATCGATGATATTCTGGTTTATTCGAGGAGTAGGGAGGAGCATGACCAGCATTTGAGAGTTGTGCTTCAGACCTTGCAAGACCAACAGTTGTATGCAAAATTTACTAAATCTAAGCTTTGTCTTGAGTCTGTGGCATTCTTGGGGTATGTGGTGTCCAAGGATGAGATTATGGTGGATCTGACAAAGATTGTGGTAGTTCGTGATTGGGCTAGGCCTAGTTCTCCTACCTAAGTTCGCGATTTCATCAAGTTGGCAGGTTACTATAGATATTTTATGGAGCGGTATTCTTCTATAGCAGCTTTATTGACTAGGTTGACTTAGAAGAATGTCCCTTTCCAGTGGTTCAACGAGTGTGAGGTGAGCTTTATAAAGCTGAAGGCCTTATTGACTTCAGCTCCAATCCTTATTCTTCTGGTTGAGGGACAGGGGTTTACTATGTACTGTGATGCTTATGGAGTTGGTTTTGATTGTGTATTTATGCAATAGGTTTGAGTTATTTCTTATGCTTCTAGACAGCTGAAGGTTCACAAGAGGAACTACCCCACTCATGACTTGGAGTTATATCTAGCAGTCTTCGCATTGATGATTTAGAAGCACAATCTGTATGGTGTGCATTGTGATATCTTCACTGACAATCATAGTCTTTAGTACATCTTCAACTAAAAGGACCTAATTTTGAGACAACACAGTTCATTAGAGTTACTGAAGGACTATGACATATCGGTTCTCTATCACCCGGACAAGGAAAATATGGTAGAGGAAGCCTTGAGCCAGAAGGTGGTGAGTGAGAGTTGTTTGGTATTCTTGGCAGCAGAGGAGCGGCCTTTAGCTTGGACATCCAGTATTAGGCAGTTATGTTGGTTAGACATGACATTTTTGAGCCAGGTTGCACTCTTGCTTATGTTGAGGTTAGATCATCATTGTTTGAGTAGATTTAGGCACACCAGTTTAATGATGCAAGGTTAAGGCTCATCTGTTATAGGGTGTTAAGTGGCGAGGCTAAGAAGGCGACCTTAGATCTGGAGAGTGTTTTGAGGATTGAGAGTCATATATGTGTTCCTAGAGTTAGAGATTTGGTTAGACTGATTTTGGAGAAGGCCTGTTGTACTAGATATTCCATTCATTCAAGGGCGGATAAGATGTATCATGACTTGAGGAAGCACTACTGGTCGTGTGGGATGAAGACAAATATCTCAGATTTTTTATCGAGGTGCTTGAACTATCAGTAGGTAAAGTACGATCACCATATACTAAGTGGTTTGACTCAAAGGCTACCCATTCCTAAGTAGAAATTAGAGCAGATACCTATGGACTTTATGGTAGTCTTTCTATGTAGTTTACAGAGATTTGATTCTATTTGGGTCATCGTGGATAGGTTGATGAAGTCTGCTCACTTTCAGCTAGTTTAGAGAGATTGGCTCGGATCTACATTCGCAAGATTGTTCATTTGCATGAGGTGCCTAGTTTCTATCATTTCTGACCATAGTAATCAGTTTACTTCATGTATCTGGAGGTTTTTTCAGAGAGAGCTAGGTACCCGAGTTGAGCTTAGCACTTCTTTTCATTCGTAGACTGATAGTCAGTTAGAACATACTATTTAGGTTCTAAAGGATATGTTGCAGGCTTATGTTATAGATTTTAGAGGTCAGTGGGACCATTCTTAGCCTTGGAAGAATTTGCGTATAATAATAGCCACCACTCTAGTATTCAAATGGATCTATTTAAGATATTGTATGGTAGGCATTGCAAGTCTTTGGTGGGTTGGTTTAATGGTGTTAAGGTTAGGACATGGGCTACTAACTTGTTGCGTGATTCTATGGATCGAGTTCAGTCATTCAGGAGAGACTTCGTATTGGTCAGAGTAGGCAGAAGAGCTATGCTGACCAGAGGGTCGGAGCGTGGGGGTTTATGGTTGGTGATAATTTTTTCCTTCGTGTGTCACCCATGAATGGCATGATCTGGTTCAAGAGAAAGTGCAAGCTTATCCTTAGGTTCATTGGGCCTTTGAGATCCTTCGTTGCATTAGGGTGATAGCATATGAGTTAGTCTTGCATCCTGCTCTTTCAGGTTTTCACCCTATTTTTCATGTTTATATGCTGAGGCAGTATATTCTAGATGATTCGCACATCCTTCAGTGGGATTCTGTTCAGTTGGATGAGTCCTTAGATTTTGAGGAGGAGTCTATTGCTATATTGGACAGGCAGGTTAGATGGTTGAGGTCCTAGGAGATTACGTCAGTTAAGGTTCAGTGGCAGCATCATCCTGTTAAGGAGGCTACTTGGGATACGAATATTGACATGCGGACCCGTTATCCTCACATTTTTGATCCTTCAGTTATCCTTTTCTCTTTAACTTTTGAGGATGAAAGTTTTTTTAGCTGTGGATGTTGTAATAACCCTCGTGGTCATTTTCTTATTTTCGTGCCTTTTTACCATATTGACGCCTCCCAAAGGTTTTTCTTGGTTTGTTTGAATTGCTGGGATAGGTGGAACGCTTCCGGAGACATTCAATTGTGTTTTGGTAGAGTTTTCCTATTTTGGAACTCTTAATGTTGAAATGTTTGACTTGGGTCAACATTTGGAGTAAACGGGCTCTGATGGGAATTTCGTCAGCACTGTTAGCTCTGGAACATAGTTTTTGGCTAGTGGGATAATTGTTTCGGTCTCGAGGCTTCCAGACTCATTTTGAGTACATGGGAGAGTTTTATGAAAAACTGGCAAAGTGTTAACTTTAGTTATCATTTCATCAAGACGACCTCCATTGGCCATTTCAATGATTCTATTGAGTCCAGAATGTTGTTTCTAGGTGGGTAGCATATTTTGTTTGTGTTCACGAGATTCTGAATAAATCTTGAGGGTCCATCTGGTGAAATTTTAGTCTTGTTGTGTTGTTGGTGTGCTGTTGTTGGTGTAGCTACGGGCCTTTTATCACGTTCTTGATGAGAGCCTCACGATCATGAAGGTCAAGGAAATTGACCATCGTGTTCAGGAGATGGCCATTGCATTCACAATGAAAGAGCTGGTGGACCCAGATTGGGTCCCTTCTTCGCATTCGTGAGGGGACCATCATG
Source organism: Jaltomata sinuosa (assembly GCA_003996215.1). Classification (NCBI taxonomy): domain Eukaryota; kingdom Viridiplantae; phylum Streptophyta; class Magnoliopsida; order Solanales; family Solanaceae; genus Jaltomata; species Jaltomata sinuosa. The sequence goes on along the minus strand of QJPP01001180.1, from coordinate 92,726 downwards.
ATTGTGATAGGTCCCCTGATGCTTCTTCTTGTTCGCGAGAAGTCCTTCACGTTCGTTATGAAGGACCCCTGGCATTTATAATACTCCAACTTTGTTTACTCCTCCATTTCAAGCAAAAATTCTATTTCTTTAGAGCTTAGGAGCTGTTTTTGGAGAGTTGCTCATCCTAACTAACTTCAGGTAAGTTCTTCATGTTACCCCGATCCTTTTCAATTAGTTTTACGTGTTGCAATCCATGCGTTAATCCTTAATTTAATTCCTTGATCAAGTGAACTTTCAGGGCTATTTTGGGCCCCGAAACATATCCGGTTTGCGCCTAAATTTCAAACATGTGTATAGGACCCCTTTGGGATGGTAATTGCAATTTTTGTTTTTATTTTTGTAAGTGGGCCCCGAGGGTCAATTTTCTGACCCCATTTCCCACCCAAAATTGTAAATGTCAATATGGATGTAATTATTTATATTTTGACACGTAGAATATGTTTATGATAGCATGGCAGCAATCCGAGGCCTTTTGAAAGGGGAAGATACATGAGTGATTGTTCGTGCTTGTAGTTCGCCCCCGAGGTAAGTTATTGTTTACTTCTTTTAAACTTATCTTTGTTATATTCTATATTTTATGGGTTCCATGATAATTTGGTTCTTGTGTATAAATATTTTGTCTTTCTTGGTCTCTTTAAGGCCTGTTTGTATATTTTATTCCATTTTGTATAAATCTATACTGGTGGCCCTTTTCCTTGTCTTTATCTTACTTTTGTCTTATTGTGTCTTAGCACTTATTGTTGTATTGTATTTGGGGTTTTGCTTTCTTACTAGGAAATTTTAGTAGGTGCCATCATGATCCAATTTTAGGTCATGACAAAAATCTTGGTAAACCATCTGTTGATTCAGGTATATCTCTGAATCCCTCAAGAAAGAGAAAGATACCTTTGATTCCTCTTTTGAAAACAAAAAAGAACTTTTGGTATCCTCCCAACCTAATTTTCTATATCTCTCTCAAAGAATAATCAGTTGTTTTTGGTCGTTTAATCAATTTGGACCTCACGGAATCCTAGTCCTGCAATATTAAATCATTATTTAAATTTTAAGGATGGAAAAATTTCTTTTTGAGCCCTCCTTGTGTGTTTAAAAATCTAGTCCGTATGTTTTATATTAATCTGCATTTTTTTCAAAGTTGATGAGTTTGAAACCCTTGTTTTGGAAACAAGAATCATTCTTAACTGTGATATATCTGATTCTATATTTGTTTGTGCGTGCTCTGCTTTTGTTGATCTTCCTAACTCATGTCCTGACTCATTTTGAGTCACCTTTGATTAGGCTAGGAAAACGTTTTCTGATTCCTTCTATGCCCTTCATTCCCCATGTCATTTCTCATATGGTTTTCATTACCATTCTACCTGTGTTGGTTCCTTCTATAATGTCATTGATGTAGGTCTGAGATACACTCATTTTAACTACTTTTTACCCACATTTAAGTCTTGTTTTGAGGATATTCTTGCTTGATTCTTGTAGTTTATACTTGATTTCATGATTTGGCAGTTGTAATGTATTTATGCATTTTAGCTGAAAGAAGTTGAAAAGGGATGAAAAAAGGAGCATAAATGGATGATTTTTGCAAAGTTGTGTTCTAAAGCAAAGTTAGAGCTTGGGTTAGTTCCACAGCGAAAAGGGGTCAAAAATCCACAATCTCTAAAGTTTACACCCTGAGAAATGTAATCCTAGGCAAGCAAAAGGATCTCACGGAATGAGCTCCAGGGTGAGCAAAGAGAGTTCATGCCGTAAGTAAGAGATGTCCAGGGCAATTTTTACCCCTTTTCCTAGTCTGAATTCTTGCCTGAAATTGCTTTAATCTCACAAGTAGAAGTAATAAATAAACTCCTATCAATAAAATCGGACAACACTTGCTTTTACAATCATAGTAGCATATCACTAGCTTGTCATCATATGTCACTGTGGATTCGACAACCTGATTTTATTATAATTACTTAATTAATTGCAACCAGAAATGCTTTTGTGAAGGTCGGAGTCTACACCACAACAAATTTTTGGCACTATTGTCCAGGACTTAAGCATTGACAAGTTAAGATTTGCTATTATTTTTATTTCTTAAGTGTTAACAATTTGATCTTAGCTTATTATTGCAGGTTATAGGTTTATGTAAATTTCTAATAGTGAAGCAGAGCCTTCAAAAACCAAAATGAATCTAATACAGTTCCAACCAGAACCTGAAAGGTTCCTACACAAAAGGATTAGGGAGAAAGCTTTGTTGCAAGGACAATGCAATCATTTGCTCACAAAAATGGCTGACGAAGTGGTGGCAAACCTACCACTATCTCTAGTTACAATTTGCAAAGTAGCAATCCCACTCGCCAGTAATGCAACTTCTTGTATTTTTAAACTTACAATCATTGAAAGATGGGAGATGAAGCAAAACATAGTGCAACTACTACATCAAGAGAGAAATTTAGAGATTTATCACATCAGGACCCACAAGTGTAACCAGAAAATTTTGAAGATTGCTGACACTTAAATTGCAGAGGGAGTCTCATCAGACTTTGTGACCCTCACCTTGTTCCCATTTTTATTACTAGGGGAATATAAAAGGTGGATAAAAGTTGAACCTCCAAATTCGATCACTTCATGGGATGACTTAGCCTGGAAATTCATTGCATGGTTCTTTTCATCTAGGAAGACTGCCAAGCTAAGAAGCAAGATTTTAGGGTTCAGAAAAAAAAAAGAGCTTACCCCAAGATGAGAACATTTCAAAATATTGTTGTTGAGTTGTACTTCCATTGAGAGTTTAGATGTTCATTCTAAATTATTTCTTGATTCAGCTGTAGGTGGACAAGCATTGGAAAAACTTATGATGAGTTAGTTGTTTTGCTAAATTGGTTAGCAACTAGATATTCAAAGTGGACCAATGATTCCAAAAGAGGTGATACCAAAAATACTGTAGGTGTGCTGGAAGTTGATGGGATAACAAGGTATGCAAGCAAAGTTAGCAACAATGAACAATAACTTCACAAAGCTGAGTAATATTATTATGGGACAAGTGCAACCATAAGTCTAGGAGATGACTTGTACCAAGTTATTTGAGAACTTGAAGTAGGTAACTACTGACTTACCTCTTATGAGATGTTTATTCCCCATATGCAAGGTACTTGAGAGATGTAGTAACAAAAAGTAAAGGTTGTGGCACTGTTTGACTTGGGAGCAAGCATAAACTTGATGCCTTTGTCACTATTCAAAAAGGTAGGATTGGGAAATTCCCAACCCACTTCATTTATGTCGCAACTAGCTAAAGTCTTTAACTAAACATGAGGGCATTACTGAAGATATATTATGGACACATGATTTTTTACCCTCCCCGAATTTTATCGCATGAATTTTTAATATTTATTTTTTAAGTCTTGTGAACAACTAATTTTTGATTGAGCTTTTTACACCATTTTTAGTGTTCAAATATTTCTTCTAGGTCTAAATTAAATATTTTTGTTTTCAGTAAGTCCTACTTTTAAATTCAAAAACTACAAAAATAGAGTCATATTTTAGGATAAATTTTATTTTTACATTTTAAATAATAGAAAATTTTCAAAAATATATTTTCTTTTCATTAAAGTTTTAATAGATAAGCTAGTAATTTTAATTTTTTACCTAGTTATATTTTATTTTAGCCTAGCTATTTATTTGATTTTTGATTTATTTTAGTAAGTATTAATTTTAAAAATCAAAAACTACAAAATTAGAGTAAAATTTTATAAATATGTTTTATCTTTACTTTTCAAGTAAAAAGATTTTTATTAAAATATATATATATATTATTTTAATTCAAGTCTTAATAAATAAACTTGTAATATTAGTATTTTATTAATGACATTTTATTTTAGATTAGCCAATTAACTTTTTCTATATTTTATTATTATAAAACAATTTATTTAATATTTCATTTATAACACTTTTGAATTTGAGTCAAGTAAGAGAAACCTTAGGGGTGTGTATGCATTTAACCTAAGTATTGCAATTGAGAGTTAGCTCTTAGTTTTAACTATATTAATGATCTTCGTTAATGATTTGTTCTTTCGTTACACTGAATTAAGGTATAAGTATCCATCTAGAAAAGTCCATACGCTAGAATTAAAAATCTCGAGTTTGGGCGAGCTTAGACTAAAATATAATGTTCTATTTCTTAGAGGTGCTTCATTCCTCCTATTTCGTGAGATGTCTTGTGGTAGTGTGGTGTCTATAATTGGATAGCCAACTACCGTAGGATCTCGTAGGAAGTTTCAGGACGAAAATCAGAGTTATAAAACTCAGGATATCACAGTTATCGTGTTGGGAATAATTCATGGTGTCTATGAAATAATATGTGTTGCAAAATGAGGGTCTAGAAGTGAGATTGCAGTATTCTAGAATTTGCCTTCGCCATGACAGAAGGATGCATCATTGCAATGGTCCATCACGATGAGCAATCCTGATTGCGATGATCCACCGTGACAAAGAAAGCATCCATCGCGATGAGATTATGCGGCAGTATTCCTGGGCGTTCTGCCACTTTCTGAGTTATTTATCTCATAACTCAACTTCATTCTAGAGCTCTCAAAAGTAGTTTTTCAAAAAAATCTAGGGCAAACTATTCGTAGAACTCATGATTTATTGATTAACTATCTTCCTTAGACTTTGGGGGGAAGAATTTATGGTGGGTTCCTTGCAATTTTTACCTAGAAGTATGAACTTGGAGAAGAACCCTATGAGTAGGTATAAAATGACCTAGAATTGATCTTAAGTTGTGTTTCTATGAGTTCTAACATGAGATTATTAATTCTTAACTTATTTAAGGCTAGTGGGGAACCTTGGGTTCCATAAAAGTGAAACCTTTAGGCTTAAAAATGGTGAAAAAGGTAGGAAATTTGTTAGAAACCTTTAATATTGATTCTATGAATGCAGTACGGCTAATTTATAACTTGCTAACCCTTGGGTAATGTTATAAACCTCGTGTAATGGGTAGAATAGTTGGGTTTGTTTCCCAAATCCTGAAATGAAGGCTAATTGGCTGATTACTCTTATATATTTGTTATTTCTAAACCTTGTGCATTTAAGAGAGTTAAGAAAGGACAAGGCAGTGGTGAACTAGCTTGCAGGTGTTATATCATCACTCACCTTATTGCATGTTTTTAGTGAAACTTTATAACTTGTTATTGGTCTTCGGATGTGTAACATCCCAAAATTTGATCCAGCTTTCAAACTTAGAAAATCTGAGAATTTTGAACTTTCAAGGAATTACGGGTCCAAACCACGGACCATGGCTTGAACCACAGGAAATGAAATGGAGTCATAGTTTGTCTTCTGCAGGATTAGTCTCTGGTCTGAGAACCACGAGTGGGTTCTACAGACCATGTATCATTCTATGGTTCATCCTGTCCACTTGTGGAATCAGATCAGAGGGTTGACGAATTCTCTGAGAATCACGAATTGGTCTACAGACCATAGTTTGAAATATGGTCCATCCTGTTAACCCGTAGAACCAATTCTGCAGCTTTAATGTTAGGCCAGGAACCACGAGTGGAAATAACGAGTCGTGGTTCATTCTACGGCTCGTGGAATGCACCCGTGATCCCTGAAACCCAACTTTTACAGCTTTTTCCTAATTAAATCCTAGTGTATTTTTGTAATTTCCCACCTACTTAACTCCTAAATGAGGTCGTTTTGACCATTTTTAGTAGGGTTTTATTCCATCATAGCCTAAACTCCTCTCATTTTAAGCAATTCTATTACAAAAGAATAAATAACTCCTTCAAGCTCCAAGTCTCAAGCTCCAAGATCAAGCCTCAATTTCTTTTCATCTTAAGATCAAGCTAGCTTAAATAAGGTATGTGGGTATTCAATAAGGGATTCCTTTCACCCTTATTCCCCAAACCCATGATTTTTACTTTTATTTATGAATTTATGAAATTAGGGTTCTTACTCAATTTGGGGGAAAACTTATGGGTTCAGTTTTAAAGCTTCAATTCATGCTTTCTCATTAATTATATATGATTTTTTTGAGGTTCCTTAATTGATTTCAATAACCCATGCATTAAAGATAATTTCTAGCATGATTCGATTGAATTTCATGATTTCAAGTGAAAATTGGCATGTTTAGATAACATGGCCTTATGTATTTATGAAAGTGCATGCCTAATTCTTCAAGTTATGAATTTAGAAAGAAAAGTACGTTTTGAATTATTGCTATGCTCAGTTTTTAAGGATTTTGAAGAATGAATCGCATGACATTAGATATGTCCGTATATTTTATGAAGATGTTGGGCATCTAGATATGTCTACCTAAGCTATGTGAATAACATAGTATTAGATATACCCTTATGCTTTTCAAACAGATTTTGCATTAGATATGTCACAAGTATAAATTGAGCTATAAGTATGTTTTGGGAGTAGTATAGAGAACCAAGTTGGATTGGGTTTAGCATACCCCTTGTATATGCTAGAATTACGTACCACCATAGATTCTTTAAGTCTCCTCAGTGGGCATTAGACACCGTGATCACACTAGTTATGCCTTTATTCCCTGGTAAGGTATATTGGGTCCTCTTGATGGGGTGGATACATCAGATTCCATGTAGCTCACATGGTCTATGTTAGAGAACCTCCCACAGAAGCAGTTTCATGTTTTAAAAAATTTATTTGACGCTTGCTCAAGTTTCAGATTTACTACTTATGATTATGTTTTCAGCTTATGATATTGCATTGAGTCATTTACATCACAGTTTTATTATTATAGCATGAGATCAATTTTATAGCATATCTAGTATGTTTACTCATATTCTGCATATCTCACATACTCAATATATCCTATAGTAATGATGTATATCTTGTGCTGCATCCTCTTGATGATGCAGATTCAGGTTTGGGTCCTTAGATTCGTGGCTAGAGATTAGTCAGTGTCCCAGCTTCAAGTGGTGAGTCCTCATACTTTGAGGACTAGAATCAGTTGTTTATCATTATGGTTTCTATTTAGTATTTAGAGTTAGCTGGGGGGTCTTGTCCCATCAACTCATCATTCAGTTTAGAGGATTTCAGACATAGTAGAGATTTTGTATTTGAGTTTTAGATTTTTTTATGTTATGTTTGAGCTGTTGATGTCTCAGTCTTTTTATCTCTTCAGTTTGATGCTTCTGTTAAGTTTATCCATGTTTTTAAGTCATACTTTAGCCAAGGGTTAACTTGGGGTATTTGTGGTCCTGGGTCCCATGGTATGTCTAGGGGGTAACCTCGAGGCGTGACAAACTTGGTATCAGAGCGTTAGGTTCAAGAGTCCTAGGGTGTTTTAAAGCCACATCGAGTGGAGTCTCTTTCATGTATGTGAAGTACGCCACACTTATGAGAGGAAAGCTATGAAGTGTCTTAGGAAAAATCTTCATTATTTTCATGATCAATATCGTGTGATAGAGTTTAACTGAATTACCATCTAATCTATTTTTTATGTGTTTCAGATTATTCCTCCTCGTCGTACCATGCCTCACCAAGCCACTCAAAATGTTGACCTTCTGATGCCAGACCATGAGATCACAAATGTGGAGTTCAAAAATGCCATTCATATGCTAGCTCAGACTATGGCCGCTCAGGCCAATCAGTAGGCTCCTATCCTTGTCCACCCTCAAGGTGGAATAGCGGCCTAAGGTCGAGATTTCATTCGCATGAACCCAACTGAGTTCTGGGGTTCAAAAGTTGGAGAGGATCTGCAAAATTTCTTAGAAGAGGTAAAGAAGATCTTTGGTGTGATGCAAGTAGCTTGTGTTGATGGTATTGAGCTAGCTTCTTATCAACTCAAGGATGTGGCTCATATTTGGTTAACTCAATGGAAAGATTCTAGGGCTAGAAATGTGATCCCTATGACTTGAGAATATTTTGAGAGGGATTTTCTTGACTGGTTCTTCACAAGGGAGTTGAGGCAAGCTAAGGTCAAAGAGATCATGAATTTGAGACAAGGTTCTATGTCAGTTCAGGAGTACGAATTGAAGTTCACCGAGCTCTCTAGGTATGCTCTTTCTATGGTGGCTGAACTATGGGATGAGATGAGTAATTATGTTTATGGAGTGTTAAATTTAGTAAAGAAGGAGTGTAGGTCCGCAATGCTTTTGGGTGACATGTATTTTTCTCGACTTATGACTCATGCCCATCAGATTGAGGGAGACAACTTGAGGGAGATGGAAAGGGAGAATAAGAGGGTTAGATCAGAGAGTTTAGTAATGGTCATCAGAAGTCTAGAGGCGGAGATCACTCTTTGTTACAGAAGAAATTGTCAAGGACCATTCATTCTTCAGCTAGTGTTCCTACCCAGTCCCTCAGGCCACGTCATGATCAGATTGGTAGAGGTTCTGGTTCCTATTCATAAGGTAGTGTTGCAAAGGGGACTCCTTACCCTTTTTGAAACAAGTGTGGTAGAAGTTACCCCGGTGAGTGTCTAGCTGGTAGAGAGGGATTCTTTAGGTGTGGACAAATTGGAAACAAGATTAAAGATTGCCCTTCAACTAAGAAGTGCCAGGGAGGTAGTAGGACTCATTCTGTTCCAGCAGCTCCAGGAGGTCGACCAGCCTAGTAGGGCACTGCTTCTAGTTCTTGTGGCCAACGCTAGAATCACCTTTATGCTATGTCCTCTCTCCAGGACCAGGAGAGTTCACCAAACATTATTACTGGTATGTTGAAAGTCTTTTCTCTTAATGTATATGCTTTATTAGATCTAGGTGCCTCCTTAACTTTTGTGACCCCTTATGTTGCTTGCAAGTTTGAGATTAGTCCTGATCAGCTCTTAGAACCCTTTTGTATTTCTACTCCTGTTGATAACTCAGTCCTAGCCTAAAGAATCTACCAAAATTGACCTATCTCAGTCTTTCATAGAGTCACTTCAGCGGATCTAGTAGATTTGTAGATGACTGATTTTGATGTTATTCTTGGTATGGATTGGTTATATGCATGTTATTCCTCGATTGATTGTCCTACTCGAGTTGCTAGTTTTATGTTTTTGAATGAACCTGTATTAAAGTGGCAGGGTAGTCTTCCATCCTTGAAGGGTCATTTCATATCTTATCTTAAGGCTAGGAAGATGATTTCTAAAGGTTATGTTTATCATTTAGTTCGGGTTATAGACACGGAGTCCGAAACCCCATCTCTACAGTCAGTTCCTGTTATGAGTGAGTTTCTTGAAGTGTTTCTCGAAGAGTTTCCCAGAGTCCTTCCTGAGCGGTAGATCGACTTTGCTATAGACCATCTTCAATATACGCATCCTATCTTTATTCCTCCTTATAGGATGGCTCTCGGCGGAGCTTAAGGAATTGAAAGACTAGTTGAAAGAGCTTCTTGATAAGGATTTTATTCGACCCAGCATCTCTCCATGGGGTGCTCTAGTTTTATTCATGCAAAAGAAAGATGGTTCCCCCAAAATGTGTATCGACTACCGTCAGTTGAACAAGGTCACAATCAAGAATAAGTATCCCATTTCTAGGACTGTTGACTTGTTCGATCAGCTTTAGAGTTCTAGTTACTTCTCCAAGATCGACCTCAAATCATGTTATCATTAACTTCATGTTCGAGAGTGTGATATTTCGAAGACATCCTTCAAAACTTGGTATGGTCATTATGAATTTATGGTTATGTCTTTTGGTTTAACGAATGCTCCTGCAGCTTTTATGGATTTGATGTACTGTGTGTTCAAGCAGTATTTGAATATGTTTGTGATTGTGTTCATTGATGATATTCTTATCTATTCTTAGAGTACGTAGGAGCATGCGGACCATTTGAGAGTGGTGTTGCAAACTCTCAAATATCGACAGTTATTTGCTAAGTTTAGAAAATATGAGTTTTGGATGCAATCTATTGCTTTTCTAGGTCAAATTGTGACTAGAGATGGTATTTGGGTTGATTCTCAAAAGATTGAGTCAGTAAAGAACTGGCCTAGACCCACTTCCCCATGTGATATTAGGAGATTTTGGGTTTAGCTGGTTAGTTCAGGAGATTTGTGGAAGGGTTTTCTTCCATTGCTTCCCCATTGACTCGGTTGACTCAGAAGAAGGTTAAATTTCAGGAATTAAAGACTAGATTGACCACCGTTCTAGTGTTGGCTCTACCCGAGGGCCTAGATGTCTTTGTTGTGTATTGTGATGCTTCTAGGATTGGTATGGGTTGTGTGTTAATGCAGCGTAGCAATGTGATTGCTTATGCTTCTAGACAACTTAAGATTCATGAGAAAAACTACCCTACTCATGATCTTGAGTTACCGGCCATGGTTTTTGCTTTAAATATTTGGAGACATTACTTGTACGGTGTTCACGTGGATGTATTCGCCGATCATAAGAGTCTTCAGTATGTGTTCACTCAAAAGGAATTGAATCTTTGCCAAAGGAGGTGGCTTGAGCTTCTTAAGGATTATGATATGAGTGTGCTTTACAATCCGGGTAAGTTCAATGTCATGGCGGATGCACTTAGTAGGTTGTCTATGGGTAGTGTGTTTTTGGTAGAGGACGGGAAGAAGGAATTGTCCAAGGATGTTCATCGACTTTCTCGATTGGGAGTTTGCCTTATGGATTCGACAGATCATGGTGTTATTGTTCAGAATGGTTCTGAATCATCTTTGGTAGCTAAAGTGAAAGAGAAGCAAGACAGTGATCCTATTTTGCACCAGCTGAAAGGTATAGTCCATCAGCAGAGGGTAGAGGTTTTCTCCCAAGGGGGAGATGGTGTGTTTCGATATCAGGATCGATTGTGTGTTCCTGACATAGATGGGTTGAGACAGTGGATTTTAACAGAGGCTCATAGCTCCAGGTATTCTATTCACCTCGGTGCCACCAAGATGTACCGTGACCTACGGGAAGTCTATTGGTTGAATGGCATGAAGAGGGTCATAGCAGGTTTTGCGGCTAAGTATCCCAACTGTCAACAAGTGAAGGTAGAGCACCAGCGACCGGGTGGTATGACTCAAGATATTTATCTTTCTACTTGGAAATGGTAAGCGATCAATATGGATTTAATTACTGGTTTGCCTCGTACTAGAAGGAAACATGATTCTATTGGTTGATTATCGACCGAATGACTAAGTCATCTCACTTCTTAGCTGTTAAGACTACAGATTCAGTAGAGGATTATGCTAGACTCTACATTCAGGAGATAGTACAATTGCATTGTGTTCCATTGTCTATTATTTCAGATAGGGGTACTCAGTTTACATCCGAGTTTTGGAGGTCGTCTTAGAAAGGTCTTGGTACTCAGGTTAAGCTTAGTCGCTATGGTGAAGGTCCTTTAGAGAAATCAGCTAGTTAAGGGAGCTACTTAGGAAGCAGAAGCAGCAATGAAAGCCAAGTACCCTCATCTCTTTCCTTCCGACTCAGTTTTAGCTTGAGGTATTAGCTTCCTCCTTAGTATGTCCCTCCGATTATAGTCCATCCAGTTCCCCTCATGATCATAGCATGCATTCATGTTTTCTGAAGTTAGTTCTATCATGTTTTAAGTTGAAAAGCTCAGTTTCATGTTTATTCTTCAGTTTTCCTATTTTGTTGATTGGTTAGACAATTTTCTCCAAAGTTTTCCTCGCTTAGTCTCATTTGAGGATGAATGATCCTAAGGGGGAGATACTGTAACACCCCGGAATTCAATCCAGCTTTCAAACTTAGAAAATCTGAGAATTTTGAACTTTCCAAGAATTATGTATCCAAACCAGGACCATGGTTTGAACCACGGGCCGTGGAATGGATTTGTCATTTGTCTTCTACAGGATTGGCCTCTTTTCTGAGAACTACAATTGGGTTCTATGGACTGTAGTTCATTCTACGGTTTGTTCTATCCACTCGTGGATTTAGATCAAACGGCTGAAAAATTCCCTAAGAATCACAAATTAGTCTACACACTATAGTTTGAACTACGACCCATCCTGTTAACAAGTAGAACCTCTTCTATAGCTTGTACTGATGCATATCTTGCGCTGTATCTTCTTGATGATGCAGATTCAGGTTCGGGTCCTTAGATTCGTGGCTAGAGATTAGATGGTGTCCCAACTTTGGGTGGTGAGTCCTCATACTTCGAGGACCAGTATCAGTTGTCTATCTTTATGGTTTCTGTTTAGTATTTGGAGTTAGCTGGGGGGGTCGTATCCCAGCAACTCATTATTTAGTTTTGAGACTTTCAGACATAGTAGAGATTCTGTATTTGTGTTTTAGATTCTGTTATGTTATGTTTGAGCTGTTGATGTCTCAGTCTATTTATCTCTTCAGTTTGATGCTTCCGTTAAGTTTATCCATGTTTGTTTAAGTCATGCTTTAGCAAATGGTTAACTTGGGGCACTTGTGGTGTCGAGTCCTGTGTTATGTCTAAGGGGTAGCCTCGGGGCATGACAAGACATGGTTGTGTTATATATTTTTTACCTGTAGTGCTTGTATGATTAGGCTAAATGAACAGGGAGAGATAAATGAGTTAAAATGGCTAAGTATGAATAGTGTCTTGGGCACTGGATATCTTGTGAGAATATGGGTTTGAGAACTCAGCTAAACATGTATTGTTGTTGATACATCTGGTACGAAGCGGGTATCACACTATTATGGTACATGGATGACCTAGGGTCTCCTGCAGGTCATGGCTAGTCGGCAAACATAATACCCTTAGCATGTGTGTACTCCTTTTACCTTGTTTGTATTATTGTATTGCTACTATGATGAGTTTGGCTGAGAACTGAGGTGATTACTCCTTTCCTCTCTTATGGTGCTATTCTATGTATTGTGAACATGATTTGGTTTCTATTGAATTGACTTGAAAGACTATTTGTGGGTTGCTTATATGCTAAGTGTTGGATTTCTATTACTTGTTATAGGTTTTGCTATGTACATGATATATTATTGGTCTCCTCTGATACCTACCAGTACATAGTGTGTTGTATTGGTACTACCCTATGCTCTTCTTTTATTGAGTGAAGTTCATGTTCCAGAGGCTGAGATGCAACCTCAGTTAGAGTAGAGAGACCGCTCGCAGATCCAAGGGTGAGCACTACCTTCCAAGCTACCAGGGATCTTCCACTAGTTGTTGTCCTTCTTTCGGGCAATGGAACTCTCCATTCTTATTATTTTTAGTTGATTATTAGATTCTTACAATATGTTGGTTTAGTAGTTCTAGAAGATGACTTTCAGGTTTTGGGGAAGTGTTTACTTGAATATTTTTGGCACATTCTTTTATTATTTTATAAATATTGATTCATTTATGGCTTAAGTGCAATATTTATCTATTTTCTTTGAATTGATTAAGTCTAGAGTGGGGTTTGGGTTGTTTGGTTCTCCCATCAGAGGGTTAGCATGAGTGCCAATCACGGCTAATCTAGGTCATGACAAAGTTGATATAAGAGCCCCAAGCGAAAGCAGTCGTTGTTCAAATATAGAACCCAACGAAGGTTGGAGTCGATCCTACAGGGAATATGGTAGGACTATGGTTGATTAGTGTTTACTTGCGTTGTTAGCCGTTTATTTCCCTATGTAGGTGTTTATTAATGTAACAAGTAATAATTGTAACTAGAATGTAAACAAGTAACACGTGACAGTTTTAAGAGTTGTATTCAATGAGAGAAGCGACCAGGGTAGTGTTCCCAATGAGATCATAACTTAGTAAGGAATTTGTACTTAGTAAACTATCTTGGTTCTTAGCATGCAGAATCAGTAAGTTAGGTTCACCTAAATCCTTAATCTGGCAGATAGATGAATTTCACCACACGCCTTGGTCCGGCCGTGGTTGTATGATTTACTAACCCTTACCCTGGATCCCAGATTAGCTATTCTCGGACAAGGTCAAGCTATTAGATGGGGGTTAATAGACTTAAATCTCCATCGTAGAACAACCCTTTTACCATCCGTTATCTCCTTGGTCCGACAAGTAAGGATAAGGCAAGTTCTAACATTGTGCATCGTTAAAAAGCAATCAAAATGAAGGGAAGAACAATACATGCATAAACACCTCCCCAGAATATCCAAGTACTTTGCCTACTTCGTTATTCTTTCATGGTTCTCACAACCCTAGTTGTGGATTTAGCTACTCATGGTTATAAGTAATTAATCAAAATTTATGTATGCGTTCATGATCATATACTTACAATCAGATGTAAAGAAATTCGTAAACTTGAATAGATGAAGATGGAAGTAATAACAAAGTACTATGGATGTCTATAATTCTCAAAACCAAGAATAAACCAAGATCATAATTTTTCAAATGTGTTTCCTATAAAATATCGAGCATAATGTGTAATAGAAAACCTACGAAAGGTATTTATAGACATTAAAAATCCTATCATAACTAAACTAGGAAAACTAGAATTGGCAGCTTCCACAGACGCAGTCTACGTTCCATGGAAGTTTTTACCGGTCCTCGTCAGTACTTGTGAAACTCAGAGATTTTGTCATCCTGCGGGTTCTCTTCCACGAGTTCATTCTACGACTCGTGACTTGAATCACGGCTCGTGGAATTGAGTCGTTAAACTCAGACTTTTGCTCCTTCTCTGATAAGGTTCCATGAGCAGGAATCATGACTCTTGAACAGGTCCACGGCTCATGGAAACATTCTTTAGAACTGAGGCTCCAGCACCATTTGCAGTACTCATTCCACGACTGACTTCCATGACTCGTGGAAGCATTCATGACTCAAGGGATTGAGTCGTAGAAGTCAGTTTTAGCCACTTTTGCAGTCTTTTCTTTGTACTTAGTCTCCGAACCATGTTTTCCTACTCAAGACTCAAAAACACATCAAATCTACTAAAAATTGCCAAAGAACATACTCCTATTTCAAGTTTTAAGCATCGACAGTGCCGCAAACCCACGGCACATCAACACCCTCAACTTAATTTTATTGGTTGTCCTCAAGCGATAGAACCAAACTATCATAGAACGATTCTTGAGTAAAAGAAAACCAGGAACTACGACAGTCATATGATTTAGCAATTCAGCTCACAATAATTTTTCCCCTCCTTTTCAGTACATTACAAGGGCACAAGTTCCTCTTATCAAGACAACACAAGAGGATCCATGGATGACATCACGCTATAAATAGATGCCATAGCATACACTTATGAGACTTACCCTAACAATCAACAGTCAAAGTTACTCTAGTGCCCTCACCACAAAGAAGTCCCAATCGCACGGTAATACAGTCAAAATATCTAGGACTGAACTAGAACACTCACACTAACAATGATATTCAAGCAATGCATGAACAAAACTATAGGCTTGCCCTAATTTTCTATGCCTCATCTTTCGAACGGTTGGATTAGGATCACTATAGGGCTTTACTCGACTTGTAACGTAGGCTCAGGGATGGATATGGTAGATATGGGAAATAGTGACTAAACCCTCCTTAACACTATGCTATGTTTCTTCCACTTTTCAGGCCAACTCTATTATTTCCTCCCTTTTACTCCTTTTGTATTCCTTCTTTTTCATCAAGTGACGGGACACATATAGTGAAGAAAATAGTTGTACAATCGATTTGGGATGATATGGGGAGTGATTTATGGTATATTTGTGATTTTATGGAGGGTTTGTAGGTATTTTGGTTTTTGAATATGATTAGGAGAGTGTAGAGTCGGTGTGGCTAAGAAAAATGGGGGAAACATTTAATTTGGGTGCGATTTAAACTATAGTGGGTCGCGAGTCGGGTCGGATTTTAGTGGGTGAACATTAAAGCCAATAAATACTTACTTGAGTTCCACGAGTTCGGTACACGAGTCGTGGACATAACCACGACATGTAGAACATACTCATGGAACAAGTTCTGCCACCCAAACTTTAGCCTGATTTTCACGAACTGGAACCACGACTCGTGGTTTGATTTACGGTTCATGGAACAGGTTAATAGAACTTGTTCTGCAAATGGCCAAATTCCTCTTTGTTGCACTAGTTGACTCAATGACTCGTAAATTGATCGACGGGTCGTGAAACTTTCTCGTGGAATCTAACTTACTCCTTATCTGAGTTTTATCTTTTCTAGCACTTTTCCTCCAATTGTTCCTACATATACAACAAGCATTAGCCTTGGGTTGCCTCCCAAGAAGCGCCTGATTTAACATCGAAGCATGACATGAGTGTTTTGGCTACTCAGACTTTGCCAAAAGACTTCCACAAAAGCAAAAGTAAAAAAGAAAAATCCAGGGGTTGCCTCCCATGCAGCGCCTGATTTAACATCGCGGCACGACGCAGGTTGCTTGATTACTCAGACTTCATCAAGCTCCTTGGGTGGGATGCATTCATCAAGGTTCCAGGCTTCAATTACTTTAAGTTCTTCTGCCGTACCCAAATATGCTTTGATCCGCTGCCCATTAGCCTTGAACCTTTTGCCATCATGTTTCTCAAGTTCAACGACCCCATGAGGAAACACTTGTACCACATTGAATGGTCCAATCCACTTGGACTTAAACTTGGCAGGAAACAAGCAAAGTATAGAATTGAAAAGCAGGACCAAGTCACTCGGCTGGAAATTTCTCTTTTCGATCTTTCGGTCATGAAACAATTTCATCTTCTTATTATATAAGGCTGAACTCTCATATGCATTCAAGCTGAACTCATCCAACTCATTCAATTGCCCAATACACTGCAATTATGCCTCAGACCAATCTATGTTCAGTTTCTTCAATGCCCACATGACCTTATGCTCTAACTCTACTGGAAGATGGCACGCCTTTCAAAACACAAGCTGATATGGTGACATACCTATTGGCGTCTTGAATGCAGTCCTGTATGCCTACAAAGCATCATCTAGTTTCGGTGACCAATCCTTTCTACTAGCATTGACAGCCTTTGAAAAGATTGACTTTATTTCGTGGTAGGAGACTTACACTTTCCCACTAGTCTGGGGATGATAGGGGGTTGAAACATTATGTTTTACTCTATATTTCTCTTGTAACGCCCGAAACGGCTTGTTGCAAAAGTGAGAACCTCCATCACTAATGATTGTCCTTGGTGTACCGAATCTGGAGAAGTTGTTCTTTTTCAAGAATATTGTGACACACTTACCCTCATTACTAGGAAGCGCAACCGCCTCCACCCATTTTGATACATAGTCAACAGCCACCAATATGTACCGGTTTCCATTAGACAACACAAACATGCCCATGAAGTCAATACCCCAAACGTCAAACAACTCAATCACAAGGAAGAGATTAAGAGGAAGCTCATGCCTCCTTGATATACCTCCTTATCTTTGAAACCTGCTGCAAGCTTTAGCGAAATAATGGACGTCTTTGTGAATAGTCAGCCAATAGTAGCTACATTGCAAGATCTTGTGTGCGGTCCGGATACCACTATGATGTCCCCCAACAGGGGATGAATGGCAAGCCTCTAGTATCGCCATCATCTTAGCTTCAGGCACACATCTCAAGATCATAGTATCAGCACACATACAAAACAAGAATGGCTCCTCCCAGAAGAATTTCTTAACATCGGACATGAACTTTCTTCTTTGGTGAACAAACATATCAGGAGGCACCAAATAACTTCCCAAGTAGTTAGCAAAATCTACAAACCATGGAATCAGGTATGTGAGGCAGCCCACACTTTCTCGTCTAGAAACCAATCATCAATCTCTTGTTCATCATTTAGCTTCAACATCACCTCTTCTTCTATTCTAGACAAGTGGTCTGCTAACTGATTTTCTATACCATTTCGGTCCTTGATTCAAATTCTAACTCTTGTAGTAGAAATACCCACCTAATCAATCTCGTCTTTGCATCCTTCTTCGCCATGAGGTAGCGAAGAGCTTCATGGTCAGTGTGCACCACCACCTTGGTGCCAAGCAAATAGGATATGAATTTCTCAAACACAAAGACCACAACAAGCAACTCTTTCTCAATCACCGTGTAGTTCTTTTGAGCAGGATTAAGTGCTTTGCTAGTGTAGTATATGGGATGAAGAATCTTTTCACGTCTTTGGCGTAGGACTGCTACTAGTGCCACTCCACTAGCATCGCACATAACCTCAAAAGGTTGATACCAATTAGGAGAGATAATAACAGGAGCGGAGATCAATTTTTCCTTTAGTGTATGGAATGCCTTCAAACATGCCTCATCAAAAACAAACTTTACCTCCTTCTCTAATAACTTGCACAATGGATTTGCAATTTTGGAGAAATCCTTGATAAATCTCTGATAAAAACCAGCATGCCCCAAAAAGCTTTAATTCCCTTTTACAGAAACTGGTGGAGGCAATTATTCAATCACCTCAATCTTTGCTTTATCAACCTCTATACCCTTCTTGGAGATTCGATGGCCAAGAACTATACCCTTTTTCACCATGAAGTGACATTTTTCCTATTTCAACACTAGGTTACAATCTTCACATCTTTTTAGCACACAACTCAGATGAGCCAAACAATCTTCAAAAGAGTCACCAACTACCAAAAAGTCATCCATAAATACCTCAATAGTGTCCTCCACCATGTCAGAGAAAATAGACATCATGCAATACTGAAAAGTCGCTGGTGCATTGCATAGACCAAAAGGCATCCTCTTGAAAGCAAGTGTCCCGTATGGACAGGTGAAAGTTGTCTTCTCTTGGTCTTCAGGTACAGTAAAAATCTGATTGTATCCTGAGTAACCATCAAGAAAACAATACCATCCTCTACTAGTGAGACAATCTAACATCTGATCCATGAACGACATCCGGAAATGATCCCTTTTAGTCCAAGCGTTCAACTTCCTATAATCCATGCATATGCGCCAGCCTGTAACTTGCCTCATTGGGATCAACTCATTCTTCGCATTTGGGACAACCATAATCCCACTCTTATTCAACACACACTGAAGAGGGCTCACTCACTTGCTATCCGCAATAGGGTAAACCACACATGTATCCAGCCACTTGATAATCTCCTTCTTGACAACCTCTTGCATAGGCTGATTAAACCTAAGCTAGTGCTCAATACTCGGAATGCAATCTAGGGTTAGCTAAATTTTATGATTGCATATTCCAGGCAAAATCCCAATGATGTCAGCAATATACCAACCAATGGCCCTTTTGAACTTTCTCAACACAGAAACTAGAGTTTAACTTGCCCTTCTCCTAAGTCTGCAACAATAATAACTGGCAATGTCTCATTAGCTCCAAATAACACAGACCAAAGATGAGACAGAAACGCCTTGAACTCCAAGACTAGAGGCACCTCAATAGATGGTATGGCAGGCGGTGTCTGTCTATTCTTTAGGTCTAAATCAAGCTTCTTCGGAGCGTAGGTATAAGACCCCATACCTGCAAGTTATTCATTCATATTATCATACTTTTCAATGTCATCTCAATAAAAATTCATAATCACAACTGCTAATGCTTCAACACCAAGTCTCTCCTCAACAGGCATAATTAGCTAATCCTCATCAACCACGTCAATAACATAAACCACTCGCATATCGTCATGATGCTTCATAGACTGGCAAACATTAAAAGTAACTACCTCATCATTCAATCTGAACTTTATCTTCCCAGTCTGTAAATCAACCAATGCGCTTCCAGTAGCAAGGAATGGTCGTCCCAAGATGATAGGAACCTAAAAATCCACCTCACAGTCAAGAATCACAAAGTCCGCATGGAAGATGAAAGTATCAACTTTCACAAGCACATCATAGAGAATCCCTACAAGCATTTTCTCTGTGCAATCTGCCATAAGAAGTCGCATTCTAGTCGATTTGGGGACTCCCAAGCCCAACTGATTAAACATTGCTAGTGGCATCAGATTGATTCTAGCACCCAGATCACATAATACCTTAGCAAAGTAGAATGCTCTAATAATGCAAGGAATAGTAAAAGCTCCAGGATCTTCCTTTTCCTACACCAACGAATGGGAGGCTATTGCACTATAATGGTGCAAATTAGAAACAAGCTCAAAGCTTGCCATTCTCTTCCTAGTCACCAGACCATTCGTGAATTTAGCATATCCAGGCATCTGCTCCAATGCTTCACGTAAAGGAATAATGACTGAAAGTTGTTTCGGTATGGAGATGAACTTGTGAAACTTACCGTCTTCAACCTTTCTCTTCAATCTATATGGGTAAGGTGGAGGAGGCAATGGGATGGGCTTCAAGACTGGCACAACCTCTTTATTTTTCACTTTTCCCTCAAAAGACTTCTTCTCGCTTTGACCTTCACCACTGTCTTTCTCTTCAGACTCTACTACAATATCATCGTCATTAATTTCAGGCTCGGCTGGCTCATCAACAACCATCTGCAAAGGAGGATCAATAGTCCATTTTCCACTTTGGATAGTCACAGCCATAACTTGTCGATCATTTTTTGGATTATGAATTGTATCACTTGGGAGAGTACCCTTTTGATGCAGGTTCAAGGTTGTAGACATTTGAATCATTTGTGTCTCAAGCTGCTTTATTGCTATAGAATGAGACTCAACCTTCTGACTCATACCATAAAGATCCGCGCGTATATCCTTTAAGCTTTCCTCCATAGCATCAACCTTTTGCAATAACTTGTTCATCAGCTATCTCATGGGTGGGAGTGGTTGATCATAACCTGATTCGCAATTTCCAGGAGGGACATATAGGCCTCTCCTATCATTCTTTTAGACATCTCTCTTCTGTAAATCACCATCACTACCCATGCTACTGTCTCTATATCTTGGCCGATTATAGTTTTTCTCTTTGTTCTGAACTTGATTTCCTTGGCCATTAGCCTTGAAACTCATTCCTTGATCATTCAGGTAACTAACTTTCTCATCAACATCATACTCATCTTGCCTTCGTGCTCTTCCTTGTGAACCAATTGCCTTTACCTTTTCCAGCCCGCCATTAAAAATTTGCTTCGCAATTAGATCCACAGTTGTTTGCAAGCTAGCAAAACTCTATTTAATATCCTAAAATTCTTGATGGTCGATGGAGTTCCCCACTAAATAAGTATCCAGTGCATTCTCAGCTTCTCTAGTGTGCCAGGCTCTATTAATCTTGGTGACCCTATCAGGCATCTCAGACGTGTCATAATAAGTGTTCTCCATGAATGCTCCCCCAGTCACTATATCTGCTACCACCTTTATGTTGGCACTCAATGCTCGGTAAAATATCTCCATCAGATTCTGAGAAGGGATTTTGTATTTTGGGACCTATTTCAGCTTCTTATTGAACCTTAACCATGTTTCATGCAGTGCCTTCGTGGGTATCTGCTTGAAGTTATAGATCTCTTTTTTCAGCTGCAGCGTCTTATTCGATGGAAAGAACCTCTCAAGGCACTGATTCCTCAGCTCCAGCCATGTATATATAGAATTTTCGGGTAGCTCAATCAGCCAAATATTTGCCTCTCCAGTAAAAAAAAAAGGCAATAGCCTCAGTAGCATCTTGCTCCACTCCTGGGAGATTATATGCTTTGTAGATTCCCACAAAATTAGACATATTAAAATTTGCATCCTCAGCAGGAAACCCAGAAAACAGTCCTTTCAGGTTCAGCAGCTAGATCATGGTGCTGGTAATGTCAAACTTTATACCTACTGGCAGTGGTGGCACTACTATGGGTCCAGTAGTTCCTACGTTATCCACATCATAATCATTAATGTTATACCGAGATACTTGTTGTGGTTTCTACAACTGTCGACCCCTGTTGCCTCTTGGTACGACTTGTCCTCTAGGCAAATTTCGGTGAGCTGCCCTATGTGCTACACCTTGGGCATTTATTGCATCTTGATGAGAAACTTGTTATCGTTCTTTCCTTGCTTGCTCAGCTGCCGCATTTTGAGCTATGAGGTTTGCTGCAATTGCAGCATCTTCAGTAGTGAGGGAATCTTCTTCTTCCTTTTTCCTATGCTCCTCTTCGGCGAACAACCGGGGTGTAATATGCTCTGGTGTCTCATGCTCTCCCTCTTTATCCATGTTTCTTAAAGTTCAGAAGAGTTCAGGATCATATGGTATCAGGGGATTGCCTTGACTCCTTGTACTGGGCATGCACAAGTGTGCAACCTGCGTCACAAAACAAAAATAACAAAAAAAGTAAAATCAGGAAAATAAGGACTAATAGTGAAATAAACACAATCCCTCTTAATCCTAAACCGTATTCCCTGGAAACGGTGCCAAAATAAATTACACCTCCTTTTAAAAGTGTAAGTAGTTGTTGTTCAAATATAGAACCCAATGAAGGTTGGGGTCGATCCGACAGGGAATATGGTAGGCCAATGGTTGATTAGTGTTTACTTCCATTGTTAGCCATTTATTTCCCTACGAATGGGGGTTTTAATGTAACAAGTAATAATTATAACTAGAATGTAAAAAAGTAACACGTGACAGTTTTAAGAGTTGTAATCAATGAGAGAAGCGACTAGGGTAGTGTTCCCCATGCGATCATAACTTAGTAAGGCATTTGTACACTAGCTTGGTTCTTAGCATGCATAATCAGTAAGTTAGGTTGACCTAAATCCTTGTTCCAACACATAGATGAATTTCACCACACGCCTTGGTCTGGCCATGAGTGTATGATTTACTAACCCTTACCCTGAATCCCAGATTAGTTATTCCCGGACAAGGTCAAGCTATTAGATGAGGGTTGATAGCCTCAAATCTCCATTGTGAAACAACCCTTTTCCCATCTGTTACCTCCTTGGTTTGGAAAGTAAGGATAAGGCCAGTTCTAATGTTGCGCACCATTAAAAAGCAATCATAATGAAGGGAAGAACAATACATGCATAAACACTGCCCTAGAATACCCAAGTACTTTGCCTACTTTGTTAATCCTTCATGGTTCCCACAACCTTAGTTGTGGATTTAGCTACCCATGGTTATAAGTAAATAATCAGAAGTTATGTATGCGTTCATGATCATATACTTACAATCATACGTAAAGAAATATGTAAACTTGAATAGATGAAGATGGAAGAAAGAACAAAGAACTATGGATGTGTATAACTATCAAAACCAAGAATAAACCAAGATCACAATTTTCGAATGTGTTTCCTATAGTATAGAGAGCATAAAGTGTAAAAGAAAACCTAGGAAAGATATATATACATTAAAAATCCTATCCTAACTAAACTAGGAAAATTAGAATCGGCAGCTTCCACGGACACAGTGTACGGTCCTTGGAAATTTCTACTAGTCATTGTCAGTAGTCGTGAAACTCAGAGATTTTGTCATTCTATAGGTTCCCTTGCAAGAGTTTATTCTATGAATCGTGACTTGAATCACGGCTCGTGGATTTGGGTCATCAAACTCAGACTTTTGCTCTTTCTCTGGTCAGGTTCCATGAGCAGGAATCATGACTTGTGAATAGGTCTACGGCTCATGGAAACCTTCCATAAAACTCAGGCTCTAGCACCATTTGCATTACTCATAACACGACTGACTTCCACGACTCGTGGAAGCATTCACTACTCATGGGATTGAGTAATAGAAGTTAGTTTTAGCCACTTTTACAGTCTTTTATCCATACTTAGTCTCCAAACCATGTTTTCTTACACAAGACTTGAAAACACATAAAATCTACTAAAATTCTATAAAGAACATACTCCAATTCTAAGTTTTAAGCATCGAAAGTGCCGTAAACTCACGACACATCAAGTTTATTGATCTAGTTGTACCAAAACTAGTCTAGTAGAGTCTTTTAAAAGGATATGGAGACATCTATACTTCTATGTTTGAGGCTATAGGACTTTAGGAAATCTCAACTTCTTTCTCTCCTCGTACCATAACTTGATTCCAATTGATATTTGGTGATCCAAATTGGTATATAACACTTTCACTCTTATTCTCATAGATGGTGAGGAGACATTTATCTGAAGCTAGAGCAGAATCACCTGAACTAGTTGTTGAGGCTGCAGTTCATGGTAGAGGAAGGAAAAAAGGTAAGCTCGCCAGGGGTGGAGCTTGAGCTGCAGCTCCAGCTTATGAAAGGTCAACATCTTTTCCTCGTAAGAGAATGTTTCTAAGGTTTAAGTGAAGGAAGAGGTTTGAATTGAGTAGAATGAGGTGGTAGAGCTAGTCCAAGGTATAGGACCGCACCCAGTTCAGGGAGGTGTATAACAAGCCTTATTATCATCTGAGGTAATCCAGCAGGTTTGGAACTTTCTTAGTGGTTTTGCAGGGGATGGGGCTATTCCTACGGTCCCTATTGTCCATCATCCAATGACCCAGTATGTTGCAGCTATGGCACCATAGTTTCCTCTTTATTATTTCCTCTCAGTTGTTCTAATGCTCCTAGTATGCATAAATGTCTCACCAATTCAGTTCAATCATATTTTAGTTAAAGCTCAGTTATTGTGTCAGTACTTCAGCTATTAGATCTCAGTTGGTAGGGATTAAGCTCTTTCCCTCCAATATCAGCTTATTTAGGCTTCATTCTAGGTTTAATGATCCCAAGGGATAGATATTTTAACGCCTCATAATTTTAACCAGAATTTAGACTGGCACATAAGCTAGTTTTCTATAGAATTTCAGCTCCACGGACAGAGACACAGGCCATGGGAGGTCCCACAAGCTATGAGCCCAGCTATGGAAGCTGTTGCAGTGAACACTAGCTCCACTAGATGTCCCATAAGGCGTTGCAGTGCCATGCCATGAGTTAGCTTGGGGTCACTTGTGTCTCTAGGCACCATGTTACTTCTAGGGTTTAGGCTTGGGGCGTGACACCTCTATTTGTCATTTGGATGATTCCATTGAGTCTGAAATGTCCTTTTTTGTTGGGTGGCATATTTGATTTGTGAGCACGAGATTCCGAATGAATCCTCCTGGTCCATCCATTTAATTTTTAGTCTTGTTGTGCTTTTGGTGTAGCTAAAGGCCCTTCATTGCATTCGTGATGAGGGCATTGCGATCTCAAAGGTCAAGGAAATTGACCATCGCATTTATGAGTTGGATATAGCATTCATGATGAAGGAGCTGGTGGACCTAGATTGGGTCCCATTTTTGCATTTATGAGTGGACCATCATGATCGTGATGGGTCCCCTGATGCTTCTTCGCTTTCGCGAAGGGTCCTTTGCATTCGCTATGAAGGACCCCTGGCCTATATAATACTCCAACTTTTTTTTCTCCTCCATTTCAAACAAAAATTCCATTTCTTTAGAGCTCAGGAGCTGATTTTAAAGAGTTGCTCATCCTAACTAACTTCGGGTAAGTTCTTCATGTTACCCTGCTCCTTTTCCATTAGTTTTACTTGTATTACATCTTTAAATTCCATAGCAATCCATGCTTTAATCCTCAATTTAATTTCTTGATCAAATGAACTTTAAGGGCTGTTTTGGGCCTTGAAACATATCCCCTTTGCGCCCAAATTTCTGGCATAGGTTTGGGACCCCTTTGAGAGCATAATTGTGATTTTTGTTTTTGTTTTCATAAGTTGTCCCTGAGGGTCGATTTCTAACTCAATTTCTGATACAAAATTCTAAATATCAATATAGGTTTCATTATTCCTATCATGGTGCATAAAACATATTTATGATAGAGTGGCAACGATCCAAGGCTATTCGGAAGGGGAAGGCATACAATTGATGGTTCGTTCTTGCAGTTTCCCCCTAGGTAGGTTACAATTTACTTCTTTTAGACTTAGCTTAGTTAGATTCTATATTTTATAAGTTTTACGATAGTTAGGGATGTTTGCAGGATAAAATTAGGCCTAAATAATCCTTACTTATAAATTGTCCATCTTCTGGAGCTTAGATTAGTACCTTCGTCGTAAAGCCTTAGCTTAGGTTTCTCTTACCCTTAAGGTGATTAGAATAGAACCCTTAGCATAGAATTAGGGGTATTTTCGTGATAGAATAGGTTGTTACTAATAGTTAATTTTATTGCTCTATTTTCTCTTTTACTTTCATTTATTGTGTAATTATGGGCCCGAGGCCATGGTTTTGGACTGGACGAGATTCCATGTTAGTATCTCTTCCTTGAGGGGTGGTTTTACTGTGTTTGATATATATCCATATATTTACAATGAGTTTTATGATGGCACTTATATATTTTTACATTCATACACATGGTTCACGATGCGATTTAAAAGAGAAATATTGGTTTTCTGGTTCTAAAAAGAGTTTTTTCACCCTTACTAAATATTTTAGATTTCTTAAAAGATTTGTACTACTTTGCTTCTAATTTTGATCTTCTAAAACTAAATACCTCATCTTTTAACTAATTTGGGCTTCGAGAAGAGCATATTTACTTACTATTACGTTTGATGTAAGATTCCAAACTCATATTTACTTACTGTTACTTTGGATGTATGATTCTGGACTCATATTTACTTACTGTTATGTACGATGTAAGATTCTGAACTCATATTTACTTACCATTTCATATGATGTAAGATTCTGGACTCGTATTGCATTAGCCTCGTACTGCATCACATTCATCTCATAATCCATCACATTTTATTCTTTCCTATTTTTACCTTGAGTTCCTATTTCCTTTTTTTATTATTATTATGTCCAGCATTTTATTCTGATTATATGAGATTCGGGTTCAATTTCGGACTTCTACAGTTACCTTATGATTATCTTCATTATTTTTAAACTTCTAGGATGATCAAAATGCTTAGTTTACTTTTATGCCTCATATATTATATATTATCTTCAAAGCTCGGTCGATCTATGATGCTTACTGAGTATCCTGTATTTTGCTACTTATACTACATTTTTGCATCTTTTTCTAATGTAGCACCTAGTATTAGCCACCCTGGTTGATCATCTACTAGTTCGAGGCCAACTGCTGTTCAAATCATGGTGAGCTCCTAGTATCCGAAGATTTATTGCTTTCTCTCTACTCTTACTATCTTTATTTTATACTTTGGATAGATTGTAGTATCTTGTATAGCTTTATTCTAGTTAATTAGATGCTCTTATACCGGTGACACCAGGTCTAGGGTTTGGTTCTTATGTACATATATTTTTTCTTTCTTGGTCTCTTTAGGTCCCATTTGTATATTTTATACCATTTTGTATATATGTATAACAATGGCTCTTTTCCTTATCTTTATCTTACTTTTGCCTTTTTTTGTCTTAGCTTATATTATAGTATTGTATCTGGGGTTTGGCTTGTCTATTGGAGGGTTTTAGTAGGCGCCATCATTGCTCAATTTTGGATCATGATAGTGTGGTATCAGAGCTTTAGCTTCACCAATCATACTAGTACAAGAGCAATTGTCTAGTAGATACTCGTGAATCAGTACGATGACGTCTGTATCTGATTTGTGAAAGGCTATAGGGCATTCTTAGGAAAATTTCCATCTTTTTTGATTCCTTATCATGCATCATTGATTCTATTGACTTCTAAATATAATTTGTTTTAATCTTTTTAGATGGTTTTGATGAGATGGAGAGCAGGTAAGGATAATGCCCCTGCGAATGCAGTTAGAGCCCTAACTAGGGGATAGGGCAAAGGTCGACTTAGAGGTTAGGGTAGGGCATGGGATGTGGCACTAACTTACATGTAGGCTAGGGTACTATCACCAGAGCCAATGGTTAAGGTAGGTGATATTCACTTTGAGCCAGAGAGCATGGGGCCAGCCCATCATCCGACAGGTTTTATGGCTAAACCAGTTTTACAAGATACTTTGGTTTGGATCCTTAGTTTCTTAGAGGGTATGTTGAAGCCCAAGGCTTCACCTAGTACTTCTAGTGGCTCACATGTTTAAGAAGAAGCTCAAACTTCAGCCTTAGCAATGACACATCATTCAGGAGTGCAGCCTGCCACTATGACTCTCTAATTAAAGGTGTTGCCTTTTTTGATAGTTGTCCAGCCTATAGTAGACAAGATGGTTATGTCTTCTGAGAAGCAGAAGATGCTGGGTAGGTTTATTTGGTTAGGTCGTCTGAGGTTTCATGGTGCTTTGGGGGAGGATGCTCACTAGTTCTTGATCAGTTGCCAGGAGAGGTTGCATAAAATTTGGTTAGTAGAGTTGCAAGGATAATATTGCACCTTATTTCATTTGGATGGTACAACAAAGTAGTGGTGGAGGTCTTATATTGCTTTTAGGACAGACCGGGTCACCTCTGATTACTTGGGCTCAATTTTCTGAGGATCTTTTGGAGAAGTATGTTTTGTCCAGCATAAAAGTGCAGCTGAGAGATGAGTTCACCAGGTTAGAGTAGCGCTCTATGATTTTTTTTGAATATGAGGTCCTCTTCCACGAGTTGGCTAGGCATGCCAATATAATTCTACCCACCGAGCATGAGATGGTGCACTGCTTTGTCAGAGGGTTGACCTTATAACTTTGTCTAGCTACTGAGAGAATGGTAGTCATGTGCCAGTATTTCTTAGATGTAGTTGATTATGCCTACACCATTGAGAGTATACATAGCGAGGCCACCAGAGAAGCTATACTGGTTTATAGTTCTTAGGTAGAGGCTTCTTTGGTAGGGGTCAGAAACAACAATGCTTCCAGCATAGCATACCTATTCAGGTGGTACTACAGACTTCTGATAGTGGGTATTCAGTTCAGATCAGTTAGGGAAGCCAGAGTTCTAGTTAGGCATCTCGTGGTACATATTTTGAGTATTCAAGCTATGATTGCCAGTGTGGTTCAGCAATTTCCATGGATATTAGCAGACAATAGTTGTTGTCAATGTGGTGTGTTGGGTCACTTTGCCAAATATCACCCTAGATTCATATATGGTGGTCAGCAGGGTCAGTCAGTTTAGGCCCACAAGGCTCCAGTGCCATAGGCTTAAGGGGATGGGTAGGGTAGTAGGGATGGTCCCTAGGGTGATCAAGGTGGTCCTCAATTTGGCTGAGGCTTCAGATGCTATCATCACAAGTATGATCTCTATTTGTCATGCCTCTTCATTGTTTGATCAAGGTCTATATTTTTGTATGTATCTGCTTATTATGCTACTCGTCTAGAGTCTACTTATGAGTTATTGTATGTGCCTATGCATGTAGATACTCCAGTAAGAGATTCCTTAGTAGTGGATCATGTTTATAAGGCTTGTGTAGTGACTATTCTGGGGTATGATACGTGGGTAGACCTGATTGTGCTAGATATAGTTGACTGATGTAATTCTAAGCATGGATTGGTTGTCTTCTTATTATGCAGTCTTGGATTACTTTGCCAAGATTGTTACTATGTGTATTCCTAGTATTCCTCCTATGGTATGGAAGGGTACCGATAGCCAGGTTCCAATGGGAGTTATATCTTTTCTAAGAGCCCCAGCGGTTATGTCACGCCTCAAATTACATTTAGACGGACAGGCACTCGATGCCCTAAAGGCCCGAGAGAACCAACTTATAACCTGTGATTCATCATGCATATAACTATTACAATTAAGAAGCTTTGACTATAGATAAGCTGCCTGAATAACAAGACCAACATAGATAGGCCCAAAACTTATGTACACGATCTGGCCATTGAGGCAACAACTGTTAAGAGCAAAGACATAACTAAGTTTTACTTTAACATTGGTCTACAAAGCCTCTACAAGATAGACAAACTTAGTTTAGGTCGGGACAGGGCCCCGCCTTACCCGTAACTATACAATACCCAAAATATATACCAAAGACTCGGTAAAGCCCCGAATCAACCTGGAGCTCACCAACAGCAGCCGAGTGTCCTGTGCTCCTACTGGGGAGGACTACTAGCAAGAGTACATGTGCCTGCGGCATGAAATGCAGCGTCCCCATGAGGGACGTCAGTACGAGAGAATGTACTGAATATGTAAGGCATAAAGTAAACCATATGTAAACAAGAGCTCAAATAGAAAAAGGTATCAGTGCATAAACATGTAAATAAGAACAGAAGATCACATTCGCTTACACTTGCGAAATCATGTATATTACGTTCTTTGGTTACTCTTCTTTGCTTTATGATCATTGTAAGGCATGTAATACACGTGACCAACTGATCAGTGGTAGAAGATGAGTCCCATGCTAGGCAATTTAACCCCTGGGATGCTGCCCTCATAAATATACAAATTGGGATCGACCCATGCTAGGCTTTCGCCCCTAGGCTGCCACCCATAAGTACACAAATAGGGATCCACCCATGCTAGGCTTTCACCCCTGGGCTGCCACCCACACATATACAGATTACTTCATTTAGTTTCTTTAATCTTTGAGATTGTTACTTTGGTGGTTGTAACCTTTATTGAGCTCAAAACTATGGACCAGTAGTAGAAGACATGTGGACATGCACTTAAGGCAGTAACAATGATATAAGGAACAAACGTAACATCAACATACTATTTAGGAGCTTATATGATACAATGAACCTCATTTGGCTTAGAGAATAACTCACAAAGCTTGCTGTTGAAAGTACCTTTACTAGGAAACTCACTTCGTTGGTAACAACACAAATATAAGAGTTCATGCCAAGGAATATGAAACTGAGAATCCTTACATACCTTGTCGTGTAACTCGGATATTACAACGAATTAAGCTTCCCCCTTTCAGATTATTTATCTACAATAAAATAAGTGGCAAAACTAGTATTAGTAGCTAGTTAACCAATTTGGGCTACTTGATCCCACTAAATCAGTAACTAGGCAGTAAGCTCATAATTGATCAAACAAAGAGTGTTCCTTTCACCTCTTCTCCTCTAAACATATCTACATACTGTACGACCTTCTCATAAGGTCCCTTGAAACTCTTCCGACTTCACAACATATACCAAACAACATACAAAGGTGTGCAGGCAGCAAGTTAACATAACACCCAATTAAGTGGTGTATTACCACACCCTCCTTCCATACTTCAATACAACTTCACACACCCTTTTACAAGTTCAACCAAGCTGTTCCAAATATATACACATAAAACCGCTCCTAAAACAATCCCAAACATCCTTCAACATAATAAGAAAGTATTTTAACTCAAGGATTCCAATCACTACCCCATGGTTCTTGACACAAACACATACAGAATTCTCCATCAAACTTGCATATAAAAAAGGGGTAAAAATGGGCAATAACTTTACCTTAAATTCTGAAAATCTGTCCTCCTAACTTGTACTTCTTCAAGAGCTTGAACTCCCCTTCAACTTAGCTTGAAAAGAGGGAGAATACTTTAAGAACCCTAATGGTATTTTATGGCTGCTATGTGAAGCTAAGAGAGAGAGAGAAAGAAAGAACTTCTAAAATCTGTTTTTTTTCAAGTTAAAATGAGTGAAATGAGTTGGTCTTAACCCCTTTAAAGGGGGGCTGCTTTGGCCGACTTTCCTTGCTCATTTTGAGCCACAAAATGTCAAGAAGGTGATACACCTACTTGGCCATTTTACATGGGCTTTGTTGGACTTAACCTTATTGAGCCTTGGCTGCCAATTCTTTCCCTTTCTTTCACTTCTTTGGGCCAGAATTTATTCAAGTGGGTGATGGGTGTACGTGGCCCTCTAAGCTAGTCAAAATAGTCTTAGTAGGTGATGCACCTACCTAGTTCTTTAGGCTGGTCAATAAGTCAAAGTAGGTGATGCACCTACTTGTCACCTACTAGCTTAGTTAAGTCAAGCAAGCAGCATACTTATTTTATTCTATTTTCTAATTTCTAATCCCTTTTGCTTTAACTTAACACTTCACCCTAAATATTTACTCAAATACAACCTTACCATCTCGAGCTTAAATACTTTTGTCGAGGTTAACTTGGCCGTTTACGTGCTGAACTGAATGGGGCATTACAGCACCTCCCAATACACATTAAACTATCACTGCTCATATAAGAAACTCGGTCCCTCACCTATATGACAAGGCTATATCAAGTGATATATGAATAGGACTAGTATATGCTGAATACGGGATGTTACATCCTCCCCTTCTTAGGAACATTCGTCCTCGAATGATATTAAAGTTAACCAGCCCAAACAAGCTCAAGCCTAAGTTAAGTACCACTATTAGACAGATAATATATATAGACTTATACTTACTCGTTACTGCCTCAACTCGACACTTCCACCTTTCTCATTGGACTGAAATAGATGAGGATACTTGGATTTCATCGCTTCTTCCGCTTCCCATGTAACTTCTTCTACTTGTTGGTTTCTCCACAGTACTTTTACGGAAGCTACTTCCTTATTTCTTAGCCTCTTAACTTGGCGATCCAGAATAGCAATGGGTACTTCTTCCTAAGTGAGATCTCCCATAACTTGTACATCTTCAATAGGAGTAATACGAGATGGGTCACCTATACACTTTCGAAGCATTGAGACATGAAATACCGGATGGACTGTTGAAAGCTCTTGGGGTAGCTCTAACTCATATGCGACTTGGCCAACTCTTCGAATAATATTATATGGCCCTATATAGCGTGGACTTAACTTTCCCTTTTTACCAAATCTCATCACCCCTTTCCTTGGTGACACCTTCAAAAATACCCAATCTCCTATAGCAAACTCCAGCCCTCTTCTTCTAATATCTGCATATGATTTGTATCGACTTTGAGCCGTTGCCAGCCGCTGTTGTATCACCTTAACTTTTTCCATAGCTTGATGAACAAGATCTAGCCCAAATAAGGTAGTTTCACCCACTTCAAACCATCCGATTGGTGATCTACACTTCCTCCCATATAAAGCTTCATAAGGTGCCATTTTGATACTTGAATGGTAGCTATTGTTGTAAGAAAACTCAATAAGTGGTAAATGGTCATCCCAGCTACCTTTAAAGTCCAATACACCAGCTCGTAACATATCCTCAAGTGTTTGGATTGTACGTTCTGCCTGACCATCCGTTTGAGGGTGAAAGGTCGTACTTAAATTCACTTGTGTTCCCAAACTCTTCTGAAATGATTTCCAAAAATTCGCGGTGAATTGAGCTCCCCTATCAGATATAATAGAGATTGGGATTCCATGTAGCCAAACTATCTCTTTAATATACAACCTTGCATACTCTTCAACTGTATAAGTAGCCTTAACCGGCAAGAAGTGGGCTGATTTGGTGAGTCTATCAACTATCCCCCATATGGAGTCAAACTTCCGAAATGAGCGAGGCAGACCAGTGACAAAATCCATGTTGATCATGTCCCACTTCCAAATTGGAAGGTCTATATGTTGCATATAACCTCCAGGCTTTTGGTGCTCTACTTTAACTTGTTGACAATTTGGACATTGAGAAATAAATTCTGCAATGTTCTTCTTCATGTCACTCCACCAATACACTCCTTTCAAGTCATGATACATTTTAGTTGAGCCCGGATGGATAGAATATCTTGAATGATGTGCTTCTGTCATACTTCTCTCCCTTAGTCCATCTATATTAGGCACACACAATCTGTTTTGGCACTGGAGTACTTTGTTTTGCGTAAGCTCAAATGCCCTTGTCACCCCTTTTTGTACATTCTCCTTAAGCTGTAATAGAATAGGATCCTTATATTGCTTCTCTTTTACTTCGACTACTAATGAGGATTCTGCTGCATTTTGCACAATAATCCTTTTATCTTGAGATTCAAGAAGGCGAACCCCCAAGCTAGCTAGTTGGTATAGATCCTTAGCTATTCTTTGTCTTTCCATGGACTGCCCATAGGTGTTTGCCATTGTCCTACGACTTAAAGCATCAGCCACCACATTTGCTTTCCCCGGATGATACAAGATATCAACACCATAATCTTTTAATAACTCAAGCCATCTTCGCTGCCTCAGATTCAGATCCTTCTGCTTAAAGATATATTGCAAGCTCTTATGGTCCGTATATATGTCAACATGAACCCCCTACAAGTAGTGGCGCCATATCTTTAAAGCAAATACAACCGCTGCTAGCTCTAGATCATGGGTTGGATAATTTTTCTCATGTGGCCGCAACTGTCTTGAGGCATAAGCTATTACTTTACCATGCTGCATCAATACGCATCCTAAGCCCACTCCCGATGCATCACAATACATTGCATACCCTTCTATGCCTTCTGGAAGTACCAATATAGGTGTAGAAGTCAACTTATTTTTCAGCTCTTGGAAGCTTCTTTCGCATGCATCTCTCCATTGGAACTTGGCTGCCTTGTGTGTTAGCTTTGTTAAGGGTGCAGAAATAGAGGAAAATCCCTCAACAAACCTTCTATAATAACCTGCCAACCCAAGGAAACTACGAACCTCCGTAGGTGTTGTAGGTCTTGGCCAGTTCTTCACGGCTTCTATCTTTTGTGTATCAACCCTTATTCCTTCATCAGAGACAATATGACCCAAGAATGCCATAGATTTTAACCAAAATTCACATTTAGAAAACTTTGCATATAGCTTACGATCACGAAGAACCTGTAACACCTGCCATAAGTGATTAGCATGGTCCTACTTTGATCTTGAATAGACCAAGATATCATCTATGAATACAATCACAAACACGTCCAAGAATGGCTTGAACACCCTATTCATCAGATCCATAAAAGCTGCTGGTGCATTTGTTAGCCCAAATGACATAACTAAAAATTCAAAATGACCATACCGTGTTTGGAAAGCTGTCTTGGGTATATCTTTCTCTTTAACTTTTACTTGATGATAACCCGACCTCAAATCAATCTTCGAGAAACACTTAGCACCCTGTAACTGGTCAAACAACTCATCAATCCTAGGAAGGGGATATTTGTTCTTAATTGTCACCTTATTCAACTGCCGATAGTCAATACACATTCTCAATGAGCCATCTTTCTTACGTACAAATAAACCCGGTGCTCCCCAAGGGGATATACTAGGCTTTATGAATCCCTTTTCTAACAAATCTTTTAATTGCTCCTTCAATTCTCGTAATTCTGCCGGGGCCATCCTATATGGAGGGATGGAGATGGATTGAGTACCTGGAATCACATCAATACCAAACTCTATCTCTCGTTCTGGAGGCAAACCTGGAAGCTCTTCGGGAAATACATCAGAAAATTCATTTACCACTGGAATAGACTGAAGATCTAGTGGCTCCGCATCTATATCTCTCACTCTCACTAGATGACATATGTACCCTTTTGACATCATCTTCTTTGCCTTAAGATAAGAAATAAACTTACCTCTTGGTGTCCCAACATTACCTTTCCATTCAAGGACTGCCTCTTTTGGAAAATGGAAACTCACCCTCTTAGCTCGGCAATCTACCATGGCATAACATGAAGCCAACCAATCCTTACCCATTATAACGTCAAAATCTATCATATCTAGCTCAACAAGGTCAGCCAATGTGTTACGGTCACAAACAGTTACTATGCAATTACGATAGACTTTTCTAGCTATAATAGACTCGCTAGT
Source organism: Jaltomata sinuosa (assembly GCA_003996215.1). Classification (NCBI taxonomy): domain Eukaryota; kingdom Viridiplantae; phylum Streptophyta; class Magnoliopsida; order Solanales; family Solanaceae; genus Jaltomata; species Jaltomata sinuosa. Next base: position 57,626 of record QJPP01001180.1, on the reverse strand, counting down.
TGGCGTAAATACTTCAAATGGTTTAACCAATAATTCTGGCGTTCCTTCAAACTTTCTAGCAATCAATGGAGTTACATATGATAATGTAGAGCCTGGATCAATTAATGCATATACATTATATGAAAAGATGGACAATGTACCTGTAACCACATCAGGTGAAGCCTCCAAATTCTGTCGTTCCGCTAGAGCATATGTACGATTTTGAACTCCACTAAAACTAGCAGTTCCTCTACCACCTCTACCACGACCTGCAGGCACTTGTGGCCCCCTACCTAAATAAGGCACCGATGATGATGATGCAGCAACCGATCCAGTAGGTTGTGCCATGCTACCCATGCCCCTTTGAGGGCAATTTCTCATCATGTGTCCCGGTGTACCCCACCAAAAACAAACATTTGTTCCAAGCCGACATATACCTAGATGATTTCTTCCACATTGTTTACAAAACTGTCTAGGAGGTCTTGGTTGGCTCGCACTTCCCTGTTCTTGGTACCCCGCTACTTGTGAGCCTTGACTCTCACTCCTTTGCCCAAATTGATTAGCCCTAGACCCTTGAAACCGAGGTGGAGCGCTAGCTGTAGAGTAGGAAGATGATGGCCTAGGCAGTCTATTAGAAAACCGAGGCCTAAACTCACCTTGGGATGGCGTAAACTGGCCCATAGATCTGGCCCTCTTGGACTGCCCTCTTCCCGACTCTTGTGTCCTTCTCCTTTGCCTTTGATCCTCCATCTTTTGTGCAAAAGCTTGTATCCTTGCTATATCCATATCTTTGTTCAAAGAAGCAATAGTACAATCCCTAACCAGATATGAATCCAATCTATCCACGTAACGATGAACTCTATCCTCCATAGTAGCTACTACATTAGGAGCATACCTGGCCAAAGAATTAAACTTGAGACTATACTCTCTCACGCTCATATTCCCTTGATAAAGATTTAAGAACTGAGTTGCACGGGCCTCCCGAATCTCCAATGGCAGATAATGGTCAAGGAATGCCTTTTTAAACTCTTTCCATTTAGCTGAAGGTGTATTTATACCCCTAGATTGTTTCCAAGCTTCGTACCACAATACAGCCACACCTTTTAATCTATATGTTGCCAACTCAACTGCTTCCTTACCAGATACATGCATAATATCTAAGGTCCTTTGGATTTGATCAATAAAGTCTTGTGGATCTTCATTAGGATCTGACCCGGTAAATGATGGAGGGTCCAAATTAAGGAAATCACGTATCCGCACACTAGCTTCCCTATTTTCACCACTAGTACCTGCAATTGGACCTGCTTGCCCTTGTCCTTGACCAGCAAGTATACGAGTCAACAATTGGACTGCATTCTTTAAATCTTGGTCAGTAGCATTAACTGGTGGTTCTTGGGGTGCTGCTGCCCTCCTTAGCTCTTCTGGAGACGGAGGAGTGGAGGAAGTCCGTGATGAAGACAGTTGAGCCTCACTTTGATTAGCTCGTCTAGGTGGTGATTTGCTGGTCCCTTCTCCAGTAGCCACATCTACTTGCTTACCAGTACTCTTACTTTTCCTAGTAACCGGCATTTTTGCTATAATGAAAACAATTCAAAGGTTAGATACGATAAACCTATAACATTGGCTCTATTGCACGATCTAAGAGATGAAGAAAAAGAGAAAACTCCTAAATGTCCTGTAGCCTCCTGTTTATAGATGTGGTGCACAACACACCCATAAGCAAGACTCTACATAGACACGGCTTTGTAGACTCCCTAGGATGACCTGCTCTGATACCACTTTTGTCACGCCTCAAATTACATTTAGACGGACAGGCACTCGATGCCCTAAAGGCCCGAGAGAACCAGCTTATAACCTGTGATTCATCATGCATATAACTATGACAATTAAGAAGCTTTGACTATAGATAAGCTGCCTGAATAACAAGACCAACATAGATAGGCCCAAAACTTATGTTCACGATCTGGCCATTGAGGCCACAACTGTTAAGAGCAAAGACATAACTAAGTTTTACTTTAACATTGGTCTACAAAGCCTCTACAAGATAGACAAACTTAGTTTAGGTCGGGACAGGGCCCCGCCTTACCCTTAACTATACAATACCCAAAATATATACCAAAGACTCGGTAAAGCCCCGAATCAACCTGGAGCTCACCAACAGCAGCCGAGTGTCCTGTGCTCCTACTGGGGAGGTCTACTAGCAAGAGTACATGTGCCTGCGGCATGAAATGCAGCGTCCCCATGAGGGACGTCAGTACGAGAGAATGTACTGAATATGTAAGGCATAAAGTAAACCATATGTAAACAAGAGCTCAAATAGAATAAGGTATCAGTGCATAAACATGTAAATAAGAACAGCAGATCACATTCGCTTACACTTGCGAAATCATGTATATTACGTTCTTTGGTTACTCTTCTTTGCTTTATGATCATTGTAAGGCATGTAATACACGTGACCAACTGATCAGTGGTAGAAGAGGAGTCCCATGCTAGGCAATTTAACCCCTGGGATGCTGCCCTCATAAATATACAAATTGGGATCGACCCATGCTAGGCTTTCGCCCCTAGGCTGCCACCCATAAGTACACAAATAGGGATCGACCCATGCTAGGCTTTCACCCCTGGGCTGCCACCCACACATATACAGATTACTTCATTTAGTTTCTTTAATCTTTGAGATTGTTACTTTGGTGGTTGTAACCTTTATTGAGCTCAAAACTATGGACCAGTAGTAGAAGACATGTGGACATGCACTTAAGGCAGTAACAATGATATAAGGAACAAACGTAACATCAACGTACTGTTTAGGAGCTTATATGATACAATGAACCTCATTTGGCTTAGAGAATAACTCACAAAGCTTTGCTGTTGAAAGTACCTTTACTAGGAAACTCACTTCGTTGGTAACAACACAAATATAAGAGTTCATGCCAAGGAATATGAAACTGAGAAACCTTACATACCTTGTTGTGTAACTCGGATATTACAACGAATTAAGCTTCCCTCTTTCAGATTATTTATCTACAATGAAATACGTGGCAAAACTAGTATTAGTAGCTAGTTAACTAATTTGGGCTACTTGATCCCACTAAATCAGTAACTAGGCAGTAAGCTCGTAATTGATCAAACCAAGAGTGTTCCTTTCACCTCTTCTCTTCTAAACATATCTACATACTGTACGACCTTCTCATAAGGTCCCTTGAAACTCTTCCGACTTCACAACATATACCAAATAACATACAAAGGTGTGCAGGCAGCAAGTTAACATAACACCCAATTAAGTGGTGTATTACCACACCCTCCTTCCATACTTCAATACAATTTCACACACCCTTTTACAAGTTCAACCAAGCTGTCCCAAATATATACACATAAAACCGCTCCTAAAACAATCCCAAACATCCTTAAACATAATAAGAAAGTATTTTAACTCAAGGATTCCAATCACTACCCCATGGTTCTTGACACAAACACATACAGAATTCTCCATCAAACTTGCATATAAAAGGGGTAAAAATGGGCAGTAACTTTACCTTAAATTCTGAAAATCTGTCCTTCTAACTTGTACTTCTTCAAGAGCTTGAACTCCCCTTCAACTTAGCTTGAAAAGAGGGAGAATACTTAAGAACCCTAATGGTATTTTATGGCTGCTATGTGAAGCTAAGAGAGAGAGAAAGAAAGAACTTCTAAAATCTATTTTTTTTCAAGTTAAAATGAGTGAAATGAGCTGGTCTTAACCCCTTTAAAGGGAGGCTACTTTGGCCGACTTTCCTTGCTCATTTTGAGCCACAAAATGTCAAGAAGGTGATACACCTACTTGGCCATTTTACATGGGCTTTGTTGGACTTAACCTTATTGGGCCTTGGCTGCCAATTCATTCCCTTTCTTTCACTTCTTTGGGCCAGAATTTATTCAAGTGGGTGATGGGTGTACTTGGCCCTCTAAGCTAGTCAAAATAGTCTTAGTAGGTGATGCACCTACCTAGTTCTTTAGGCTGGTCAATAAGTCAAAGTAGGTGATGCACCTACTTGTCACCTACTAGCTTAGTTAAGTCAAGCAAGCAGCTCTCTTATTTTATTCTATTTTCTAATTTCTAATCCCTTTTGCTTTAACTTAAACTTCACCCTAAATATTTACTCAAATACAACCTTACCATCTCGAGTTTAAATACTTTTGTCGAGGTTAACTTGGCCGTTTACGTGCTGAACTGAATGGGGCATTACAGCACCTCCCAATACACATTAAACTATCACTGCTCATATAATAAACTCGGTCCCTCACCTATATGACAAGGCTATATCAAGTGATATATGAATAGGACTAGTATATGCGAAATACGGGATGTTACATAAATAGTTGAGAAATCGAAGAAAAATGAGTGTAGAAGAAGAAGTTTGAAGTTCCAACACTTAGAAAAATTTTGGGGTCTTAAAAGTATCAACACTAAGAAAAATTTTGGGACCCCATAATTTGAGACTCCTAAAAAAAATAAGTATGGAAACCTGCAGCAACAGCCCTCTGAAGTTGGTCTCACGCGCCTAGGTGAGACTGGGCATGGATTTTTTTTTGTTTTTTTAAAATTCCACTTGTGGACCCAACAAACATCTTTGACCGCTTTGACTTGGAAATGTTGGATCAAATGTACCTTTTGGCTTCTTCTTCTTCAAGATGTTCTTGATGAATATCAAAAATACCTAGAACATCAAGAACACACACTAAACATCAACACCTTCAAATGAGCTCAAAATTGGCTCAAATTTTAGGATTAGTTTCCCCTTAAAGTGGGGAACAAACCCCAATGGTTTTTAAGCTCCAATTCCTCCTCAATCAATAGACCCACTTTCAAAGTTTGTAAATCTTCAAAAGCTCAAAATACTTTAATGGTAACTCCACTTCTACAACTCCAAATCGCACGAAATTTGAAATCTAGACTCAAAAAACACTAGGGAACAAGAATCTAGTGTCAAAAACAAGAAATCAAACAAAAAATAAATCGGTTTTATTTTTTTGGATTTTGAAGATATCAAATTTCCAAGACTTAGATTTGTGGAAACAAACCTAAACCGATCTCTTGATACCAAATGATAATGGAAATTAAGCAAACAAGAAAGAAGGAGGAAAAGATATGAAAATTAATAACTAGGAATTGAAATTATGGGCAACAAGGGCCTAAAACCCTCACCTCCCAATTGATTCCAACAACTAGAAACTAATTCAACTCAACTAATTAAGGAAAACTAAATGAAATCCACAAGTGGGAGACCTTCGATTAATTAAGAAAAGTTAAACTAACAATCAAGAGAGTCACCCTAATCACTCACTAATTACTTAATGGAATTACACTAAGCCTTACACTAGCAACTACAAGTTTTAGAGTATCAATATTCAATATGCAAAAATTAGTCTTCCAAAATGAAGAAAAGCTACTACTTATACTAGGGAATAAGAAGACACTAGCTATTACAGTTTTGCCCTTAATGAAGTAAGGGCCTTGTTTGGTTGCCTTCTTTTGGGAATTCTTGAATTCCTCCTTCCACATCACTTTAATGGACCACCCACACATTGTATGCTTTCCTTTGGGATTCTTCAAGCTTCTCCAATGCTTCCCTTTTCATGAACATTGCTTGAAGGTCTCGGAGCTCTTTAGCTTGACTACGTGTGAAAGGACTTGAAGGATAAGTGCCATCCAAGATAGTACCATCCATGCTTTCCAATCTAGTATCATCCACCCCTTCTTGAAAATGATTCATCCTCGAATCCAATGGATCACCTATAACACAAGGAGAAAGATCACTAACATTGAAAACATTATGAACATTATACTCACTTGGTAAGTCAATCATGTATGCATTGTCATTTATCCGCTTGAGCACTTTGAAGGGTCCGTCTCCCCTTGGGCTTAGCTTTCCTTTTCGAACTTGTGGGAACCTCTCCTTTCAGAAATGAACCCACACCCAATCTTCTGGGTTGAAAATCACTTCCTTTCTTCCACGATTCTTTCGGTTGGCCACCTTTGAATTGTTCTTTTCAATGGCCTCTTTTACCTTGGAATGAATGTTCATCCTCTCCTTTGCTCTTTGTTCAGCATCTAGGCTCACAACAACATGGCTAGACAAAGGAGTCATAGTTAATGGAAACAAAGGCTTAAAGCCATAACATGCTTCAAATGGGGACATTCCAATAGAAGAGTGGAAAGACCAGTTATATACAAATTCTATCAAGGGTAAATGGTCTTCCCAAGTTGTTGGGGTTCCCCTAATCATACACCTAAAGCATGATTTCAAGAGTCCGGTTGAGTTTGGTACCAAGTGTACCCCATAGATTCTTCCAAAAATGACTAAGAAATTTGGAATCCCTATCACTAACAATGGTTTGAGGGACTCCATGCAATTTAAGCACATTAATGACAAACAAGGATGCTACATGGGATGTATCATCACATTTATGGCATGGAATGAAATGAGTCATTTTAGAGAACCTATCCACTACCACAAATATGCTATCATGTCCTCTTTTAGTCCTAGGAAGTCCTAACACAAAATCCATAGAAATGTCCATTCATGGACCACTAGGAGTAGGAAGAGGGGTATACTTACCTTGAGTCCGAGTCGTGGATTTGGCTTGCTTGCATTCGAGACATTATCCACAAATCTGCTCCACATCATGCTTCATCTTTGGCCAATAAAATTGTTCCATAAGTATGTCAAGTGTCTTGGGTAATCCAAAGTGCCCCATTAAACCACCACTATTAGCTTCCTTGACAAACAACTCTCTCCATGAACTCATGGGCACACAAACTCGCCCATTCTTGAACAAGAATCCATCAACCAATTGGAACCTATAAACCCGCTTCCCTTGACTAAGACAATCAAAAGTTTCTTTGAAAATAGGATCCATAGAATAGAATCCCTTCAAGCTTTCAAATCCCATCATTTTAGAAGCCAAGGTTTTGACCAATACAAACCTCCTTGATAGAGCATCCGCTACTACATTCTCTTTGCCTTGCTTGTAGTTGATCACATATGGAAAGGTCTCAATGAATTCAACCCATTTGGCATGTCGCTTGTTCAACTTGGATTGTTCCTTAAGATGTTTCAAGGACTCATGATTGGTCCTTATCACGAACTCTTTGTGCCACAAGTAGTGTTGCCAATGAGCCAATACCCTCACAAGTGCATATAATTCCTTGTCATAAGTTGAGTACCGAAGAGTAGCTCCCTTTAGTTGATCACTAAATTAAGCCAATGGTTTCCCCTCTTGCATCAAGACACCACCTATCCCAACACCCGAAGCATCACACTCTATCTCAAAAGCTTTAACAAAATTAGGTAGTTGGACTAATGGGGAGGAACTCAACATGGACTTCAATGCTTGAAAGGACTTCTCTTAATATTCCCCACACATAAAAGGTACATCTTTCTTGATCAATTCGGTTAATGGGGAAGCAATTGAACTAAAACCCTTCACAAAACACCGATAAAAGCTCGCCAACCCATGAAAACTTCTTACCTAAGTTGCATTGGATGGGGTCAGCCAAGTCTTGATTGACTCCACCTTTTCTTCATCCACCTCTATACCACTTGAACTAACCACAAAGCCCAAGAACACTACCTTTTCAACCCAAAAAGAAAACTTCTTGAGATTCGCAGATAACCTTTCTCGTAGTAAAACATCAAACACTTGTTTCAAATGGCCTACATGCTCTTCAATTGTCTTGCTATACACAAGTATGTCATCAAAAGTACACAACCACAAACTTGTTGATGAAGGGTTTTAGAACATGATTCATCAACCTCATGAAAGTGCTTGGAGCATTAGTCAAACCAAACGGCATCACAAGCCATTCATACAACCCAAATTTTGTTTTGAAAGCCGTCTTCCATTCATCACCCGGTTTCATTCGAATTTGATGGTACCCACTCCTAAGATAAACCTTTGAGAACACACTTTCTCCACAAAGCTCATCCAACATGTCATCAAGTCTAAGAATTGGATGCCTATACTTGATTGTAATCTTGTTCACGGCTCTACAATCAATGCACATTCTCCAAGTACCATCCTTTTTGGGAACAAGGATAACCGGTACGGCACACGGGCTTAGGCTTTCTTTGATCAATCCCTTTTCAAGTAGTTCTTCCACTTGCCTTTGTAGCTCCTTGGTCTCTTCCAGATTACACCTATAGGCTGGTCGATTGGGAATTTGTAACCCCGGCACGAAGTCAACTTGGTGCTCAATTCCCCTCAAGGGTGGTAGTCCCTCGGGCATCTCATCCAGAAATAGTTCATCATAGTCCTGCAAAAGAGAAGAAACAATACTAGGCAAAATGCTAGTATCTTGGTTAGCATGCAATAAAAGATTGGTGTTGACAAGGCACACTAAAAAGCGTTCCTCATCCACACCCTTTAGACAATTGTTTGGCTTGGCTATCATACACATGTTCTTCTTATTTTTGCCAAATCACTTCCCTCTTTTGGAACAATGGTGGAACTTTCACCTTCACTCTTCGCTTCTTCCACCCTTATTCTCTCCCGAAGCTCCTTCATAGCCTGATAGTCCTCACTCACTTGGTATAGGGTGAGAGGTGCAAGTACATATTTCCTACCGTCAATCACAAAAGCATACTTGTTGGTCTTTCCATAGTGCACAACATCTCTATCAAATTGCCAAGGCCTCTCCAACAATACTTGACAAGCCAACATGGGTACCACATCACAAATCAACTATTCATTGTACTTGCCCACACTAAATCAAATACTTGCTTGTTTGAGGACCTTCATCTCTCCACTCTCATTGAGCCATTGTAGCTTGTACGAGTTGGAATGCCTTCTTGTTGGAATTTGCATACGCTCCACCAAAGAACTACTCACCACATTAGTGCAACTCCCATTATCAATAATCAAAGAACACACCTTATCTTGGATCTTGCACCTAGCATGAAACAGATTCTCCCTTTGGTCAAGTTCTTCTTTGGCAAGGGCTCCCATAATTCACTTCACAACACATGAAAGGTTGGTATTTACCTTAAACTCTTCATTATCTTCAAGTAGGGGTTGCCCCCTTTCCATGAAGCAAGCAAAATTTACCCTCTCATCCAACCTTTCTTCCTCATCCCCCGAAGCTACTCTCTCCCCTTCACGTTTATCCCCCTCTCCCTTACTTATTTCATCATGCTCATCTTTCTCATCGATTTTATACCCATCACGAAAAGCAATAGTTGTCCTTCTATTAGGACACTCACTAGCAATATGTCCCCTCCCTTGACATCGAAAGCATTGGATGGTAAGGTTGTATTTGAGTAAATATTTAGGGTGAAGTGTTAAGTTAAAGCAAAAGGGATTAGAAATTAGAAAATAGAATAAAATAAGAGAGCTGCTTGCTTGACTTAACTAAGCTAGTAGGTGACAAGTAGGTGCATCACCTACTTTGACTTATTGACCAGCCTAAAGAACTAGGTAGGTGCATCACCTACTAAGACTATTTTGACTAGCTTAGAGGGCCAAGTACACCCATCACCCACTTGAATAAATTCTGGCCCAAAGAAGTGAAAGAAAGGGAATGAATTGGCAGCCAAGGCCCAATAAGGTTAAGTCCAACAAAGCCCATGTAAAATGGCCAAGTAGGTGTATCACCTTCTTGACATTTTGTGGCTCAAAATGAGCAAGGAAAGTCGGCCAAAGCAGCCCCCCTTTAAAGGGGTTAAGACCAGCTCATTTCACTCATTTTAACTTGAAAAAAAATAGATTTTAGAAGTTCTTTCTTTCTCTCTCTCTTAGCTTCACATAGCAGCCATAAAATACCATTAGGGTTCTTAAGTATTCTCCCTCTTTTCAAGCTAAGTTGAAGGGGAGTTCAAGCTCTTGAAGAAGTACAAGTTAGAAGGACAGATTTTCAGAATTTAAGGTAAAGTTACTGCCCATTTTTACCCCTTTTTATATGCAAGTTTGATGGAGAATTCTGTATGTGTTTGTGTCAAGAACCATGGGGTAGTGATTGGAATCCTTGAGTTAAAATACTTTCTTATTATGTTTAAGGATGTTTGGGATTGTTTTAGGAGCGGTTTTATGTGTATATATTTGGGACAGCTTGGTTGAACTTGTAAAAGGGTGTGTGAAATTGTATTGAAGTATGGAAGGAGGGTGTGGTAATACACCACTTAATTGGGTGTTATGTTAACTTGCTGCCTGCACACCTTTGTATGTTATTTGGTATATGTTGTGAAGTCGGAAGAGTTTCAAGGGACCTTATGAGAAGGTCGTACAGTATGTAGATATGTTTAGAAGAGAAGAGGTGAAAGGAACACTCTTGGTTTGATCAATTACGAGCTTACTGCCTAGTTACTGATTTAGTGGGATCAAGTAGCCCAAATTAGTTAACTAGCTACTAATACTAGTTTTGCCACGTATTTCATTGTAGATAAATAATCTGAAAGAGGGGAGCTTAATTCATTGTAATATCCGAGTTACACAACAAGGTATGTAAGGTTTCTCAGTTTCATATTCCTTGGCATGAACTCTTATATTTGTGTTGTTACCAACGAAGTGAGTTTCCTAGTAAAGGTACTTTCAACAGCAAGCTTTGTGAGTTATTCTCTAAGCCAAATGAGGTTCATTGTATCATATAAGCTCCTAAACAGTACGTTGATGTTACGTTTGTTCCTTATATCATTGTTACTGCCTTAAGTGCATGTCCACATGTCTTCTACTACTGGTCCATAGTTTTGAGCTCAATAAAGGTTACAACCACCAAAGTAACAATCTCAAAGATTAAAGAAACTAAATGAAGTAATCTGTATATGTGTGGGTGGCAGCCCAGGGGTGAAAGCCTAGCATGGGTCGATCCCTATTTGTGTACTTATGGGTGGCAGCCTAGGGGCGAAAGCCTAGCATGGGTCGATCCCAATTTGTATATTTATGAGGGCAGCATCCCAGGGGTTAAATTGCCTAGCATGGGACTCCTCTTCTACCACTGATCAGTTGGTCACGTGTATTACATGCCTTACAATGATCATAAAGAAAAGAAGAGTAACCAAAGAACGTAATATACATGATTTTGCAAGTGTAAGCGAATGTGATCTTCTGTTCTTATTTACATGTTTATGCACTGATACCTTATTCTATTTGAGCTCTTGTTTACATATGATTTACTTTATGCCTTACATATTCAGTACATTCTCTCGTACTGACGTCCCTCATGGGGACGCTGCATTTCATGCCGCAGGCACATGTACTCTGGCTAGTAGACCTCCCCAGTAGGAGCACAGGACACTCGGCTGTTGTTGGTGAGCTCCAGGTTGATTCGGAGCTTTACCGAGTCTTTGATATATATTTTGGGTATTGTATAGTTAAGGGTAAGGCGGGGCCCTGTCCCGACCTAAACTAAGTTTGTCTATCTTGTAGAGGCTTTGTAGACCAATGTTAAAGTAAAACTTAGTTATGTCTTTGCTCTTAACAGTTGTGGCCTCAATGGCCAGATCGTGTACATAAGTTTTGGGCCTATCTATGTTGGTCTTGTTATTCAGGCAGCTTACCTATTGTCAAAGCTTCTTAATTGTCATAGTTATATGCATGATGAATCACAGGTTATAAGCTGGTTCTCTCGGGCCTTTAGGGCATCGAGTGCCTGTCCGTCTAAATGTAATTTGAGGCGTGACACTCAGACCTAATCTTTAACTGATCGTACCTTGAACTTAAGTTAATTTTTGAAAATGCAGACGCACCCTACAACTGGTCAAAGAGGTAATCTATGCGGGTTAAAGGATTCTTGTTTTGGATGGTGACCTTAAAGTCAATACACATCCTCATACTACCATCTTTCTTTTTCACAAATAAAACTGGAGCACCCAAAGGTGAAGCACTGGGGAAAATAAACCCCTTGTCTAAGAGTTCCTGAAGTTGAGTCTTAATTTCCCTCAACTTTGGCGGAGCCATACGGTAAGGAGGAATAGAGATTGGGCAAGTGCCGGATCCAGGCCTATACAGAAGTAAATGTCTCTATACGAGGTCATGCTAGGTAAATCCATCGAAAACACCTCCTGAAACTCAAAAACCACCGAAATTGACTCAATGGAAGAGGGCTCCACACTAACCTCTCAAAAATGAGCCAAAGAGGATAAACAACCCTTTCCCACTAACTTTCTAGCCCAAACAAATGATATAATCACCACCGGCTTAGGCCTGTACACACCTTCCCACTCTAGCCTATACTTATCCTAAATCTCTAGAGTAATAGTCTTAGCATTACAATTCAATACAACATGATACAGAGACATCCAGGTCATACTCTAAATGACATCAAAATCTAGGATGTCCAGAATAACCAAATCTACCCAAGTCTGAAAACCCACAAAAACCACAGGACATGTATGATAAACATGGGTTACCACTATATACTCCCCAACCGGGGTAGAAGCATGAATAGGGGAATACTGAAAATCACAAACCAAATCCAGACCCAATGCAAATTGCACAAAAACATATGAATAAGTAGAACTTGGGTCAAATAAAATATAAGCCATCCTGTCGTAGACTAGAATTGTACCTATGATCACAGCATTTGACGCCTCAGCCTCAGACTTCATTGGAAATGCATAATAGTGGACCCGGTCATCAATCCGAGTAACTTCCCTAGCTAGCTGCGCCACTCCCCTGCTCGTGCCACCATTTTCTCTATTTCCCCGGCCTCCCTAAAAGTTACCTCGCCCACCCTATGGACGACCTCTGGGTTAGTGATAACGATCTCAATCAAGTGACTAAAATCGATATTGAAAACACGGAGTTCAACAACACAAAATAAAGATAGTGGAGAAATTAAGATGAGAATTAGAAGAAATTGAGATGAGAATAGAAGAAAGAAAGGCTAATTGAATCAACAATCAACCAAGGAAGAAGAGAACTCAATCAAATGCATGAGAAACCAAATTGAATCCACAAGATGATAACTCGATGATCAATTAAGCAAAGAAGATAACACAAGCAATTCGGGAATCCACCCTAATCACTCATTCTAAACTAATAATTGGAATTGAACCCAAACAATATCCTAACCTAAAATATCAAGTCTATTCAAGACAATTCAATCATCCAAAAATCCCCCTATGAAAATGGCTAAGGCAACTATTTATAGTTATTGCCTTTACACAAATAGCCTATTACAAAAATAGCCCAAAAGTGACAATTTTAGAAATAACCCATAAGGGCCCTTCTTGATTGCCCAAATGACATCTTGATCTCCCATGGCCTTGTACATTTGTTGCTCCATGGCTTTCTCCGGGCTCCAAGCTATCATCCACATATAAAAGCCCCTCCTAATAGGCTCCAAGCTAACCATGATTGTATCATCCTCCCCTTCTTCAAAAGGATTCGTCCTCGAATCCGAACCTTGCAAAAATATGAGAAGGACAAACAACAAACATATCCTCATAGCATGAGGGTTAGCACATGGGTTACCAACCATACCAACTTGCCAAGGAGGCACATACTTGAAATACAACCAACTATCCTTTGTGTCAAATAAGATCAATGCATTGTAGAACATACAAAGGATTCGACTGTGAGAAATATCATGGAATAAAGAGGGTTCAAACACCCATGAGGATTTACCGGGGTCAAAGATATGAAAGACCCACATAGTTTGGTCACAACAACAAATGGACCAACCCAAGAAACCCCTACCTCTATATAAAACAAATTCCATACGTACATGGACATCATCATATGCAAAGAGGTAGTAGAGAAAGGTGTTACTTAAATGAACTTCATTCAAGGTGTTCCCACATATAGAATCACCCTTTGATCCACAAGCATTAAGGCCTTGATCAAGAATGGGGTCACACAAGAATGAAGAGGTCATTAGAGAACATACACCCCTTTTCTTTTGACCACTAACCCCTCCAATAGACGTACTATAATCTTTCAAGAAGAGAGCTTCGTCTTTGGAAAGTGTGTTATCATACCATAGTGGATTTTCAAACAATTGGTAGCCTTAAAGGGTGGCTACACTTCCAACATTATAAGATACACCACTATCTTCATCATTCACATTAGTCATGTCATCATTGAATAAGGGATTATCCCTAAGTTCATACTCCACCTCAAGATCCTTATGACAAAAATTAGAAATGGAATCAACACCCAAGGAATCATCACCTCTAAGTAAAGATCCTACATGACTAACTACATGACCAACTATATCATTACCATTACTAAATTGAGGTTCATTTATCACATCACACAACTCCTCAATTAGTAGGTCATCATTACAAGCAAGTTGGTCAATACCACAATAAAGACTAGTTGGTAGCATATCAAGCTCAACAGAATCACACACATGATTACCATCATTATAGCCAATTAGCATTTGACTACCCCCATTACATGACAATACATTTTCACTCAAGTCACAAGTGCTAACACTAGATGAACTCAAATCGATCTTACTAGAAGAATCAATCAAGTCATCTATAGGATCAACTAGTGTTTGGGCACTCACAACAATGGCATCATCATCATGCAACAAGGTATCATCAAGATCATCACAAGGTAAAGGCTCTTTAAGCTCACACATATACAAGCTATCACTTACACTCAATTGTCCACTAACCACACAATGATCTTCCAAGTTCAATAAAGTGCAAGAGTTAGTTTTGTTACCTTGTAGCTCATAGGAAGAATTGCCTTCATCTTGGTTACAAACACTTGAGCATAATTGCTTCCTTTGAAATCTTTCAACCATCTCATGATGTTCCACATTTTGAGGTTCCACAATAGGTTTGCTTCCAAGAATACCTGCACAAGAATTAAGACAACTAGAAAAAGAAGAGAGGGTACAAAAGTTAGTATAAGGTTGTGACAACCCTCTCACATCACTCCACACAACCTCTCTTTTTTCCACTCTAGAGTTGTCACTTATCACACCCTTACTCCTCTCAATCTTTTGTCTCTCAATTTCATTGGAGTTTGGATAAGCGCCAAGTATCCCTTGTGAAGGGTTAGATGATCCCTTCACTTCAAGCTTCCACTTTGGTGCACAAGGTGTGGATGTTTTGACTTCCATGTTCAACTCCTTAGTGGGTTCATCTTCATGAGGAGTAGTTTTATTCAATATCTTTTGTAACTCCTCGGGATTAAGATTGGCAACCCATCGAATGACCTTGTCAACTCCTCTTTGTATGGCATCCCCCAATTCTTTAATTCTTAAAGATTCAAGATCCCTCACCGGAAGGGGCTCATTTGATTTCACTCTACTTTCATGGCTTATTGATCCTTCAATTCTACCTCCAACATCATTACCATAAGGAGAACAAGTCACATTATAAGGAGAATAAGAAGTATAGGTTCTTGCATTCCAAGAAGTAGAGGATGTTCTTCTCCTATGGTTCACACAACGTCTTCGAATTGGTTGAACCCACACATCTATACCCCCTCGACTAGGATAGGAAGTAGCACAAGACAAGGATGGTAATTCATCTTCACAATATCCCCTTCTATCACAATCTTCCTCAAATGATTCATAAGAAATATGGGAGAAAGCATTGTACCTCACATCGTCACCATGGTGTGTAATATGAGAATCCCCATATTCTTCATCTTCACTATCGGATTTACAATAAGATACTTCTACTCCTTCATGTCATCATAAGAGCCATAAGCCCCATTCATTTCACATTCATTTTCGAAGTAGAAGTTCTCACAATCATATAACTCATGATCACAATCATAGCCTTCATAAGATTCCCCTTCAAAAGATTCCGAGGCTATGGATGACATCCTTCCTTATACCTCCTTTTGTACCTACAAAACTAGCAAACAAGTTAGTAATAAAATCTTCACGCCACTCATTATGTAAGCTCTCAACTCACCTACTATGGCTTCTTTCCCAAATTGATAGTGTTACTAGTTTTGCTCAATCAATTCAAGGTTATCTAACCTTGTGGAGGAATGGATCCTTGTGACTCTTGAAAGAAGGACGACTTGAAAGACTCTAAACGGACTTGAATCAAGCAATTAATCAACGAAACAAGACAAGAAAAGAAGGAAGAAGAAGCACGAAAGAATTTGGACTCAAGAATTAAGTAACAAAAGTAGGAGAAACTACTTGGTGTTGCTTAATTTGGAGAATCAAAGAGATGATTTGATGTTTTAAAACTAGTTAACAAGTAATTAAAGATGTTAATTAGGTGTTAAATAGTTGAGAAATCAAAGAGAAATGAGTGTAGAAGAAGGAGTTTGAAGTTTGGACACTTGGAAAAAATTTGGGGTCTTAAAAGTTCCAACACTTAGAAAAATTTTGGGGTTCCAAAATTTGAAGCATTCTGTCCAAGTTTGTAAGTGTGCATTTCAGCCCCCAAAACATTTTCTAAGGGGCAAATTTGGTCCTTCGAATTTTTTTTTTTTTAAATTCCACTTGTGGACCCAACAAACATCTTTGACCACTTTAACTTGGAAAAGTTGGATCAAATGTACCTTTTGGCTTCTTCTTTTTCAAGATGTTCTTGATGAATATCAAAAACACCTAGAACACCAAGAACACACACTAAACACCAACACCTTCAAATCAACTCGGAATTGGCTCAAACTTTAGGATTAGCTTCCCCTCGACTTAGGGAACAACCCCAATAGTTTTTAAGCTCCAATTTCTCCCCAATCAAAAGACCCACATTTCAAGTTTGCAAGTTTTCAAAGCTTCAAAGTTCTTCAATGACAACTTCACTTCTACAACTCCAAATTGAATATAATTTGAAATCTAGACTCAAAAAACACCAGGGAACAAGAATCTAGTGTCAAAAATAAGAAATCAAACAAGAAAAAATTTCGGTTTTTTTTTTTTTTGGACGATTTTTTTTTGTGAACCTAAGACCTAAGAATTGATGGAACAAGTCTTAAGACCTAAGCTCTGATACCAAGATGATAACGATCTCAATCAAGTGACTAAAATCGATATTGAAAACACGGAATTCAACAACACAAAATAAAGATAGTGGAGAAATTAAGATGAGAATTAGAAGAAATTGAGATGAGAATAAAAGAAAGAAAGGCTAATTGAATCAACAATCAACCAAGGAAGAAGAGAACTCAATCAAATGCATGAGAAACCAAATTGAATCCACAAGATGATAACTCGATGATCAATTAAGCAAAGAAGATAACACAAGCAATTCGGGAATCCACCCTAATCACTCATTCTAAACTAATAATTGGAATTGAACCCAATCAATATCCTAACCTAAAATATCAAGTCTATTCAAGACAATTCAATCATCCAAAAATCCCCCTATGAAAATGGCTAAGGCAACTATTTATAGTTATTGCCTTTACACAAATAGCCTATTACAAAAATAGCTCAAAAGTGACAATTTTAGAAATAACCCATAAGGGCCCTTCTTGATTGCCCAAATGACATCTTGATCTCCCATGGCCTTGTACATTTGTTGCTCCATGGCTTTCTCCGGGCTCCAAGCTATCATCCATATATAAAAGCCCCTCCTAATAGGCTCCAAGATAACCATGATTGTATCAGTTAGTCACCTCCACATGCCGGAACCACAGACTTAGACTGCTAGTGAGTCTTATTACCTGCCTGCCTGTGGGGTTGAAGTGACCCAAATTACCATAATGAAAGCATCATCAGTCAAGAGTAGGCCTACTAGTAGAAGTATAAGAAGCAACCTAACCTCAAGGAGCTAAAAACTGTTGACTAGCTCCTGGACGACCACCTTTTAAGGTTGGCAGGGCTAACAGAATAGGACAAGTAGAATATTTTGCTGGTTGTTACCCTCAGAGTATGAACCACTGAAATTACATTCATTTTTGGACTTTTTATCTAACACCTTAGTCTGATCAACCTGTCTAACCCCCTATAGTTTTTTTACATAATTGGTCACCTCATTAAAACTCTTTCTTGCCGATGTCATATGCACATACAACACCTGGAACTCGGTATTCAGGCCCTTCACATATAGACGAATCCTCTCCTCCTCAGTGCCCAGAAGCTAAGTAGCAGAATGCGACAAGGCATGAAATTTGGCCTCATAAGCTTATACCGACATGTTACCCTACTCAAGAGCCAGAAACACATCCTTTATATGATCTCTCAAAGTGCGAGGCACATACTTCTCCAAGAACAAAGCATGGATATGTGCCCAAGTCATGGGAGGAAAAGCTGATGGTCGACATTCTACATGATCTCTCCACCACTGCTTGGTATCACCCTGCAGTTGGAAAGTGACGAACTCTACCCCGTGCTGCTACACAACGCCTAGCTTATGTAGCCTCTCATAACAGTCTAGAATAAACTTAAAAGCATCCTCCTTCTAAGTACCCTGAAATGTTGGGGGCTATACTTTCAAGAACTTGGTAAACATCTCATGCTAATTCAAAATCATACTAGGGCCTAGCATCAGACGGAAGAAGTCATCCGTACCCAACACCGCATCCATTCTAGAAGCCATTGTGGCAGCCGATTGAGTGCCCAAAACCTGATTTATTGTACTAGTGGGAGTTGCTCCATCACCTACCAGCCCACTCAAAAAAGTCCACACTTGCTGAAACTCCTCGGGTGATATAGGGGGAAGGCCTGTACCTCTAGCAGGTGCTGCCTGCTTCTGTTCTGCACCCTCCTAAAGAACAACCTCAACTTCCTCCTCAACAATATCCTGGGGTGGGGAAGGGGTCTCCGCCCTTGGCCGTGCAGCTTCCTGAGCTCCACTCCTTATGGGTGTTACCCTACCTCTGCCCGTGCCCCTTCTACATCCTCTGATTACTGGTCTCGCTACCAGAACTACCATTCTCGCCTTGTTACGTCTGGTATTAACCATCTACAGACAAAAGAGTGAAAAGAAGTTAGATACCAATTTGTATCTCCAGATACCAATTGGATTTAAGTTATAGGACAAAGGAAGAAAGAAGAGATAGTTTCCTAAATTCCTATATCCTCTCGAAGAAAAGTACAGACGTCTCCGTACCATTTTGCAAGACTCTATTAGACCCGTTTTGATATGATGAGATCAATAAACCTAGGGCTCTAATACTACTTTGTCATGACCCAAACCACTGCGAGTGGCACCCACACAAAAACCCCGGATGAGCAAACCCATTATCACCCGAACACTTAGTGAAACTAATAGCTCAAAACTAATTGCATCAAAATAAACTATCATTCATAACCCAAAAGTTCTAAAACAATAAGGTTCTACAGAAAACTCCCTAGAAACTGAAAGTCATCATACCAAAAAATCTACCAAATGTCTAGAAACGAGGATGCAACCCCAAAAATAGAGAGTTATGTCCGAAATAAGTGGAATAATGCTAAACTGAAAGAAACCATGGTAGCCCAAAGGAAGGAGCTCACCCTTGGAATTTGGAATCGCTGGGACTAAATCTGAGGTCACGTTAGAGCTGCTGGAATATGTCCTGTACCCAAAAAAGGAAAGCAAATGCGGAATTAGTACACAATCATAGTGTACTTGTAGGATCATCGGCCAGCTCCAATGAACAATATATGAACAATAAATCAGAACTGAGTAAAGCGGTACAAATATGTAAAATAGCCAGTAATATATTTTCAGACTCTCAATCTACCTTCTAACTTATAAACCATAAAGAACACGCTCAACAACCATTTAAACAATGAACAATAACAAATAACACCTTACCCTTTTTTACGTCACCCAGACCAACTAAGGATCCCTAGGCCAAGAGTTAAGAGTATATGTGTAATGCCCAGCCTAACCAAGGACCAACCCTATGTTTAAGTGTAACAACCCAGCCTCTCAAAGACTAATATGCACAATCACAATTTCACACCCAACCCGGTCCACTCATGGAATCATAGACAAAATATAATCAACAATGTATATTTAAACCTGTACCAAGCATGGTACCTAAGTGATACTAGCATGGATGGCATGGTTGACACGAGCATGGATGGCATTGATGACACATATGATGTTCGTGAAAAGAGAAGCTAAGGAGTCGTGGGAGTGATGTGGATGAAGAAAAGTAGCCCTTTGTGCAAGTGGCTAGGCTTTAAATTCAAGAATCCACAAAGAAGACAACCAAACAAGGCCCTTGCCTCATTAAGGGCAATATTATAAAAAGCCAATGTCTTCTTATCTCCTTTAGTATAAATAGGATATTTTTTTATTTTGCAAAGAGTTTTTGATGAATATTGAATATTGAGCTTTGAAGCTTGTAGTTTCTAGGTATTTAGCTTGTAGTTTCTAGGTGAAGCCTAGCATTAGTTGATAATTTTAGTAGTGTGGATCTTAGATTTGTTGGTGAAATTCTTGGTTTGGTTAATCGAAGGTTGCTCATTTGTGGTTTCTTGAGTTTCTTTGATTTTTCTCAAACTAGGGTTTGTGTTTGAATTATTGAATTCAATTGGGAGGTGAGGGTATCAAGTTCATTTTTGCCCATAAATTCAAGGGTTTGAATATTAACTCACATATCCTTCTTTTGTTTTCTTTCCTTCTTGTTCTTCCCTCTTTTTCTGTTATCATTTGGTATCAGAGCTCGGTTTAGGTTTGTTTTCACAAATCTAAGTCTTGAGAATTTGATATCTTCAAAATCCAAAAAAATAAAAATTGAAAATCCCAAAAAAAACTGAATTTGTTTTGTTTTTTGTTGTTGTTTTTGACACTAGATCTTGATTTCATAGTGTTTTTTGAGTCTAAATCTCAAATTTCGTGCGATTTGGAGTTGTAGAAGTGAAGTTGTCATTAAAAGGTTTTGAGCTTTTGAAACTTTAGAAACTTGAAAAGTGGGTCTATTGATTAGGAGGAATTGGAGCTTAAAAACCATTGAGGTTTGTTCCCTACATCAAGGAGAGGTTAATCCTAAAATTTGAGCCAATTCTGAGCTAACTTGAAGGTGTTGGTGCTTAGTGTGTGTTCTTGGTGTTCTAGATATTTTTGATATTCATCAAGAACATCTTGAAGAAGAAGAAGCCAAAAGGTACATTTGATCCAACTTTTCCAAGTCAAAGATGTTTGTTGGGTCCACAAGTGAAATTTAAGAAAAAAATAAAGTCAAAAAGTCAAAAATTAGATTTTGAAAAAAATATATATTAATTTCCACGTGGACCTGCCACATCAGCAGCTGAGTCAGCAGTGGACCACTGCACCAACGCCACGTAGGTGCCAGCACAGCAGCCGCACAACATCAACAGCTGCCAACGCAGCAGAAGCCACGCCCAGTCGCACAGCCGGCGTGTGTGGCTCAACTTCAGAGGCTAAAATCTGCAGGTTCCAATAGAAAAATTTTGGGGTCCCAAATTGAAAGCATTCTGTCCAAGTTTGCAAAAGTTAATTTCAGCCCGCATACTTTTTTCTAAGGGTCAGATTTGGTCCTTCAGAACTTTTCTGATTGAAGATTTGGTCCATTTCTTCTTCTACACTCATTTTTTTTCCATTTCTCTACTATTTAACAACTAATTAACATCTTTAATTACTTGTTAACTAGTTTTGAATCATCAAATCATTTCTTTGATTCTTCAAATTAAGCAACACAAGTAACTTTTCTACTTTTGTTACTTAGTTTTTTTTTGAGTCCGTTTTCTTTCGTGTTTTTTTTTCTTCAACTTTTCTCATATTAATTCGTTGATAAACTTCTTGATTCAAATACTTTTACCTTCAATCGAGTTGTCCATCTTTCAAGAGTCACAAGAATTCACTCCACCACAAAGGATAGGTAATCTTGAATTGATCAAGCAAAGCTAGTTCACCACTAATTTTGAGATAACACTTTAGGAGGTGAGTTGAGAGTTACATACGAGTGATGTGAGGCCTTTTCTACTAATATTATTTGTTGAGTTTTTGTAGGTACAATGTCTAATCATTTTCCTTATAACCATGGAGTAAGGAGCTTAGTGAACAACATGGGAATGAATTTCAATGTGTCAAGGAGGGTGACCAATATGAATGAAAGGGTGGTTGAAACAAATGGGAGGTTTGGAGGTATGGAGGAAAGGGTGAAAGGGATGTATAGTATGATTGAAAGGAGGTTCCTTATGACAAGTCAAAGTGGAGAAACAAGAAGGACCTCGGGTCAAGAATCCAACCTATACTACCCCCAACCAAATTTGAACCAAACCTACCCTCAAACTACATCCCGAATGAACTCGAGCTATGTTAGGCAAGTCACCCCACATCCAAATACACAACCATATCATCCACCACAAAGGAGTCCTTTTGTGAAAAACCAAGATAGAAGCCAAGCATCTCCATAAAATATATCACATGCATCCTTGCATGTACCTTATGCTCCAACCCAACAACACTACCCACAAGTACCCTACCAAGATATCTATTATAAAAACCCTCTTTATGATGAAATATGTGAAGAGGTTAACCCGAATGAATAGTGGGAAGGACCCGAAGGCTTTGGTATGAACCAAGGCATGAGATGTCAAGGCAAATGTGATAGTGGAGATAGGTATAGGAATGAAGGAGGAAGGTGTGAAGATTGAAGTGATCAATATGGTGGTCAAGATGTTCCAAATCATGGGATGGGTGACAACATAACGAGTCTTCCAATGTTCCAAGATGGTAGTCAAGCTATTCAAGCTAACTACAACCAAAAAGGGGAAGACCAAGCCTATGGAGGTAATCATGATATACCTAAATCTTCTTCTCCTTCTACCATTCAATGTATAAGTGTCAAGGTGAAGGACATATTGCTAGAAAGTGTCCAAAAAAGAGGTTAAATGTTATCTTGTGTGATGGACCTTGTGCTAAAAATATGATAGAATATGAGGTTGGGAATGATTGTGATGAGCCTAAGGTTAGGCATGATGAAGCAACCTCAAATGTTGATGATGAGCAATTGGAGGAGGATTTGAACTCTCCTTGTGATCTAAGGCGAATCATGGGGTATCTTTTTAAAGAGGAACTTGATCAAAGTGTGAACCTATTTCATGCAAGGTTCAAGATGATGGATTGGATATGTTCCTTGGTCATTGATGGTAGGAGTAGTACTAATGTGGTGAGTTGCACTATGGTTGATAGATTGAAGCTTCCTACACAAAGACACCCCAAGCGATACACACTTCAATGGCTCCTTGAGAATGATGAAGTAGAGGTAACCAAGTAAGTGGTCGTGAATTTTAGCATTGGCAAGTATCGAGATGAGGTGTTATGTGAAGTTTTGCCCATGCAATCTTGTCATATATTGTTTGGTAGACCTTGGCTAGCCGGTAGGGATGTTCAATATCAAGTGGAATCCAACAAATACTCATTTGTATTTAGAGGACGAAGGCACACTCTTGTACCTTTAACACCCTATCAAGTGAGTGAGGACTACAAGATAATGAGGGAGCTTCGGAAAGTACTTAAGAGAGAGGAACTTGAAAAGGAGAAGAAAGAATTGGCTCAAGAAGGGAAGTTGTATGAGATTGATGAGCCAAGAAGTGACTTAAAAGAGGTGCACAAGGAGAACTTAATTGTGGGACTTGCCAATACCAATCCCTTGTTGCCTACTAACCATGGTGCTAGCATTTTACCTAGTACCATCCCTTCTCTTTTGCAGGTTCATGGACAATTATTTCTAAAGGACGATCCGAACAAAGTCCCTCACGAACAAAGGGTTGAAGGCCTAATAATGGAGCTACCTAGCAAGTCAACTCCTAAAAAGAAACACAAGGACCAAGTCTATGGTTCCAAGATGATACATTGGAGGGAAAGCTTTGGGAAACCAAGTGTGGTGGACAAGAATTCACACTCAAAGGCCCATCTTCGAGGTATGTACCCTTCCCCTCTTATTCCAAGCAATCCTTGGAGTCATGATGACATTTTTCCTATGGTAGGTAGGTTTTGGAAATTGTATGACCTCATACCTACCATGAGAGTCATGATATAGCTCCAATGTATTAATGGTTGGTTTTGGCTATGCTTAAGTTATGTGAGTTTTATGTTTTGAATGCCAACCATATTTTTTGTTTGGGAAAGAATCCATGGTGCATCCATGATACCCGATTTGTGTATTCTACTCCTTGTCACAGTTATGTGACTAGACAAGTTGAGGTGTTAGGATGGATTCTTGAAAGCATGAATTTGCATGTTTATCCACTCTTTGTGGGAGTTTGTTTGAGGAATAATAATGAAG
This sequence comes from Jaltomata sinuosa, assembly GCA_003996215.1. Taxonomy (NCBI): domain Eukaryota; kingdom Viridiplantae; phylum Streptophyta; class Magnoliopsida; order Solanales; family Solanaceae; genus Jaltomata; species Jaltomata sinuosa. The sequence goes on along the minus strand of QJPP01001180.1, from coordinate 33,551 downwards.
TGTACTTGAAATGCTTAATCTCGTCCTCTTGTGTTCCAAATTGTGAATGCCATCTTGTTAACATTCTTTCCTTTAAGTGTGTATTTGCAATTGAGAACTCTCGAGTGGATGCTAAGTTGCTTATTCCTTTTTGGGAGAGTCTATGGATATTGAAAGCTCCTTGCCACCTTCATAGGGTTGGACAAGTTGAAGTTTCAAATAGAACTCTTGGAAGCATGCTTGGTTCTATGATAGGAGGGACCCCAACTCCTTGGGAGTATTATTTGACATGGAGTGATTTGACTCCTAATAGATCCCTCGACTATTCTAGTAGCATGCCTTTGTTGGTGCACTTCCTTCCTTTGGAAAGTTTCTTGTTAGAGAGGGTTATTTTGTGCTTAAAATGTCTCTTCTTATCTACCAGTGTCCTTATCTTGTGGCATGCCTTAGATGAGAATAGTGAGCTTAACACCTTTCTCTACTACCTATTTGCATATGATGATGTCTATGTTTGTATTAGATTTGTTTCCTATAGAGGTAGGGGTTCTTTTGATTTGTCTAATTGTCTTTGTGACAAAGATATGTGGGTCTTTTACTTCTTTGACCCCAATGAACCCTTATGGGTGATTGCACCACTTTTGGTGTGGCCTTCTTGTGAGACAATGAAACAATTGTGTCTTATGGCTCCAAATTTAAATATGATACCATTTTTTGGTACTCTTTATGCCACAAAGGCCTTTGTGTTTGCCTTGTCTCTTGGTGTTTATCATAACCAAAACCTTTGCACCTTATATGATGAGTTGCTTGTATTGAAAGCAAAGGATATTTGGTTGTATCTCAAATTTGTGCCTCCTTGGCATGGTGATATTATTGCTAACCCTTGTACTAACTCTCATGCACTGAGGATATTTTGGTTGTTGTCCTTCTCATGTGTTTTTAAGGTTTGGATTCGAGGATGAATCATTTTCAAGAAGGGGAGGATGATACTAGCATGGATGGCATGGTTGACACATGGATGGCATGGATGACACATATGATGTTCGTGAAAAGAGAAGCTTAGGAGTCGTGGGAGTGATGTGGATGAAGAAAAGAAGCCATTTATGCAAGTGGCTAGGCTTTAAATTCAAGAATCCACAAAGAAGACAACCAAACAAGGCCCTTGCCTCATTAAGGGCAATATTATAAAAAGCCAATGTCTTCTTATCTCCTTTAGTATAAATAGGATATTTCATTATTTTGCAAAGAGTTTTTGGATGAATATTGAATATTGAGCTTTGAAGCTTGTAGTTTCTAGGTAATTAGCTTGTAGTTTCTAGGTGAAGCCTAACATTAGTTGGTAATTTTAGTAGTGTGGATCTTAGAATTGTTGGTGAACTTCTTGGTTTGGTTAATCGAAGGTTGCTCATTTGTGGTTTCTTGAGTTTCTTTGATTTTTCTCAAACTAGGGTTTGTGTTTGAATTATTGAATTCAATTGGGAGGTGAGGGTATCAAGTCCCTTGTTTCCCATAAATTCAAGGGTTTGAATATTAACTCACATATCCTTCTTTTGTTTTCTTTCCTTCTTGTTCTTCCCTCTTTTTCCGTTATCATTTGGTTCTTCCCTCTTTTTCCGTTATCACTAAGCCAACCAATATAGAACCTATACCAAGCATGGTACTCGAGGTAACCATTAGTATCCAATACTATGTGTGGTACTTGAGCCAACCAATATAGAACTTGTACCACGCGTGGTATCCGAGCCAACTAATGTCACAAAAATCCAATAATCAATATTTAAATGAATGAAAACACACTTGTAACACCAACAAGCAATAACCAAGTTCATTTCACATAATTGACACCCGAATACTTAGATATTCATAACTTCCTTACCTAGGCATGCAAGAACATACATCACTAAGAAAAAGTTACATGTACACACATTGCATTTGGAAAGACAATAACCATCACCTACCTCAAATATCTTGAAAACTCTACTGGGCCAGAGCCTTCCCATTTTTTGAAGCTTTCGCTCGTTCTTGGTCTAAAATTGATTACAAACATATCAAAATCAGTCCAATGGCCTAACATTACCCGGATTATACTCAAATCCTAATTCCCAGGCCAACCCATGATCATTCCACCCATCGCAGGACTTTCCCACCATTAATTCACCTAAAAACTATCATTTACCAGTTACATTAAGCAAATAATGATGATTTAATCATGAATAAGCAATAATAAACATAACCCAAGAATTACACAACCTAAAATCCCCTTTTTCCTCAAATTCTACATTTTAAAGTTAACCTAAACCTTCCCCCAGGTCCGAAATTATTGATTATACTTCGTAGGAATCATAGTACTAAGTTAGGGGAGCACAATCCTTACCTCTAGGACCAACTTTTATGGAAAACTACCTTGGAATCACCAAAATCGCCTCTGCCCTTCACCAAAACATTCTTGAGAAACTCTGAACATTTTTGGAAATGTTTTTGCATTAACCCAGACTTATTCCAGTATAGAAGTTTGTACACTGCTATAGCGGCGCTGCCATAGCGGAACCGACCGCTATTGTTGTGTTGACCGGCGTTGACTTCTGCTATAGCGGAAGCCGCTGTAGCATAGTGTCAATCACTATAGTAGTTGGCATGGGATAGAACCTTGTAAATTTCCCTAAAAGTGCCCATTTTATAACACACTGCAAATCCTGACATTTTGAAACCACCCCTTCACGTCAACTTTGATACCGAGAGTTCTACTCACCCGAATTCACTTTCAAATAGTCCCCCGGACTACTTAAGGTCTTTCCTAATGGAAAAACTAGCTCGACCTAAGATATATTACCCAATCCTCATATGAATTGGCTTAGACCATATCTCGCTCAGAATTCATTTGAGACTAGCCTAGTCCAAATTTTTCTAACTCCCAAACATAGAAGTTTTCTAACTCATAACTTAGCATGAAAGGTTCACTTGTAACAATGAAATAGGTCGTTATAGTTAAACAATGAGAAGGAATACTAGGGGCATACTTCCAATGGGATTCTACAACGGGTTAAGGGATTAATTAATTCTGCAAACTCTCAATTAATGATACGGGTAGCATTGGTTTGAGCTATATTTTGTAGTCTTTCAACCCTCCAAATATATGTATGATGGTCTTTGCTCAAGACCCATAGCTTTACCTTAAACCAACCAATTCAATGCTTGGGGAAATCACACTATTTCTAGCTTAGACTCTTAGATGTGTATTTTCTTCGATTAAGCTATTTCTAGCCTTAATCTAAGGTGGAAATCCCAATTCCCACTATTAAATTCCTATCCGAATTTTGAACTCCTCTTTCAATCAAGAACACAATTAACTAAACTCAATCAATATTTTCAACATTCAATTTTAATATTAAATTATGAATAATTTAATAGACCCATACTAATTTATCAATTATAAGAACAATTAATCAATACCCATACCTAAATTCAAATACCCATCATGCACATACCCGTAGAAAAAGAATTTATATGCTCATATTAATGAAATAAGAGGATATACCAAGTGGGCTACCCATAATTCCATTCATAATCAAAGCTTATCTCCAAATCCAAGCTCAAATCCTTACAAATTAGTGATTTCAATGGGAGAAGATGAAGAGAGAAGAGTGTACTCTCAAAACTTCCTTAGGGAAAGTAAAACTACAAATTCTATATCAAGTACACACCCCAAAATGGGTTTTAGAAGCTTTCCAATACATCACATGGCTTTGAACAAAAATACCCATTGGGACTAGTGCGATTGATGTGCGATGCAAAATGCAATTGCACCTTTGGTTTTGCTGCTTGCATATTGCTCGTTTCTCCAACCAGTGATGGCAGTTGCTTGTGTGAAGAGGTGTAATAGGGGTGCAGTTTGTATGCCGTATCATGCGGCTCGCACTCCTCAGCAATTTCTTCCTCTTTTTTTTATCACCTTCACACTTCAACTTCTTCTTGAGCTTTTTGGGTTCAATTCCTTTGCTTTCTTCTCTAGACCAAGAGTACCTGTATATTTATTAATAATGGCAATAAGTACCTCTAATTCTTATCAAAACATGGCAATAGTTGATGAATAAAGGTTCAATAAGTTGGTAGATTACCAACTTATCAGTAACCTCTACCTCTGGAATGAGCACCACTGAAACTACCCTGACGGCAAGGCCTCTTATCGCCGCCTCCATAGGTCTCACAATGTATACCCTCAATGGTCCATGCATGCTCAACAAATGTAAGGAATGTTGCGCCTGCTGCCACTAACTATGAAGCCAAATGAAGTGGTAGAACTAACCCTCTGACAAACTGGAAAACCCGCTCGTACTCTATAGACATAATCATAGCAGCATGCCTAGCCAATGCATGGAACTATGTCTCATACTCATAAACTGATATGGAACACTATTGTAGATCAGCGAACTCATCTCTCAACCTCTCTCTCATACTGCAAGGTACTTACTTCTTCAAGAAATTCTTAGAGAACTATGCCCATGTTATCGGAGGTGATATAGCTGGTCTGCACTCAAGGTGAGATCTCCACCATTATTTTGCTGACCACTCCATCCAAAATACGGTGTAATCAACATTGTGCAACTCCACTAAGCCGAGGTTATGTAACTTCTCCTAGCAACTCACAAGAAACTCATGGGCATCGTTTCCCAGAGTACCTGAAGACCTCAAAGGAACTAACTTGATGAACCTACCAAGCATTTTTTGCTCCTCAGAAGACATAGCTAGCCTGGCTATGATAACAACAACAGAAACTGACAATACCTCTAGATGGGGAGCCACAGAATCTAGCTATGCTCCTGACTCTTGAACACCCAATGTTGTTGTTTGAGCAAAAGTTTGTGCCTTATCTCTAACCTGTGAACCACTTGGAGTGTCAGGAAAAGTTTTCGCATGTGACATACCTTCTAGAAAGCCAAGGATCTTGACCAAATTATCCTGAAGAACTGGCATGGCTACAAATCTTGCAGGTGGTTGGGCTAGCCCTACACCCTCCGACTAATACTCTACATCCTCCACCTCTACCTCTTACTCTTGTGATGGTGCCCTAGTCTGGATTCGAACAGGTATTGTAACCTGTGCCCTACCTTGACCTCTAGATCGACTCATGCTTTGTCCCCTAGCTGGAGAACTAGATGTACACACATAAGCCTCATCTTGGCTCACCAACAATCTCATCCAAACCATTTGAGAAAGAGTGAAACAAATGAAATTTAGAAGTTTGTAGATTCAAGAATGCACGATAAGGAATCAACAAAATAGAATTTTCCTAAGAATGCCCTACAACCTCCCACAGATAAGATACAAACATCATCATACCAATTTGTGAGACTCTACTTGTCACGCCCCAAGGCGGTCCCTTGATGTAACACAGAACCTGGGACCACAAGTGCCCAAGATAACCATTAGTCATAGCATAACTCAGATAAATCAATAAATAAGCGAAAGCATAATAGGAAAACCTGAAGTCAAAGGTATATCTAATCAAGTCAAATATGATTACAAAACCAAAAGGATACTCGAATACTGTTTATGTCTGAAAAGCCTCTAACTATCACAAAGAGTTGTTGGGACAAGACCCCAGCTAACTCAAAATCTATAATAAAAGCATAAAGATGGACGCTCTAACTCTAGTCCTCGAATAATGAGGACTCACCAATAATCAGCTGAATGTCCAGCATAGTCTAGGCATGAGTCTGAGGGCAGGTGCCTGAATCTGCATCATAAAAGGATGCATCACAAAATGTGTCAATACTATAAGAGGTACTGAATATATGAAATAAACAGGAATCTGAGATAAGCATGCTAAATAAATTTGTAAAGATGAAATCATGCTATAAGTGTAAAACTGAAATGCAAGAGACTCAATTCGATGCCAAAGCAAGATATACAAAATATCATAGTAATCATTATAGTTCTGAAGTTTGAAGGCAAAGAGTCAATACATTTTAAAACCTGATACTATTTATGTGGGAGGTTCTCTAACCGATATAGACCATGTGAGCTATATGGAATCCGATGTATACGCCCCATCGAAAGGACCCATTATACCTTGCTATGTATAAAGGCATGATTGTGGCATGATCACTAAATCTGATGCTGAGGGGACTTAGAACCTACTGAGGCATGTAGTTCTGGGACTAAGAGTAGTCTCACCCCGTCCAACTTGGTGCTAAATACTACTCCCAAAATAATACGTATAGCTCATATAATACTAATGCATATCTTGATGTAGAAGTAATCATAACTAATGACATATCTAATGTCAAATCTGTTCATAAAGCATAGAGACATATCTGATTTCATGTAAATTCATATCATAAGTTTTAAAGTTGTGCATGTTCATAATTCAAGATACCCCTTCTTTTCTAAAATCATAACCTGAAGAATTATGCATGCACTTTCATAATCAAGAGACCATGTTATCTAAACCTGCGAAATTTATACTTGAAATCATACAATTTAAAGGAATCATGCTAGAATTCATACTTGACATACGAGATTTTGAAAATATGCAAAGAATTATTATTAAAACATGGGTAATGAACATGAAATCATGCATTGAAGCTTTAACTCAAAACCCATAACCTTTTCCCAATTTGGGTAAGAACCTTATTTTAGAAATCCATAAATTCAATTTAGAATATTGGAGTTTTGGGCATAAGGGTGAAGGAATTCCCTTATTGAATACCCACATACATAGATTGATGCTAACCCAACTGAAATTGAAAAGAAAATGAGGCTTGAAGTTGGAGCTTGAGAGAGTTACTTTCCTCTTTTGGTAGATGAATGAGGGAATGAGAAGGGACTTAGGCTAATAGGTTTAGAAATCATGTTAAGAATCGCCAAAATGACCTCACTTAGGAGTTAAAGGGTGGGTAATTATAAAAATACTTCTGGGATTTAATTAAAAAAAGTTGTTAAAAGGGTCGGCTTCAGGTTTCACGGATGGATTCCACGGGTCGTAGATTGAACCATGACTCGTGGTTTCCACTCATGGTTTCAGTCCAAAAGAACATGCTACAGAAGACTTTCTATGGGTCAAAAGGATGGACCATAGAACATATTATGGTCTGTAGACACAACTCATCATTTTTGAAGGATTAGGAAGGCCTCTGATCAGGTTCCACAAGTCAACAGGATGGTCTATATTTCAAACTACGGTCTGTAGACCTGACTCGTGGTTCCTGAGAATCAGTCAGCCCATAGGTTAGGTTCCACAAGTGGACAGGATGACCCATAGAGTGAACTATGGTCCATAGAACCCACTCGTTATTCTTATACCAAAGGCTGATCCTATAGAAGGAAAATCACGACTCAGTTCCATGGCTCATGGATCAAATCATGAACCCTAATTTGGACTCGTGATCTCTGGAAACATGGAATTTTTCAAAGTTTTAAACTTAGAAAGCTGGTTCAATTTCTAGGGTGTTACAATATGTCCCATTGGGATCATTCGTCCTCGAATAAAGACTAAATAAGGGAAAATGAGAAAATAGCCAAACCAGTCAACAACACATAAAATCTTAAGAACAAACATGAAAACTGAGCTTTTCAACTTAAAACATGACTGAATCAACTTCGAAAAACATGAATGCATACAAAGATCATGAGGGAAACTGATGGAATAGACTAGGATAGACATATTAATGAGGAAACTACTACCTCAAGCAGAAATTGGATCGGAAGGAAAGAGATGAGGGTACTTGGCTTTCATGGCTATTCATGCTTCCCAAGTAGCTCCCTTAACTAGCTATTTCCTCCAAAGGACCTTCACCGAAGCGACTTCTTTATTTCTCAACCTCTAAACCTGACGATCAAGAATCTCTATGGGAACCTCCTCATAGATAAGACTATCCTTCACACCCACATCCTCCAAGGGAATAATCAAGGTCAGATCACCAACATACTTCTTCAACAAGGAAATATGAAAATCGGATGAACAACTTCTAAATTCGTTGGCAACTCCAACTCATAAGCAACGCTACCAACTCTCCTCATAATCCGATAAGCACCTACAAAACAGGGACTAAGCTTCCCTTGCTTGCCAAATCTCATCACAACCTTCATGGGTGACACCTTAAGAAAAACCCAATCATCAATTTCAAATTCCAACTCCCTCTTACTCATATCTGCATGGGATTTTTGTTGACTCTGAGTGGTCTTCAACCTTTCCCTAATAAGTTGAACCTTCTCCATAGTTTTATGAACCGAATTTGGACTAATCAAAGCTGCCTCACCTACCTCAAACCAACCAATAGGAGACCTATACCTCCACCCATAAAGTGCCTCATAAAGGGCCATCTGGATGCTAGAATAAAAGTTGTTATTTAGGTAAACTCAATAAGAGGTAAGTGATCATCCCAACTACCATTGAAATTAATCACACAAGATCTCAACATATCCTCCACACTATGAATAGTACGCTCTGCCTAGCCATCCATCTATGGGTGAAAAGTTATGCTAAGCTTCACCTGAGTACCAAGACCTCTCTGAAATGATCTCCAAAACTAGAATGTAAACTGAGTACCTCTATCTGAAATGATGGATAATGGAACACCATGCAATCAGACTATCTCACGGATGTAGAGTCTGGCTTAGTCCTCAGCTGAATCAGTAGTCTTGACAGCCAACAAGTGGGCAGATTTGGTCATCCTGTTGATAATAACCCAAATAGAATCATGTTGCCTTCGAGTACGAGGCAAACCTGCAATGAAGTACATATTGATCGCTTCCCACTTACAAGTAGGAAGGTCAATATCATGAGTCATGCCACCCGGTCACTAATGCAATACCTTCACTTGCTGACAGTTGACACACTTAGCCACAAAACTGGCTATGTCCCTCTTCATACCATTCCACCAATAGACTTCTCATTGATCACGGTACAAAACCTTGCTGATGGACTGCACCCTTTAGCGGAAGCAAAATAGGATCATTGTCTTTTGTTTCCTTAACTTCAGCTACCAAAGATGATTCGAAACCATTCTGAACAATAACACCACCTTCTGTCGAGTCCATAAGGTGAACTCCCAACCGAGCAAGCCTATGAACCACCTTAACCAATTCCTTCTTTCCGTCTTCAACTGAAGACAAAAACCCATGGACAATCTACTAAGTGCATCCGCCATAACATTGGCCTTACTCGGATGGTAAAACACACTCAAATCATAATCCTTAAGAAGCTTAAGCCATCTCCTTTGATGCAGATTCAATTCCTTTTGAGAGAACACATACTGAAGACTCTTATGATCAGTGAATACATCCACATGCACACCATACAAGTGATGTCTCCAAATCTTCAAGGCAAAGACCATGGGTGCTAACTCAAGATCATGAGTAGGGTAGTTCTTCTCATAAATATTAAGCTGCCTCGAAGCATAAGCAATCACCCTACCACACTGCATCAAAACACAACACAAGACAATTATAAAAGATTCACAATACATGACAAAGTCATTCAAACCCTCAGGTAGGGTCAACACTGGCGTTGTGGTCAACCTAGTCTTCAATTACTGAAAGTTCTTTTCACAAAGATCAGACCACTGAAACTTAACCTTCTTCTGAGTCAATCGAGTCAAAGGGGCAATAATGAACTAAAACCCCTCCACAAATCTCCTATAGTAACCAACCAAACCCAAAAAGATCCTAATATAAAATAGGGAAGTGGGCCAGTTTTTTACTGCCTCAAACTTTTGAGAATCAACTCGAATACCATCTCTAGTCACAATATGGCCCAAAAAAGCAACAGACTGCATCCAAAACTCACACTTGCTAAACTTAGCAAACAACTGCCGATCCTTGAGAGTTTGCAACACAACTCTCAAATGGTCCGCATGCTCCTCCTCACTTCGAGAGTAGATAAGAATAGCATCAATGAAAACAATCACAAACATATCCATATACTATTTGAACACACGGTTCATCAAATCCATAAAGGCTGCAGGAGCATTCGTTAGACCAAAAGAAATTACCACAAATTCATAATGACCATACCAATTTATGAAGGCTATCTTTGGAATATCACACTCTCTAACACGAAACTGATGATAATCGGATCTAAGGTCGATCTTGGAGAAGAAACTAGCACCCTGAAGCTGATCGAATAAGTCATCAATCCTAGGAATGGAATACTTATTCTTAATTGTGACCTTGTTCAACTGACGGTAGTCAATATACATCCTAAGGGAACAATCCTCCTTCCGCACAAACAATACTGGGGCACCCCATGAAGAAATGCTAGGCCTGATGAAACCCTTATCAAGAAGATCCTTCAACTGATTCTTTAACTCTTTAGGTTCTGCGGAAGCCATTATATATGGAGGAATAGATATAGGATTCATATCTGGAAAAAGATCTATTTCATAGTCGATCTCCTGCTCAGGAGGGACTTTGGGTAAATCTTCAGGAAACACTTCTGGAAACTCATTTACAATAGGAATAGACTGAAGGGGTGGGGCTTTGGACTCCGTGTCCATAACCCAAACTATATGATAAACATAACCCTTAGAAATCATTTTCCTAGCCTTAAGATAAGATATGAAATGAACCTTCGAGGATGGAGAACTACCCTGCCACTCTATGGCTGGTTCATTTGGAAACTTGAAACTGATAACTCGAGTATGATAATCGACCGAGGCATAACAAGCATACAACCAATCCATACCAAGAATAACATCAAAATCAGTCATCTCCAACTCTACTAGATCCGCTGAAGTGACTCTATGAAGGACTGAGATAGGGTAAATTCAGTAGATCCTTTTGTCTAGGACTGACTCACCAATAAGAGTAGAAGCACAAAAGGGTTCTAAAAGCAATTTAGGATGAATTTCAAATTTGCATACTACATAAGGGGTCACAAAAGATAAGGAGGCACCGGGGTCCAACAAAGCATACACATCTAGAGAGAAGACTTTCAACATACCAATAACAATGTCTGGTGAACTCTCCTGGTCCTATCAAGATGACATAGCATAAAGACGGTTCTGGCGCTGACTACCAGAACTAGAAGTAGTGCCCTGCTGGGCTGGTCGACCTCTTGGAGTTGTTGGGGACGACTGAGTCTTGCTACCATCCTGTCCCTTCTTAGCTGAAGGGAAATCTCGAATCCTGTGACCAACCTGACCATATCCATAACAACCCTCTTTATCGGCTAGACACTCACCGGGATGATTATTTCCATACTTGGTACAATAGGGTAAAAAGGCCCCTTTGCACCACTCCCCTGAGAATAAGAGCCTGCACCTCTACTAGACTGATCATGATGATGCCTGAAGGCATGAGAAGGAGTACTAGCAGTAGGATGCACATGTCTTGATGACCTCTTATAAAATGAATATCGATGTTTCCCTCCAGACTTCTAATGGCTAAATCCCAAACCCTCAGATCTGACTCTTTTGTTTTCCCTAGCCATCTCTCTAAGCTTGTCTCCCTTGATCTGGTGAGAATGAGTCATAAGTATGGAGATACTCATGTCGCTCAACTGCATAGCAGATCTACACTCCTTCTTTACCAAATCTGAGACTCCATAGATATACTTGCTCATCTGATCTTGTGGGTCAGCCACCATAGACAAAGCATATCTGGAAAGCTAGGTGAACCTCAACCCATACTCTTGCACAGTCATGGATGCCTGTCTCAAGTTCACAAACTCCTCGACCTTCGCTTGCCTTAACTCCCTCAGGAAGAATCGTTCAAGGAAAGCCCTCTAGAAACACTCCCAAGTCATAGGGACCACGTCCCTAACCCTATCTTCCTTCCATTGCATGAACCAGATATGAGATACATCCTTGAGTTGATAGGATGCCAACTCGACACTATCAATACCAGCCACTTGCATCACATCAAAGATTTTATTTACTTCATCGATAAAATTTAGTGGATCCTCACCCACTTTTAAACTCCAGAACTTAGGTGAGTTCATACGGATAAATTTACAAACTCGGGCTGCTACCCTACCTTGAGGGTGGGCAGGGATAGGAGCTAACCGGTTGGCCTGAGCGGCCATGGTATGGGCTAGCATATGGATGGCATTCCTGAACTCCTCATTTGTGATGTCGGGGGCTAGAACAGGAGGAGCAGCATTCCAAGTGGCTCGGTGAGGCATAGCATGTCGAGGCATAATCTGAAATGTACAAGGAAAGGAGTAGAGGGATATTAGAGTTAAACTCTATCCCACGATATGATCATGAAAGAAGTGAAGTTTTTCTATGACATCTCATAAATTCCTCTCATAAGTGTGGCATGCTTCACACACATGAAAGAGACTATACTCGATGTGGCTTTCATACATCCTAGGACTCCTAAACTTGAGGCTCTGATACCAAGTTTGTCACACCTCAAGGCTACCCCATTGACGTAACATGGCACTTGGGACCATAAGTGCCTCAAGCTAACCCTTTGTCATAGAATAACTCAGATAAATCAATAGATAAGCGAAAGCATAATAGGAAAATCAAAAGTCAAATGTATAGCTAATCAAGTCAAATAGGATTGCAAAACCAAAAGGAGACTTGAATATTGTCTATGTCTGAAAAGCCTCTAATTGTTATAAAGAGTTGTTGGGACAAGACCCTATCTAACTCAAAATCTTAAATGAAAGCATAAAGATGGATGCTCTAACTCTAGTCCTCGAATAATGATGACTCACAAATAATAAGCTGAATGTCTGGAATAGTCTAGCCACGAGTCTGAGGGCAGGTGCCTGAATCTGCATCATAAAAGGATGCAGCACAAAATGCGTCAGTACTATAGGATGTACTGAATATATGAGATAAACAGGAATCAAAGATAAGCATGCTAAATAAACTTGTGAAGCTGAAATCATGCTATAAGTGTAAAACTGAAATACAAGAGACTCAATTCGATGCCAAAGCAAGATATAAAAAATATCATAGTAATCATAATAGTTCTGAAGTCTGAAGGCCTAGAGTCAAAGCATTTTAAAACCTAATACTAATTCGGTGGGAGGTTCTCTAACCGATATAGAACATGTGAGCTACATGGAATCTGATGTATACGCCCCATCGAAAGGACCCATTATACCTTGCCAGGGTATAAAGACATAACTGTGGCATGATCACTAAATCTGATGCCCAACTGAGGGGACTTAGAACCAACAGAGAAATGTATTTCTGGGACTAAGGGTACTCTCACCCCATCCAACTCAGTGTTAAATACTACTCCTAAAATAATACGTATAGCTCATATAATACTGATGCATATTTGGATGCAAAATTCATCATAACTATTGATATATCTAATGTCAAATCTGTTCATAAAGCGTAGAGACATATATGATGTCATGTAAATTCATATCATAAGTTTTAAAGTTGTGCATGTTCATAATTCAAGATACCCCTTCTTTTCTAAAATCATAACCTGAAGAAATATCCATGCACTTTCAGAATAAAAAGACCATGTTATCTAAACATGCCAAATTTATACTTGAAATCATGTAATTTAAAGGAATCATGCTAGACTTCATACTTGACATATGGGCTTTTGAAAATATGCAAAGAATCATAATTAAAACATAGGTAATGAATGTGAAATCATGAATTGAAGCTTTAAATCAAAACCCATAACCTTTCCCCAATTTGGGTAAGAACCCTATTTTAGAAATCCATAAATTCAATTTAGAAGATTAGGGTTTTGGGCATAAGGGTGAAGGAATTCCCTTATTGAATATCCACATACCTTGATTGATGTTGACCCAACTGAAATTGAAAAGAAAATGAGGCTTGAACTTGGAGCTTGAGAGAGTTACTTTCCTCTTTTAGTAGATGAATGAGGGAACGAGAATGGACTTAGGCTAATAGGTTTAGAAATCATGCTAAGAATGGCCAAAATGACCTCACTTAGGAGTTAAAAGGGTGGGTAATTATAAAAATACCCCTGGGATTTAATTAAGAAAAAGTTGTTAAAAGGGTCGGCTTCAGAAATTACGGATGGATTCCACAGGTGGTAGAATGAACCACGACTCATGGTTTCCACTCGTGGTTTTTGGCCAAAAGATCATGCTATAGAAGACTTTTTGTGGGTCAACAGGAAGGACCGTAGAATAAATTATGGTCTGTAGACACAACTCATTATTTTTGAAGGATTAGGCAGGCCTCTGATCAGGTTTCACGAGACAACAGGATGGTCCGTAGTTCAAACTATGGTCCGTAGACCTGACTCGTGGTTCTTGAGAATCAGTCAGCCCACAAGTTAGGTTCCATGAGTGGACAAGATGACCCATAGAGTGAACTATGGTCCATAGAACCCACTCGTGGTTCTCAGACCAGAGGCTGATCCTGTAGAAGGCAATCATGTCTCAGTTCAATGGCTCGTAGATCAAATCACGAACTGTGATTTGGACTCATGATCTCTGGAAACTTGGAATTTTTAAGAGTTTTAAGCTTAGAAAGCTGGTTCAATTTTCGGGGTATTACACTACTAGACATTTGCTCTTATACTAGTAAGACCGGTGAACCTATAGCTCTGATACCATGCATTCATGACCCAAAATCAGGCCTTGATGGTGCCTACTATAACCCCTAGTAGGCAAGACGAAACCCAAAATGAAAACTAGAAATAAAGGCTAATATGAATAATGCAAAAGCAAAAAAATTAAATGAATGTGACACAAGAATTGATATATCCTTAACGGTATAAAATATACAATCAGGCCTGAAGGAAACAAAAAAAAGGCAATATATAAACATAAGTCCCTGGACCTAGTGTCACCAATACAAGATCCTCTAATGTATGAGAATAAGTCTATGCAAGATACAAAGGTCTACCAAAATATAAAATAAACACAGTAAGTCCAAGAGGGAAAGCAGTAAATCTTTGTACACCAGGAGATCGCCATGCTCCAAACAGAAACAAGCCACAAATAAGTAGAGCATTAGTAGGGATGAATAGTACTAGGTGTTGCATCAAAAAAAGATGCAGAAGTATAGGATGAGTACCAAAATATGGGGTACTCTGTAAGCATCATAGGATGACCGAGCTCAGAAGATAGGATATAATATAAGAAACATAAAGGCAACTATAACCGATACCCAACATAAGAATCTCAAGGACCATCAGTATGAAGGTGAAGATAATAATAATAATAAAAAATAATACACTCAAAATACGAATACAAGGAGAATGCAGTGCAATATTGGATAATGTAATGAATGATGTGGAAAATGCAAAAAGTAAAACCCAGAATGATCCCTTGGGTCACCGGAGCTCATCAACCTACGCAATAATGTAAAACCTGGAGTAATCTCATGGGCCGTCGGAGCTCATCCACATATGCAATAAAGTAAATATGTGAATTTTTTTGAAAATGACCCTTGAACCAAGTATAAAAGGTAATATCATCTTTCCATTTCATAAACTAGTGATAAATAAATGAAATTGTTTCTGTAACTTAAAAACTGTAGTAAAGGTGAATAATTTTATTTAAAACCAAAAAGCTAACATTTTCCCTCTCAAATCATGCCAAGATCCATGTACGTTCATGTATGAATGTATGCGTTCCATCATAAGAAAATACATGTATATACATATATACATAAAATAGGGCAAACCACCCTTCAAACAAGTCGCATTGACATCGAGTCTATCCAAATCAACACCCACAGCCTCCGACCCACAATGACATAATATAAAAGGATAAAATGGGAAAAAGGAGCGATAAGCATAAAACCAAATAATAGTAATATACTCTACCAGTAAATCCTCCCCTAAGCATAACTATGAATTCACTAATCTAATCATACTAAGGATGTAGGAAACCTAAGCTAAGGTTTAATAGGAAAAGCTATTCTAAGGCCCTAAAATTGGCCAAATATTAAGAAACGAGTTAAAGCCTAATTCTACCCTACAACTTAACCATAGAATTCATTAAACTTACAAAATATACTATCTAACTGAGCTAAGTCTAAAGGAAAGGAAATCGTAACCTACCTTGAGGCTGAATGGAAACTACAAACCATCACTAAGGAGCCTTCACCTTTCGTAGTGACTGATGACGTTCAAAAAAACACTCCCGTAGGAGGTGGTAACGATCATCGTACAAAACAGATAATTATACCCAACAGATGTCCGGGTCATATCCACAGGGAATAGAGTGATGATTCGCTAAGAAATCATCGAATAGTAATCACTAAAGTGAGTCAATGTTCAAATAGCTAAAAGTAAAAGTTGGGGGAAAAGGAATGGGAATTAATGTATCAATTTCAACACACTAGTAATGTAAACATGATTTTTTTATCAATGAGAATGAAGACTAGGGTGTTCTTCTAATGAGATTCTACAATGGGTTAGAGACTTGATTAATTATGCAAATTCTTGATAAAAGGTATGGGTAGTATTAGCTTGGGCTATATTTGGTAGTCTCTTGACCCTCCAAATATACATACAATAGCCTTTTCTCAAGCACCATAGATATTACTTTTAACCAACCAATTCAAAGCTTGGGGGAATCACACTATTTCTAACTTAGATTTTTAGATGGGTATTTCTTTTAATTAAGCTATTTCTAGCCTCAATCTAAGGTGGAAATCCCAAATTCCCACTATTGAATTCCTATCCGAATTATGAACTTCTCTTTCAATCAAGAACACAATTAAGTTAACTTAATCAATATTTGCAACCATCAACTTTATGATTAAAATATGAAGAACTCAATAGACCCATATTAATTCATCAATTATAAGCACAATTAATCAATACCCACATCCAAAAATATCCATCATGTGCACACTCCTAAATAAGGAAATTAGCTGCTCATATTAAGGAAATAAGAAGATATACCAAATGGGTTATCCATTATTCCATTCATATTCAAAGCTAAACTACAAATCCATGCTCAAATCCTTACAAAAATAATGATTCTAATTGGAGAAGATGAAGATAGAAGAGTGTACTCTTAATATCTTCCTTGGGGAAAGTAAAACTAAATTTATATATCAGGTACATACCCTAAAATGGGTTTTAATAGCTTCCTAATACGTCACTTGGCTTTGGACCAAAATGCCTCTTGGGGCTGGTGCAATGCAATATGCGAAAGCACATGCGATCGCACCTTCAATTGTATACCTCACATATTTCCTTTTCCACAACTAGTGACGACAGTTGCTGAGGTGGTGAGCTACAAAGGAGGGAGTGGCTCGCATACCGCATTGTGTGGCTTGCACCCTTCGACAGTTTCTTCCTCCTTTTTGATCACCTTCACACTTCAACTCTTTTTGAGCTTTTTGGGTTCAATTCCTTTGTTTTCTTCTCTAGACCATGAGTACCTGTATTTTTATTAATAAAGGCAATAAGTACCTCTAATTCTCATCAAAACATGGCCATAATTCATGAATAAAGGTTCAATAAGTTGGTAATCTACCAACTTATCAAACCTCCAAATTTGAACTATTGCTTGTCCTCAAGAAAGTTACTCATAACATAAGGAATGAATTATGTTCTAAAACTCAAAAGGGTGTACACAAGAATAATCTAAACTCTAAAAACGAAGAAAATAACAACAAAAGACTCAACTATAATGCTCATCTCAATTTGTATCACCAAACTCTCAAGGCAAGTGCTCAATTCAAAATGTTTGTCAAAAAGGACTTCATTTCTCATTCAAAAGTAGGAAAATTTATCATTCAAAACAATATTATCAAGCTTCTCAAGTCATTGTCCTTGAACTTCAAGGTTTGCCTTGGGATTTGCCACACAACTTGCCTCATTCATTCCTCTTAATTAAAATAGAGACTTCATCATTCATTTCAAGTGTGTGATGTCACTTACCACAAGGGAGAATCTAACACATAATCATGCAATATTAAAGAGAGATTATATGAGAACCAAAAAGACACTCACTCTCTCAAAGAAATTTGGGTGCACATGCATTGAGCCATAGGCTTGCCCTTTATGTAATTTGTCACTAATTTTGAGTTAAAAGCTCAAAATCACTAAGGACTTGTGGGAAATGATGTTGGCTAGGGTTAAGGTGAGGATTGTATTCAGCTCAAGTTACTAAACCTCCCTAATGCTCTTTGTGATCATTCAAAACATCGCTCATATTTTTGAACAGTAACTTCACCTTATTTCTCCCTCTCATGACCCAAAGTTTCCCTTCGACTTGATCATTTGACATCCTTTTATCACCTTCACTTGGTAGCACCAATTCCTTCTTTTCTTTTCAATTTGCTCATTTCATTGGACATTTGGAAGCAATATTTATTTTATGCAGATCGTGCTATCTTGTATTGAAATACATGCCTTTTCTTCTCCACATTAGTGCATACACCCCGAAACATAGGCCTTTGCCTATGTTATCATTTCAATTCCCTCCCCCAAACTTAGGCTTTTATCCTATGTTTCACTTTCGAGCCATTAGGGAGGATGGGTGCAAAAATTAAGGTTCCAAAAAGGGTAAAGGTATCTAACAAGGTGCCAAAGAAAGGTCACAAGCTCAAAGGGGCTTACTAGGATCAATGTAAAGGGAAGTCAATTTAGGTGAAGTGTCTTATCCAAAAAGGGCCTTAGGTCATCTTCCAAGCTTGGTGACATCTAGGATTTTGCCTTGAATCACATTTGGGTCAAGTTCTAGACAACACATACACACAAGAATGAAGTACACCTTACAACACAAGATATCATAACACAAAAATTTCACAATTACCCTCAAAATCAATTGGGACAAATTACTTTTGACTAGCTATTCTGAGTTCTTTTACACACTTAATTGTGAATTGTTCAAGCCAAATGGGGAATGAGCAAGTCATAACAAGAGAAATCTTCACTCAAAATCATTTTCCCTCTTCCTTCAATTTGCCAAAAACTTCTTGCCAATAAAATTTTCGGTGGCCCAATGTCGAGACAAGAAAAACACGGACTCAATTTTAAACTAAAACTTGGCATTTTCCCTTAAAAAAGTTGCCTCTCAATCTATCAATGGGAAATACCAACCAGGTTCAGCACTAAAAAGAAATAAACAAAAGAAAACAATTTGCTCCTTGGGAAAGAACCGTGGTAAAAAGAAAATCCTTGGAGTTTATTCACTACTCTACTATTAACAAGGTGATCAAAATTAAAGTTCTCATGAATCATTTGAAATCAAGACTAGGCGTACGCACTACACACGTTTTCAAGGAATGGATAGTGAAACAATAGATCATGTAGGACCAACCCGATGATATCGCAGCTTAAACAACACATAAAATAAGCCTGACAAGGGCACCATTTATGCACTAAGAAAATAAAAGGCCCGATAATGGAAATATCACAATCATCCAAATCATGCCTGATAAGGGACAAATAAATTCTCTAATAGTAAAGGAAAATGTCAAGGCCCGACAAGGGAAATAAAAATAATATCTAAAAGCCTAACACAGGTAACCAACAACAACAATCAATAATGCACAACCTCCAACACAATAATAAAGCATTGCCCTCAATGCTTAAGCTCAAATAAGTAAGGAAAGGGTGTAACAACTACTTGTATTGGCTACCCCTCCTCATCCTCCTCTTGCTCTGCCTGCTCTGAACTGGTGCCTGCTCCTCCTTTTAGAGAATGGGAAGTATGTTGTGACTCAATGAGCACCTGCTAAAACTCTGGATCCTGATTATCAGACAACTCCTCATTATTGCCACCCAAGGTAGCAAATAATGTATCAATATGGCCAGAAGTAGGATGGGTACAGCCAAGGCAGTCTCAAAAGAACTCATATCAGTATCTCCCATCAGTTCTTTCCCTTAGGCCTTGTATAATTACTTTTGGATCTCAACCACAACACTCTCAATAATATCTACTCTCTTGTATAAGTTGGTCACACTGCTCACTACCCCCTTCATTGCCTTCGTTACTGCTTTCTGAATCTTCCTGGGCAGCTTGTTAGCCAGGGAGGTCAGCTGCCTATCATGAGAGAAGGACATGTTAACTAGCTTTTGAAAGCCAGCTGAGATCGAGGTAGATGATGAGCGTAAGGGTCCAGGCAGAGCTGTGCTATAGGATTTCCCAACTCTGTGGGAGTAGGTGCATCCGAGTCTCATTCTGATGGAGAAGAAGCAGTGGGCTCAACAACAGTGTCCTCTATCTGGACATCAACAAAGGGTTGCATTCCATGCCTCTTCATCCTAGGGGAATCCACATATGCCTTTTTCTAAAGGTCAAGCACACCAACTACAGAAGTAGGGTTATCAAAGAGAAAATATGGGATTCCATCCTTAGCATAGAGATTGCTAATAAGCACAGGGAAGGGGAATGGATAACCTCCCCAACGTTCTTTTCTTTTGATTACCAACTCTACGATCTCCCCAAAGTTAACATGCGCTACTAGAATAGGCACCCTCTTGTGTAACCTTCTGATCATTCTTATAAGGCATAAATATGGAGTGGACAAAGTCGTACAATAGGCGTGCCTCAAAGTACAAAGTCTGGCATGGAATAGTCCCCCCTATAGTTGCTGAGAGGGGAGTCCCAGGAGCAATGATAGTGGTAGCCTAGTCAAGTGGCTTCTTTTCATGGAGCACCTTAGCCTAAAATTCTGGTGCAGGCTCAATTAGGTTACCCCAGTATATGGAATTGATAACATCGGGTATGATATAGATTTCCTTACCCCTGACCACTACTGAATCCAAACAAGGATATTCTTCCATATTGCCCGTGTACCCTATAGAGTCCTGCTTGGCCTGATAAAAGGTAAAGAATTCACGGACCACCTCGGCATGATAACCTTTGGGAGCCTCTAAGAATAGGAACCATTGGAGGGTAGTGAACTGTTGGTGGATGTTAGGAAAATCATCCCCAACCACTGTCAGGTGGAAGCTGCACTCCAGGGTGAAGGTTCTCTTCCTATCTCTATCGTAGAGAGATTTCATGCCTCTTACCCTAAAATAAATCTTGTCCTCCTACGAAACTGGCATAGGAGGAGGTGTTGGGGGAGCAGGGGGCTTTCTTCTTTCCCTTGGATGTAGAAGTGGCGGTAGGAGGAGCTGGTGGCCTCATTGAACTGCGCCCTATATTTTCCCTTCCAGAAGACATTTGTCTGCACAAGGATATTGTTTGTACTCAAAAGAAATAGAAAAATATTTTCATATTTTTGAAATATTGAAAGAAGAAAATGCTAAAAGAAGTTAACAAACTAAACAGAAATAGAATGCAAAGGAGAAGAACAACAAATCAGGTGAATGTTGACATGTGTGAGTCACATATGAGCCACACATGGGATTGTGCGCTTCACATGTGATTTTGCACATGCTAATAGAAACCTGAACCAAAGGGGCTTCAAGGTGCAGAGGCATGTGCAATTATCACCAACCTTTGTGCACATCACACATGCCATCGCCCTTTCAAACAGTGCACTAGAAACTCAAAAAGCAATATGTGATGTTTTGTGCATTTCACACGTAGAGAGATCTACGCATCGCATGCGAAACACACAAGAAAACAGTTGGAATTTTTCAATTCCTTGTGTTAATGAGTGTTACATATGTGACTCGCACAATAATACTTGTGGAATGCACGGGAAACAAGGCTATAAACACCAATTTTTAACAGGACCTAAGCATGAATTGACCACAACCAAGTTATCCGGGTACTCAGACTCCCCCGAAAAACTTCCAACACAATCAAAACTCAAAGATTAGCTTAACGCTTTCCCTTAAGAAATACATTACCCCATCTATCATCAGAAATATCAAGCCTTCACGATAAACACATGGTCACATTCAATTGCATAATAATTCACTTCCCTCAACCAAAGCGCTCACTGGACAATTATATTCAATTGAAACAATACATGGGCGCAGTGGTTTATATGCAATTTTAGCCCAAACAATATGATTCAACAAAAACCATGTGAAGATGATTCTTAGCCCTTAAGAATGATATCACCCATTCTATCATAAGGCTAAACCATGCATCAACTAAAGTGGGTTACTCGGACTTAACTGAAAAACATGCAATTTAGGGCTAAAAACTAACACAAATCACATGCATTAACACAAAAGCAAGATCTACCAAAATTTTCTTAAGCAAAATCATCAATATGCCCCAAAATTAGGGTCCCAAATTTCAGATCTCACCCAAAATTAACATGAAATATTAAACTAGCATGGTTCACAATAAGATCTACTTAAAACATGGATTTAACGTTGGAGAACTTACCACAAGTAAAAAAGAGGGATTAAAGAGAAAAAATTGAAGCTTTTAATGCCCAACAATGGTGACCCAACCTTTTGACCAAAAAAAGTAGCAGCGGACGGTGGTGATAGTGGTGGTGAAGGAGTTTGGGTGATAGTGGAGAAGATTTTGGGGAACGATAGGAGATTTGGAGGATTTTTGGAGAGAGTTATGGAGGTTTTGTGTGAGAATAATGGAGAAAGAGTGGAGGGTGATGGTTTATTACGGAGAAAAGAAGAAGAAAGGTCGTGGGTAGGTTTCTGGGTCGGGTTGGTCAATGGGTAGGTCAATAAAAATTTAAAACTTACATGAGTGTGCCGTGTTGTGCGATTCACATATGCCAATGTGTGGCTTGCATATCACTTTGCATGTGACATTGAGGCTAAAACTTTGCCCAGCTTTCTAGTTCGACATGCGATGGAAGTGCGATGTGCAAAATTGAAGGTGCAATTTGCACCTTTGATTGCATGTTGCCTCTACTGGTTTGAATTTCATGGCCCATCGCACATGCTCTCCGGTCCTTTTCTTCCACTTAGTCATCTTTCCATCTCCGTGTATTCCTAAAGCACACTAAAAACAACAAAAGTTAAAGAATAAAAATAAAAATACTTGGGTTTCCTCCAAAAAAGCACTTGATTTTACATCGCGGCTCGACGATAGTACCTTAACCTTTAATCATTTCCCGGGAGCATGCCAATACGATTGGATTGGCCCCATCCCAAGCAAGGGAAGTGCTCCTTCAACATCTTCATTGCATTCTCTTGTTGACAAGTTAGCAACACTATAGATTCGGGTACCTCCTTCATCTCAAACTCACCTTGGTCTTCAACCAACTTGCCCTCGGTATTAATCATACAAAACAACTCTAAATTTTTCCGGTGGTCCAATAGGTTGGCATATATTGAATGTAACTTCCTTGCTCCCCACACAGAACTTGAGATCTCCTAGCTCCATATCAACAATAGCTCTCCTGGTTTCCAATAGTGGTCATCCCAAAATGATGGGTATCTCAAGATCAACATCACAATCCAAGACCACAAAGTCAGTCGGTAGGATGAACTTGTCTACCTTTACTAACACATCGAACAAATTCCCATTTGGGCATTTGATTGAACGATCAACCATGAGTAATCTCATTGGTGTAGGCTTAGGAGTACCTAAGCCTAACTTTCTGAAAATCATAATGGGCAGCAATTTGAAACATTCCCCGAGATCAAATAAGACATTTCAAAACAAAAACACTCTAATAGTACACGGGATGGTAAAGGATCGCGGATCTTCCTGTTTAGGGGAAATGTTGCTTATCATCACCGCACTACAACTGTGGGACACTTCCACCATCCCCACTTCAATCACTCGCTTCTTATTTAATAGCCTTCATAAACATGTCATACCCCAACATTTGCATAAGAGCGTCAACCAAAGGAATATTTATGGCTAGTTTTCTAAACATGTCGACAAACTTTTTGAATTGAGCATCTTCTAAGCTCTCGGCTGGCAAGCCCTCTGTCAACAGCTCTATAAAGAAAATAACTACTCCCAACAGTTCATGTAAAGCAATAAACAAGTAGCGCACAAGTCCTGTTAGGGCCGTCGAGGCCACCATGATATCTAGAAAAGCATAAACACTATGCAATAAAAGCTAGGACAATATGCTACTAAACTATCGGCAATAACAACAAGGACCAACTGGCTAACAATGTAACTATACAACCTAACAGACTAGTCTGCAAGCCTCTATGAATACTACAATTTATGTGACAAGGCCCCGGCCTAACCTAAATGCTATAAATATAAAATAGGCTAACCTTTGAGACTCTGGGGTCCCTTGGAAGAAAAAGATTCAACCAATCTGCTGAAAACTTGGCTGTGCTACTTAGTAGGTCTGTCTGATCGTTGCTTGGGACCTGCAGGCATGAATGCAGTACCCCCAGGCAATGGGACATCATCATGAAATAATGTACCAAGTATGTAAGGTAAATGGAAGCTGAAACTGAAGCTAATATCATAAATATTATAAGTAATCAGATAGTTATCTGCTCTTGAATCTATAAATAGCTGAGACTTATATCATACGTACTGTAAATACTCAAGTAGGGAGTTTGAGGTTAGCCAAAATGTACTTACTTGTCCTAGACTTAAACCTTACAATCCATAACTAACTAAGCATCCCACTTCTCGAATCGAGCTAACTAATATCATCAAATAATGAAGTATCCAGGAAAGAAGATTGAAAATAATCATAATATACCCTAACTTCTCCTAACATAAATCATACAATAATAATCAAATAATAATTAACCTAATCTCCCCCCATAAGCTCCACAGGTACAAACAACAATCAATATAATCCAACTGTCCCCCATAAGCTCGGTAGGTACAAACAACAACTAAGACCACCTACCAGGGCCCCCATAATCCCAGAGGTGCCAATTCCATCTATATACCCCTATTGGTAATCCCCTTGCCCCGTAGGCAATAATTATATCTTGAAGCCCCTCAGGCACTCTACACATAGCCCCAAAGGCAACTGTATATTTGTATATCCCTAAAGGCAACTGTATATCTAGCCCCTGAGGCATTTTATATCTATATCTAAGCACACAAGGCTCCTCCATAAATGTTCTAGCCCCGTAGGTAACATACCAGACCCTAAGGCACTTTATATCAAGATCTTAAGGACATCATATAGCCCCAAAGGCAAATATATATTATATCGATATATCCCTAAAGGCAATTATATATTATATTGATATAGCCCAAAAGCAACTCTTTGGACCATAGGCTTCAATCCTCTTAGGAAACTGTGTGGCCCGTAGGCCTCAATCTAGCCCTTCTAGGCAAACATTATAGCATGTTAGTGAACAAGCTTCATTATAGCCCCTTAGGCAATTAAAATAACCTGTAGACTGTACTATAGCCCTGTAGGAGATCAAAGTATATTGTAGGCTTCAACTCCTCTTAATATCCCCTTAGGAAACATGCATATTGTCTGTAAGGCACTAATAATATCTCTATAACTAACTATAATAGCCCCAAGGGTAGCAACAAACAATCAAATGGCCTAAAGACAAGCAATATAGTTATAAGCAACTTATACAAATAATATCTAAGTCATATCTAAGCTCGGAGTCACTATCAATAGAATATGAATCCCCACGAGGGATGACTATATCAAGTCAACCAGCCAACCAATTCAAGTAATGTTACGAGTGATTCGGCTACAACTAGCTTTATTGTTTGTTCAGCTCTACAAAAAATTATCTAAGGAAGGAAATAGCTCTAGCACACTTTACCCATCGACTTCAAGTAGGATAACACCAATCCACAATTTCTACAAAATGACTCTACCATGGTACGCTAGACTAGAAGTCTATAGCAACTATAACCAATCATATTCTTACATTCTGAGCATCATCTACATCTGAAACATTATTCTCAACTAGAACCAAGGAAATATATGATTAGAATTTCAATTTAGAACAATCTCTTTCCCTATGGGTCATACATACTAAACGTTAGATTTTGTGCAATGTAAGCAGAGAATGCACATAGAACCAAAGGAAATCAAAATACTCAAGCAACCCTAGAGTTGAGTAAGATAAGCTACAAGTGACTATACAAGTAATCTAAGTTATGTCTAGCACGAGGTTGCTATCTATAGAGTAAGAGTCTCGACAAGGGATAAATATATCTATTCTAGAAGCCAACACAATCAACCATTACGAATATAAATAGCTCATTTATAATATACTAGCCATAGAGCCTATGATCTATAGTAGCCAATACTATTCCATAGGAGGCAAACCGACAGTAACATATCCCAAAGAAACACAAGTGGGCATATACTATATGCAACCTGTAAGTAAGTCTAAGACATGTCTGGAGCTCAATCGCTAACAAAGGAAAAGAGATCTACCAAGGATGTAGGAATCTACTCAAATGGCCAACATGGAGAATTATGATTACAAGTCATTCATCGATAGTAAGCTAGCCTTACCACACTGTGGACTATAAAGGACCATGCCAAGAAGAAGGATGACCTTAACATACCTTTCAAATAAAGAATCAAAGGTGTCATCATAAAGCTCTACCAACTGATAATAATACAACAAATGCAAGGATCAACAAGGTCGCAAGAACAAGCCACAACCAATCAGTAAGATGTTCAGATCGTTATTACGACCAGCCCACTTTAGCTCAACAAAAGACATCACAATTTCTACCAAAAACATATCTAATAACAACAAGAAAATTCTATCAATACCTCGCAAGAGAGGAGAGCTCCTGAGGTAATATAACAAGGTGTACAATCTGAAAAGTCCTATGAATTTCTTATTGTCATAGATAACATAAGATTAAGCTAAACTTTATAATATTTACCCAATCTATTTCCAAAATTCCCTAGACCATACCCCGCTCAGATTTTGTCCAAGGATAGCCAAGCCTGAAATTTTTAACTCCTAATTTCAAGGAAAAACCTAACCCAAGATTTTGCATAATTGGCTCACCCATAATGATGGAAAGAGTCATTACAACAGATACCTATTTACCCATAATTCATCCACAAACGATCAAACAAGAAAAATGAGCCAAGTCAAGAAAATGAAAGAGTACCTGAATCCTCAAACAAGTGAGGGTACTTGTCATGTATGTCCTTATTGGTTTCCCAAGTGGCTTCTTCAATTGGATGATGCTTCCACTGGACCTTTACTGATCAAGTCTTCTTTTTCCCCAACTTTCGGACATCCCGATCAAGAATGGCAACTATCTCCTCCTCATAAGTAAGATCCTTATCTAACAAAATATAATCCCATTTGATAATATAATCCCCATTCCCATGGTATCTCTTAAGCATGGATACATAGAACATCGTATGGACCCTTGACAAGCTTGGCGGTAATGCTAGCCTATACACTACCACCCCACATTGCCAAAAATCTCGAATGGACCAATATACCGAAGGCTAAGCTTGAATGACATGTCCCTCACCTTATGGTCTGCATCATCCTTTTGCCTACTCTGGGCTTCTAGCAACTTAGTTTGGATAAATCTCACTTTTTCCTGAGCTTCCTTCACCAAATCAGTGCCCAAAGGTTTCATATCACAAGCCTCAAATCATCCTATGAGCAACCTACACCCCCTCCTATAGAGTGCCTCAAGTGGAGCTATATCAATGCTAGAGTGATAATTGTTATTGTATGATAACTCACACAACAAAAAGAACTAGTCCCAATGGCCACCAAAGTCAATCACACATGTCCTCAACATGTCCTCAAGCACTCGAATCATCCACTCAGACTATCCATCCGTGTGAGGATGAAAGGTTGTGCTAAAGGTGAGTTGGGTTCCCAACTCTTTGTGCAACCTGCCCCAAAATTTGGAAGTGAATTACGTACCTCTATCTGAAATGATAGAAAGTGGCACCCCATGTAGCCTCACTATCTCCTGACGTAAGTCTTGGCCAACTGCTTAGAGCTATAGTTCACTCTAACCAGAATAAAATTGGCTGATTTAGTCAGCCTATCCACTATAACCCATATCGAGTCATGCTTCCCAAAGGTCTTAAGAAGACATACCATGAAATTCATAACTGTCACGCCTCAAATTCCATTTAGACGGACAGGCACTCGATGCCCTAAAGGCCCGAGAGAACCAACTTATAACCTGTGATTCATCATGCATATAACTATGACAATTAAGAAGCTTTGACTATAGATAAGTTGCCTGAATAACAAGACCAACATAGATAGGCCCAAAACTTATGTACACGATCTGGCCATTGAGGCCACAACTGTTAAGAGCAAAGACATAACTAAGTTTTACTTTACCATTGGTCTACAAAGCCTCTACAAGATAGACAAACTTAGTTTAGGTCGGGACAGGGCCCCGCCTTACCCTTAACTATACAATACCCAAAATATATACCAAAGACTCGGTAAAGCCCCGAATCAACCTGGAGCTCACCAACAGCAGCCGAGTGTCCTGTGCTCCTACTGGGGAGGTCTACTAGCCAGAGTACATGTGCCTGCGGCATGAAATGCAGCGTCCCCATGAGGGACGTCAGTACGAGAGAATGTACTGAATATGTAAGGCATAAAGTAACCCATATGTAAACAAGAGCTCAAATAGAATCAGGTATCAGTGCATAAACATGTAAATAAGAACAGAAGATCACATTTGCTTACACTTGTGAAATCATGTATATTACGTTCTTTGGTTACTCTTCTTTGCTTTATGATCATTGTAAGGCATGTAATCCACGTGACCAACTGATCAGTGGTAGAAGAGGAGTCCCATGCTAGGCAATTTAACCCCTGGGATGCTGCCCTCATAAATATACAAATTGGGATCGACCCATGCTAGGCTTTCGCCCCTAGGCTGCCACCCATAAGTACACAAATAGGGATTGACCCATGTTAGGCTTTCACCCCTGGGCTGCCACCCACACATATACAGATTACTTCATTTAGTTTCTTTAATCTTTGAGATTGTTACATTGGTGGTTGTAACCTTTATTGAGCTCAAAACTATGGACCAGTAGTAGAAGACATGTGAACATGCACTTAAGGCAGTAACAATGATATAAGGAGCAAACATAATATCAACGTACTATTTAGGAGCTTATATGATACACTGAACCTCATTTGGCTTAGAGAATAACTCACAAAGCTTGCTGTTGAAAGTACCTTTACTAGGAAACCCACTTCGTTGGTAACAACACAAATATAAGAGTTCATGCCAAGGAATATGAAACTGAGAAACCTTACATACCTTGTTGTGTAACTCGGATATTACAACGAATTAAGCTTCCCCTTTCAGATTATTTATCTACAATAAAATACGTGGCAAAACTAGTATTAGTAGCTAGTTAACCAATTTGGGCTACTTGATCCCACTAAATCAGTAACTAGGCAGTAAGCTCGTAATTGATCAAACCAAGAGTGTTCCTTTCACCTCTTCTCCTCTAAACATATCTACATACTGTACGACCTTCTCATAAGGTCCCTTGAAACTCTTCCGACTTCACAACATATACCAAACAACATACAAAGGTGTGCAGGCAGCAAGTTAACATAACACCCAATTAAGTGGTGTATTACCACACCCTCCTTCCATACTTCAATACAACTTCACACACCCTTTTACAAGTTCAACCAAGCTGTCCCAAATATATACACATAAAACCGCTCCTAAAACAATCCCAAACATCCTTCAACATAATAAGAAAGTATTTTTAACTCAAGGATTCCAATCACTACCCCATGGTTCTTGACACAAACACATACAGAATTCTTCATCAAACTTGCATATAAAAAGGGGTAAAAATGGGCAGTAACTTTACCTTAAATTCTGAAAATCTGTCCTCCCAACTTGTACTTCTTCAAGAGCTTGAACTCCCCTTCAACTTAGCTTGAAAAGAGGGAGAATATTTAAGAACCCTAATGGTATTTTATGGCTGCTATGTGAAGCTAAGAGAGAGAGAAAGAAAGAACTTCTAAAATCTATTTTTTTTCAAGTTAAAATGAGTGAAATGAGCTGGTCTTAACCCCTTTAAAGGGGGGCTGCTTTGGCCGACTTTCCTTGCTCATTTTGAGCCACAAAATGTCAAGAAGGTGATACACCTACTTGGCCATTTTACATGGGCTTTGTTGGACTTAACCTTATTGGGCCTTGGCTGCCAATTCATTCCCTTTCTTTCACTTCTTTCTTTGGGCCAGAATTTATTCAAGTGGGTGATGGGTGTACTTGGCCCTCTAAGCTAGTCAAATAGTCTTAGTAGGTGATGCACCTACCTAGTTCTTTAGGCTGGTCAATAAGTCAAAGTAGGTGATGCACCTACTTGTCACCTACTAGCTTAGTTAAGTCATGCAAGCAGCTCACTTATTTTATTCTATTTTCTAATTTCTAATCCCTTTTGCTTTAACTTAAAACTTCACCCTAAATATTTACTCAAATACAACCTTACCATCTCGAGCTTAAATACTTTTGTCGAGGTTAACTTGGCCGTTTACGTGCTGAACTGAATAGGGCATTACAACACCTCCCAATACACATTAAACTATCACTGCTCATATAAGAAACTCGATCCCTCACCTATACAACAAGGCTATATCAAGTGATATATGAATAGGACTAGTATATGCAGAATACGGGATGTTACATCCTCCCCTTCTTAGGAACATTCGTCCTCGAATGATATTAAAGTTAACCAGCCCAAACAAGCTCAAGCCTAAGTTAAGTACCACTATTAGATAGATAATATATATAGACTTATACTTACTCGTTAATGCCTCAACTCGACACTTTCACCTTTCTCATCGGACTGAAATAGATGAGGATACTTGGATTTCATCGCTTCTTCCGCTTCCCATGTAACTTCTTCTACTTGTTGGTTTCTCCACAGTACTTTTACGGAGGCTACTTCCTTATTTCTTAGCCTCTTAACTTGGCGATCCAGAATAGCAATGGGTACTTCTTCATAAGTGAGATCTCCCATAACTTGTACATCTTCAATAGGAGTAATACGAGATGGGTCACCTATACACTTTCGAAGCATTGAGACATGAAATACCGGATGGACTGTTGAAAGCTCTTGGGGTAGCTCTACCTCATATGCGACTTGGCCAACTCTTCGAATAATATTATATGGCCCTATATAGCGTGGACTTAACTTTCCCTTTTTACCAAATCTCATCACCCCTTTCATTGGTGACACCTTCAAAAATACCCAATCTCCTATAGCAAACTCCAGCCCTCTTCTTCTAATATTTGCATATGATTTGTATCGACTTTGAGCCGTTGCCAGCCGCTGTTGTATCACCTTAACTTTTCCATAGCTTGATGAACAAGATCTGGCCCAAATAAGGTAGTTTCACCCACTTCAAACCATCCGATTGGTGATCTACACTTCCTCCCATATAAAGCTTCATAAGGTGCCATTTTGATACTTGAATGGTAGCTATTGTTGTAAGAAAACTCAATAAGTGGTAAATGGTCATCCCAGCTACCTTTAAAGTCCAATACACAAGCTCGTAACATATCCTCAAGTGTTTGGCTTGTACGTTCTGCCTGACCATCCGTTTGAGGGTGAAAGGCCGTACTTAAATTCACTTGTGTTCCCAAACTCTTCTGGAATGATTTCCAAAAATTCGCAGTGAATTGAGCTCCCCTATCAGATATAATAGAGATTGGGATTCCATGTAGCCGAACTATCTCTTTAATATACAACCTTGCATCCTCTTCAACTGTATAAGTAGCCTTAACCGGCAAGAAGTGGGCTGATTTGGTGAGTCTATCAACTATCACCCATATGGAGTCAAACTTCCGAAATGAGCGAGGCAGACCAGTGACAAAATCCATGTTGATCATGTCCCACTTCCAAATTGGAAGGTCTATATGTTGCATATAACCTCCAGGCTTTTGGTGCTCTACTTTAACTTGTTGACAATTTGGACATTTGGAAACAAATTCTGCAATGTTCTTCTTCATGTCACTCCACCAATACACTCCTTTCAAGTCATGATACATTTTAGTTGAGCCCGGATGGATAGAATATCTTGAATGATGTGCTTCTGTCATAATTCTCTCCCTTAGTCCATCTATATTAGGCACACACAATCTGTTTTGGCACTGGAGTACTTTGTTTTGCGTAAACTCAAATGCCTTTGTCACCCCTTTTTGTACATTCTCCTTAAGCTGTAATAGAATAGGATCCTTATATTGCTTCTCTTTTACTTCGACTACTAATGAGGATTCTGCTGCATTTTGAACAATAATCCCTTCATCTTGAGATTCAAGAAGGCGAACCCCCAAGCTAACTAGTTGGTATAGAGCCTTAGCTATTCTTTGTCTTTCCATGGACTGCCCATAGGTGTTTGCCATTGTCCTACGACTTAAAGCATCGGCCACCACATTTGCTTTCCCCGGATGATACAAGATATCAACATCATAATCTTTTAATAACTCAAGCCATCTTCGCTGCCTCAGATTCAGATCCTTCTGCCTAAAGATATATTGCAAGCTCTTATGGTCCGTATATATGTCAACATGAACCCCATACAAGTAGTGGCGCCATATCTTTAAAGCAAATACAACCGCTGCTAGCTCTAGGTCATGGGTTGGATAATTTTTCTCATGTGGCCGCAACTGTCTTGAGGCATAAGCTATTACTTTACCATGCTGCATCAATACGCATCCTAAGCCCCCTCCCGATGCATCACAATACACTGCATACCCTTCTATGCCTTCTGGAAGTACCAATATAGGTGTAGAAGTCAACCTATTTTTCAGCTCCTGGAAGCTTCTTTCGCATGCATCGCTCCATTGGAACTTGGCTGCCTTGTGTGTTAGCTTTGTTAAGGGTGCAGAAATAGAGGAAAATCCCTCAACGAACCTTCTATAATAACATGCCAACCCAAGGAAACTACGAACCTCCGTAGGTGTTGTAGGTCTTGGCCAGTTCTTCACGGCTTCTATCTTTTGAGTATCAACCCTTATTCCTTCATCAGAGCCAATATGACCCAAGAATGCCATAGATTTTAACCAAAATTCACATTTAGAAAACTTTGCATATAGCTTACGATCACGAAGAACCTGTAACACCTGCCACAAGTGATTAGCATGGTCCTCCTTTGATCTTGAATAGACCAAGATATCATCTATGAATACAATCCCAAACACGTCCAAGAATGGCTTGAACACCCTATTCATCAGATCCATAAAAGCTGCTGGTGCATTTGTTAGCCCAAATGACATAACTAAAAATTCAAAATGACCATACCGTGTTCGGAAAGCTGTCTTGGGTATATCTTTCTCTTTGACTTTTACTTGATGATAACCCGACTCAAGTCAATCTTCGAGAAACACTTAGTACCCTATAACTGGTCAAACAAATCATCAATCCTAGGAAGGGGATATTTGTTCTTAATTGTCACCTTATTCAAATGCCGATAGTCAATACACATTCTCAATGAGCCATCTTTCTTACGTACAAATAAAACCGGTGCTCCCCAAGGGGATATACTAGGCTTTATGAATCCCTTTTCTAACAAATCTTTTAATTGCTCCTTCAATTCTCGTAATTCTGCCGGGGCCATCCTATATGGAGGGATGGAGATGGGTTGAGTACCTGGAATCACATCAATACCAAACTCTATCTCTCTTTCTGGAGGCAAACCTGGAAGCTCTTCGGAAAATACATCAGAAAATTCATTTACCACTGGAATAGACTGAATATCTAGTGGCTCCGCATCTATATCTCTCACTCTCACTAGATGACATATGTACCCTTTGGACATCATCTTCTTTGCCTTAAGATAAGAAATAAACTTACCTCTTGGTGTCCCCACATTACCTTTCCATTCAAGGACTGCCTCTTTTGGAAAATGGAAAC
>QJPP01001179.1:536647-552821 GCA_003996215.1 Jaltomata sinuosa | reverse complement strand
CAAGTATAAGGAAATCATAACACCAATCCAATCACATGATAGCATAACCAGGGAATCACCTCACAAGTACAACCCTAGGATGAAATAACTAGACCACAATAACCGAGAAATACCACTCAACTTCCCACAAGAATAGAACCAGAATGTCACACTCTTCTCAGAAGGCCACACAAAAGTGCCTCAATAAGATAGGACTCCCTAACCCTCTCAATAATCATACATCCCACAACCGAAGCCTCAACAGGTTAACCATCACTAATCCTTCGCTAACCGAGTGTCAAGACAAGCTCTAAATAAAGACAGGAGTAAATATAGTCTACCTACAGTCCCAACAGCTGCCCATACAACTGAGGAACGCAATCAAGTGAAAACAAATCCTCTAGCATCCCATACTACTGGAGCGTACAATTAACAAATAGCAAATAAGGGTGGAGCCTCAAACAATGAATGATATGATGCATGAAGATCTCAGGTGAAATGGGATCTCTGTATGTACCTCCTCTGGTGCCGATCGGGCCTAGTAGGTAGGTTCTATAGAAGGACAATGCCCGTATATATCTACTCCACCGCCCGAAGCCCCAGGCCCGGAGCGACAAGGTCCATGGAGGTCCTCGACCAACATATTAAATGCCCCGCATCTCAAAAATCCCCAAGTAAAGCTACCCGAAGGGTGTCCGGGTCTAAATTGGTAAATTAAATAGTTGTAGCACACGGACCCGCCGAGCTTAGTATTATCACGAAAGCTGTAGTAAAACAAGTCTAGCCCTCAGCTCTGCCGAGCCTAGTATTATCATAAAAGCTGTAGTAAACCAAGTTTAGCACTCGGCCTCGCCGAGCCTAGTATTATCACGAAAGATATAGTAAAACAAGTCTAGCCCTCGGCCCCACTGAGCCTAGTATTATCACGAAATCTTTAGTAAAATAAGTCTAGCCCTCGGCCCTACCGAGCCTAGTATTATCATGAAAGCTGTAGTAAAACAAGTCTAGCCCTCGGCCCCGCCGAGCCTAGTATTATTATAAATAGTGATAAAACATCCTTTTTATTTTCTCTACTCCAAGAAGATCCGTTAAAACAGTACCAAACCTCCTTGCAATCATTTTTACCAAAAATGGGCTCTACGAGCCATGCAGGTTTTAGAAATTATTTAATAGAAGGCTTGAAGCCCAAATCATAGTAAAATTATGCAGAAACCCTCTATATGCAAGATAAATAGTGTACACAATCACAACAGTGGCCCACGTCCAACATTCAACCTATCGGCCCTGCACAGGCTCCAATCATTCTACAACACACATAGCCAGCTCTATAACAGTAATAACGATGTCCGAGACTCACAGACATTCCCAATAACCCACCATCTATGTTTCAGAGTCAGTACAAGGCCACACAGGACCACAAGGGTAATATACAATACTACGCAAATACTACAAACAACGTATGAATTAAACGGACGAATAAGGTAGACAAGGTCTGGGGTACCAACATATAAAAACCCACCCAAGGATGTTAATTAATGCAGTTATAGCCTATATTCACAGAGTCTAGGTAGGAAAAGCCATAACCTACCTGTCATCAGATGACTAGCTGCGGTAACAACGTCATCCAGGCTCGAACTGCTCTGGGAAGCTTCGAATCACACAAAAAAATTGCACTATCGTATGTGATCCCAATAAGAATTGCACAAACTTCCCAATCCCTCCAGCGCCTTACCACAACCGGTAAACCACAACAATAACCTAACATAATAAGATAAAGGGGATGTCCAAAGCCATAATATCCAACACACCACTTCTTGGCCCGAAAAGCTGTAAAAATGATACTAGAACATGTAATTATGAAGGAGGATCGTAGGGGAGATACTTCCTGGACAAAAATATTCAATATCCCATGCTAAACAACCTGCCTCCTCACAGGAACAACAACTAAATCCAAATTCAACAAGAAACTACTACAAGATATCGACAACAACAACTTTTCATAACTAGAAGCTTAAAATCTTGATTCAACAAATAGATAAGTGTACGGGATCCATACCTCGCCAATATAACTCTATAGCTACTGCCAAATACTCAGAAAACACCTGCTAGCTCGCTGACACAACACCCATGGAGATACACTTTGAAATCGATGGGTAAAACTATACCGAAATGACGAGCTCTCTCCGTAGAGCAACTTCTTCTAAACTTCCGAATTGAAAGGATCAAAGTCCATGGAGTATTTAAGGGCTTTACCTCTGATTTTATATGAATTTTGGTTGATTTTTATGAGTTAAAACAAAGCTGAAACAACCTTTATAAAGCAAAACCGACTTAGGATAGGGGGCCCACCTTGACGTGCCTGCTTGTGCAGTCTTACGAAAATGTGAATCTCTCTCTATTCTGAAGTCGTATGGATGAACGGTTGAGTGAGTTGGAAACTAGAATCGTAGACATTCAATTTGGTATATTAGGGACCCACTAATTCTTTATAGATTGGTAGAAACACCCCAAGACATTTAACCCAAATTTAAAGAGAATCCCTTAAAGGAATTTACAATAACTTTTTCCGACTTTTGTTTCGCGACTTGATTGACTTCAAAACTTATCATATGACCATTTTGCGATTATAATACCTCAAAAGACATCCTTCTTAGTATATTAGACATTATTAGTCTTACCCCAAAGGCACTGGTTAATTTAAACCTTTCAAGCGGGCGAGGTATTAAACGAGGCATTTCTTTAACTCAAACTTTTGTGTAAGGGATTGCTTTGACCTAGAACCTTAGTTTAATTCTTTGATATTACCAAGAATGTTGATTGAAGTCAACGATTTCAAAAGTTGAAGCTCTAAAATGAGGAACGGCCATAAAGACCAAACAAACAGCCCGAGCATCGAACAACCGGTCTCGACAAGCCATAAATGACTTGGAGCCGCTACATGTAAGTTCTAACGGTACAAGAAAGGCAAAAATGTGTACATGACCGGAAGGGTCATTACATCATCCACTACTAAAAATAACTTTCATCCCCGAAAGTCAGGAAAGAAGAAAACACTAGAGATTTAAGAATAGCGGATATAACGCCCGCACTACTCTCTACGACA
Organism: Jaltomata sinuosa; assembly: GCA_003996215.1. Lineage (NCBI taxonomy): Eukaryota > Viridiplantae > Streptophyta > Magnoliopsida > Solanales > Solanaceae > Jaltomata > Jaltomata sinuosa. The sequence continues at coordinate 549,739 of QJPP01001179.1, read as the reverse complement.
ACCCGGGTAGCCTCCACGACCGGACGACACCCAACAGAACAGAACCAAGCCTTAATTTCTTTCTAGCCAAGCTAGATTTCAACCTCCAAAGATCTTCCAACCTAAACTGAACCTCGAGACTCTCAACCAAAAAGCACTGACATAACATTGAAACCAGAGCACCAAGGAGATCAACACGCAGAACTCGACTCCTCAAAACCATACCAAGTTTACCAGAAAATCCATCAACCCAAAACTCTAACTCATGAACCCGTTGTTCCACAAAACCCTTTTTTTTTTATTCTGAACTGAATCCTTTAGCACCACAAACAGGAAGCTGCATACAAGTTGAACACCCAAACCACCCTCGAAGTATCAACTAACACACCGGAGATCCATAGTTCCCGCTTATACTTTACCACGAACGAAGTCACCTATTTTATTCAAACTCGTTAACTGAACCTAACAGAACAACCCATCTGAAGTTTGCACACCAGGGCTAGAAAAGGCATTAAAGAACACCCTGTGTTGATGGAGAAACTTCTAAACTGTAGAATGAACAAAGTCAACCTCGCTGAACCATGCCAAGTCTGAATCAACTAAAAGTGAATGAACCAGGGAAACCTGCCCAAAATACCCAAACCAAAACCACGATCTTGCAAGAAATGTGGTAAGCCTACCACGAAGTCTATAACCCTGAGCCAAGCTCCCAACTCTAGAAAGCACTGCTGCTACTCCAAACACTCGAACACCATTTGGATGTGAAATCGCCTTACAAATCTCACCTTAGGAAGAAGTCCACCATGCCACGAATATCAAGCCCAAACACCCCGAAGGCAAAGGAAAAAAGGTGCCTGGGGTTCAAAGTTACCATCTAGCTATAGAAATTCTTGCATATACCTTCAACTCATTCCTTTGGCTCGAATCAACTGCTCTACCGGATCTACAAACAACCAACCACTTCGAAGCATATATCATAATGAACTTCTAGTCCATACTGGCCTAGTCTAACAAACACTGGAACCTCACATAAACAACAACTCCGGAGGAATCAATTAAACAAGCTTTCAAATCCTCGGCAAACGAATGGCGATTACCAGTCTCTACGTATCATAAGAACTCAAAATAGCCTCGCTAGTCTCAACCCGCACAAGCTGACCACATAAAGCATACACCACTGCTGAAGCTCAAACTTACGCCACTGAGTCTGTCCAACCATGGTAGAAGGACCTCGTACTAACTAGAACACTGCTGAAATCTGGAATATCCTGCCTCTTGCAGAGGTTAGCCAAGGACTAAGTGTCCAAGTCCAATAGCTGCATCCGCAACTAAAGTAAAGAATCTAAGTTGCCCGCACCAACTGCCTCCCGGCACTAGGATGCTGCAACCAAATAGAAACTGCCATGAACCATCCGATGTAACCTGCAAAGCTATGATTCTAAACCCCGACTTTCAAAACTGCCAACCAAACCCTTGGTCGAACCCGTATGCTGCCAATGAACCCTTAAGAACCCAAGCCAACTAGGCTTGAATATGCAAGTTGCCAACACCGCAGCTGCTACTGAAACAAAAACCAATCGACGGAAAACCCACGACAATGTGTAGACGGCTGAATCGAATCACCAACACACAATCCCAAAGCAAACCTTTATCGCCACCTCAGGCAACTACTAGGACACATAAACTCAAACAAAGAGTCATCTCCCTCGTTTTTCAACTAAACAAAAATTCTTCCTTAACACATACTAAACCTTACAAATCCTTTCTCGAATAAGAACCTGAAGCCATTACCTTACTTCTCATAGCTACATGTCAAACTCAGTAAAGCAGTAGAAGAATGGGCCGGATGCCCAACTCACCCAAAATTCTTACGAATACAACCCAACGAAGAGGTTACGATCAACACTTAGTCGGAAGTGCTAAAGTCAAAACCCAATCACGATGCCAACATCAAGAGCTCATTCAAAGAACTACGATTAGGATTCAATCCAACTTGAACTGGGGATCCAACAAAATATCCAATGGACCAGGAACTGGAGGAGACTATGGGAACAACCCACATACCTGCCAATCAAGAAAGAGGGTCGACTCTGGACAGTCGGGAGGCCAAACTGATCTATGCACACTAGAATAACTAACATCTCCCAACTAAGGCAAAATCTCAACTCTGACCCAACTACCGGTAATATACTGAACCATCACACGGATCTCTAGCCACGCTAGATAATGGTCTAGGAAACAACCATCTAGGACCGCTAGAAAGGAAGACTCAAAACAAGCCTAGCACCACAACAAACAGGAAATGAGCTCTACAAAGCCTACTCACAAGCTACAACTCCGAGTAAAACACCTCACAGGGCTAAATCACCCCCATCCACTACTAAAGAATAAACTACCAATAAAACAACACATTGATACTACAATTCAGGTAGGCATGTAAGCAATTACATAACAGAAGGGATAGAATCGCAACACAAGCGGGACTAACACAAGTTGAAGGTAGCAAAAGCCTGACCTGGAGCAACGATGTCAGGAACCTCTACCTCTGGCCCACCAAGAGGAGCATCAAACTGACGGAAGCTAACTCTAGACTGAGTGGTCAAAACTGAAGGCCCAACCTTCTCTTGCCGAGGACAAGCTCTATAAAGGTGACCAATCTCTCCACAATGATAACAATCAGGCTGTTCGGGATACACAATCGTGGGGCAATTCCTAGCAAAGTGCCAATGCTCACCACACCAAAAACAGCCTCTACCAGATGAAGTCCGATGGGAAAATCTTACCTCGTACTCCAATACCGACAGACAACCCTGTTGAAGAACTGGAAGCTCAACCCTAACTAAAGCAACACTCACAGAACCAGGTACTGAAACACTCACCGGAGGACTCAGAGTCCTAGCCACAGTGTCCTGAAGTGCTGAGGTCACTATAAATCCAATCGGAGGCTGGGCTGACCCCACACCCCCTATATGGTATGGTAAACCCTGCCTCTAAAGTCCTGGCACTGACGGAAGCACTGAAGTAACAAGCACAGAAGCCTCGGCACCAACCGCTATCGCACTCGTCTGAGGTATCTGAGAATGAATGAACAACCAAAGTTTTAGAAGTCAATAAAGCCAAGAACGCACGATAAGGAGTCAAGAAGATGAAACTTTTCCTAACAATGCCATGTAGCCTCTCACAGATAGGATACGGACATCATCGTACCGATCCGCGAGACTCTACTTAGACACTTGCTTCTGTACCATGACACCGGTGAACCTAGAGCTCTGATACCAAGCTATCACAACCCAATTTCTCAAGTCATGATGGCACCTATAATCCCCAGTAGGCGAACCAATTCCCGTAGCCCAGAATGGTTAGTAACGGGCTACTACCTAACAAAAATACACCAGCAAGCAGAAATAAGCGGAAGTCGAATGTAAAGGTAGACAAAGCGGAAGCAAAACTCAAATATATATATTAAAAAAGGAACTACACTAACCCCAAGACTTGGTATCGACAGTACAGAAGCTTCTAATAGAATATAATTGCTAGAAGTAACAAAATGATAAGTATAACTGTCTCCGAATATACAAAGAGTAACAGTACAAAATATGAGATGTGGTCAAGCCCCGACCGTCAGGCGCTCACCCTAGTCTCGAACATCCATAAAATCTGCACGAGTCTCCAATGCGATCAACGGTGAGAACTCAACTAATATCTGCACAGAAAGTGCAAAAGTGTAGTATGAGCACCAAAACAACGGGTACTCAGTAGGCATCATCGACCGACTGAGCGCATATAAGATATAAAGCAATAAGTAATAGATGGCAAGAAAGCAGTCACTGAAGCAATAAAGGAAGCACAAGGAGCTAGCACAAAGAGTAGACAACCAAAAGCTACAAGTAAAACATGCTAGCACAGAAAGTATAATTACACAGAATCACAGGTGAAGGAAAGAAGAACGCACTTGGAGTCCTTGCACAACAATATAAGTAAGTAGAAAGAGAGAGTTGAGAAAATGGCGGTATACCGGTAACCTCAAGTAAAAGGAAAAGACGAAAAGCAGTCTAACATACTCAAAATGGAATCAATAAGTATAAGGAAATCATAACACCAATTCAATCACATGATAGCATAACCAGGGAATCACCTCACAAGTACAACCTTAGGATGAAATAACTAGACCATAATAACCGAGAGATACCACTCAACTTCCCACAAGAATAGAACTAGAATCTCACACTCTGCTCAGAAGGCCACACAAAAATGCCTCAATAAGATAGGACTCCCTAGCCCTCTCAATAATCAGACATCCCATAACCGAAGCCTCAACAGGTTAACCATCACTAATCCTTCGCTAACCGAGTGCCAAGACAAGCTCTAAATAAAGACAGGAGTAAATATAGTCTACCTACAGTCCCAACGGCCGCCCATACAACTGAGGAACGCAATTAAGTGAAAACAAACCCTCCGACATCCCATACTACCGGAGCGTATAATCAACAAACAAAAAACAAGGGTGGAGCCTCAAACAATGAATGATATGATGCATGAAGATCTCAGGTGAAATGGTATCTCTGTATGTACATCCTCCGGTGCCGATCAGGCCTAGCAAGTAGGTTCCATGGAAGGACACTGCTTATATACCTCTACTCCGCCGTATACCCTCCCTCCGGTACATGCAGCCCGAAGCCCCAGGCCCAGACCGGCAAGGTCCATGGAGGTCCTCGACCAACATACTAGATGCCCTGCATCTCAAAAATCCCCAAGTAAAGCTACTCGAAGGGTGTCCGGGTCTAAATTGGTAAATCAAATGATTCTAGCACACGGCCCCGCCGAGCCTAGTATTATCACGAAAGCTGTAGTAAAACAAGTCTATCCCTCGGTCCCACCGAGCTTAGTATTATTATGAAAGTTGTAGTAAAACAAGTCTAGCCCTTGGCCCCGTCGAGCCTAGTATTTTTAGAAATAGTGATAAAATATCCTTTTTATTTTCTCTTACTCCAAGAAGATCCGTTAAAACAGTACCAAACCTCCTTGCAATCATTTTTATCAAAAATGGGCCCCACAGGCTATGCAGGTTTTAGAAATTATTTAATAGAAGGCCCGAAGCCCAAATCATAGTAAAATTATACAGAAACCTTATATATGCAAGATAAATGGTGTACACAATCACAACAGTGGCCCACGACCAACATTCAACCTATCAACCCTGCACAGGCTCCAATCATTCTACAACACACATAGCCAGCTCTATAATAGTAATAACGATGTCCGGGACTCACGGACATTCTCAATAACCCATTATCTATGTTCCAGAGTCAATACAAGGCCACACAGGACCACAAGGGTAATATACAATACTACACGAATACTACAAATAAAGTTTGAATTAAACGGACGAATAAGGCAGACAAGGTCTGGGGTACCAACCTATAACAACTCACCCAAGGATGTTAATTAATGCAGTTATAGCCTTTATACGCAGAGTCTAGGTAGGGAAAGCCATAACTTACCTGTCATCCGATGACTAGCTGCGGTAACGACATCATCCAGGCTCGAACTGCTCCGGAAAGCTCCGAATCACACCAAAAAATTACTTTCAACTGAAGCCCCAAAGGCGTCTCTATGAAGCCTGACCAACCAAGGTAATGGAACAATTGCTAGAATCGACAAGGCTGCAAAAATGAGCCATAGCCAATTGATAAGATGTTAATATCACACTCGCGACCAGCCAACTCCAAAGCATAAAATGAGGTCAATAATAATAATAAATGGAAGCTAAATCCAACAACAATATGTTGACCACATCTCAAAGGAGCGACGAGCTCCCGAGGCACTATTTCAAGGCGTACTTCACGTTGTTCAATCCAATCACTATCGTATGTGATCCCAATAAGAATTGCACAAACTTTTCAATCCCTCCAGCGCCTTACCATAATCAGTACACCACAACAATAACCAAACATAATAAGATAAAGAGGCTGCCCAAAGCCATAATATCCAAAACACCACTTCGTGTATTGGAAAGCTGTAAAAATGATACTAGAACATGTAATTACGAAGGAGGATCGTAGGGGAGATACTTCCTGGACAAAAATATTCAGTATCCGATGCTAAACAACCTGCCTCTTCGCAGGAACAACAACCGGATCCAAATTAAACAAGAAACTACTACAAGATATCGGCAACAATAACTTTTCATAACTAGAAGCTTAAAATCTTGATTCAACAAATAGATAAGTGTACGGGATCCATACCTTGCCAATATAACTCTGTAGCTACTGCCAAATACTCAGAAAACACCTGCTAGCTCGCTGACACAACACCCATGGAGATACACTTTGAAATCGACGGGAAAAACTATACCAAAAGGATGAGCTCTCTCCGTAGAGAAACTTCCGCTAAACTTCCGAATTGAAAGGATCAAAGTCCATGGAGTATTTAGGGGCTTTCCCTATGATTTTATATGAATTTTGGTTGATTTTTATCAGTTAAAATGAAGCTGAAACAACCTTTATAAAGCAAAACCGACTTAGGATAGGGGGGCTACCTTGACGTGCCTGATTGTGCAGTCTTACGAAAATGTGAATATCTCTCTATTCTGAAGTCGTATGGATGAACGGTTTAGTTTGTTGGAAATTAGACTCGTAGACCTTCGATTTGGTATATTGGAAGCCCACTAATTCTTTATAGATTGGGAGAAACACTCCAAGACATTTAACCTAAATTTAAAGAGAATCCCTTAAAGGAATTTACAATAACTTTTTTCGACTTTTGTTTCGCGACTTGCTTGACTTCAAAACTTATCATACGACCATTCTGCGATTATAATACCTCATAAAACATCTTTCTTAGTATATTAGACATTATTAGTCTTACTCCGAAGGCACGGGTTAATTTAAACCTTTTAAACCGGTGAGGTATTACACGAGGCATTTCTTTAACTCAAACTTTTGTGTAAGGGATTCCTTTGACCTAGAACCTTGGTTAATTCTTTGATAGTACTAAGAATGTTGACTGAAGTCAACGATTTCCAAAGTTGAAGCTCTAAAATGAGGAACGGCCATAAAGACCAAACAAACAGCCCGGGCATCGAACTACCGGTCCCGACAAGCCATAAGTGACTTGGGGCCGCTACAGGTAAATTCTAACGGTACAAGAAAGGCAAAAATGCGTACATGACCGGAAAGATCATTACACAACGTCCCTTTTGGCCGTCTCTTTTTAGCCTTTTTTTAGTAGTGTTTGATTATAAAAGTAATTTAGATTAACAAAAAATAATTAGGAAAAAGTGGATTAAACGTTTTAAAGAATATGAATATTGATATTGTCTGTATCCTTTCCTTTATGTTATTGTCCAAATTAATGAAATTACTGTTTTTCAACTGACAATTTAGCTTTTTGAATTTAATTTTTTTGGGTTATTATTATTCTATACAAATTAAAAATCATTGTTCAAAATAAATTAGGATACTACTTTACCCCTTTTTACAATTTTAACCTGACTTAGACTAAAATTTTAAGAGCTTAAAGATCGTTCAACATTTGAAAGATATTTTGGTCAATCAACATTTATATCCATGTTTTATAGTAATATAGATATGATGATACACAAACCCTTTTCTCTCTCTTCTACTTCTTTACTCTCTTTTCTTCAAACAATAAATCTTTTCATTCGATTTATCTTCTTTTTTAATCTCGAAGCTCTCTATTTGTAGTTATCAAGTATTTTATTTTTCGGAAAAGGGTCAAATATACCCCTATACTATTAGAAATGGTTTAAATATACTCCTCGTTATACTTTGGGTCCAAATATACCCTTTTCGTTATACTCTGGGTTCAAATATACCCTTGTACTATTATAAATAGTTTAAATATACCCCTCATTATACTTTCAGTCCAAATATACCCCTCTCGATATACTTTGGGTTCAAATATACCCCTTTCATTAAAAATTTTAAGTTGATTTATCCTTATTTTTGACACTCACCCATTTAAACCATCTTAATGCCTCCACTTTAAGTTCTTTTCTTTTCTTGTAGTCTTCTATTCTCTTTTCCTTCTCATAATTCAAACTCTTTAAAGTCTTTGCTCCACCTATTTTTGAATATTTTTTCGTTGACATTAATGATCCGTTTATCAGATATAGAATTATTTTCTCCTGCATTTATATATAATAATTTTTCTTAGCTAATTATTTCAAGTAAGAGTTTTAACATCTAATATTAGACCAAAAGATGATAACAAAAGGAAATTGATTTTTCTTATATATCAAAATTTTAAAAATTCCATGTAAAGAAGTTTATTCGATGTGAGGCTAAAGAAATATTTAAATGACATGGGTATAAGTTGTGAATATGTGTATTATTTTTATATGAATCGAGGGAGTGAATCAGAGATAGATTAATAGGTGAGTTTGTAAAGTGAATCACGCAAATATTTACATTTGGTGATGAGTTATTTTTATTTTGAAGCTCATCACGTGTCCGTTTATAAAAAAAAAGAGGATAAATCGCCTTTATAAAAACAAAGGGGGGGGGAGGAGGAATAAATTAGCATAAAAGTATAATGAGGGGTATATTTGAACCAAAAATATAATGAAAGGGGTATATTTGGATCCAAAATATAACGAGGGATATATTTAAACCATTTCTAATAGTACAAGGGTATATTTGGACCCAAAGTATAATGGAAAGGGTATATTTACACTCAAAGTATAACGGAAAGGGTATATTTACACTCAAAGTATAACGAAGGGTATATTTAAACTATTTCTAATAGTACAGGGGTATATTTGACCCTTTTCCGTTTATTTTTTGATTTCAAGCATTTTGAGTTCCATAAAGATTCAGACAAAAGTTCTTGATTTTTTTGGGTCAAGATGAAGATGAAGATCATTGTTTCTTCCTCATTCAACCCATTTTGAAGAAGCCGATTTTGTTGCTAATTGAAGCCCATTTTGTTGTTTGTAAATGCTATAAACCCATCATTTTTCTCTTTCTTTCTTTATCATTGTATGTTTTGACGGATTTTAATTGTGTTAATTGCGTGTCTTTATTGAAAAACTTAAAAATAAATTTTGAAGATTGAAGTTGAACTCGAACTCAAAAAATACTGGGGTTTGTCCTTTAGCTCGAGAGGAAGCTAATCCTAAAATTTGGGTCAATTTCGTAAAGATTTGAAGGGGGTTGAAAATTTAAAAGTTCAAGTGTTCTTGAGGATCTTCATGTGTTCTTGAGTTAGAAGAGGAAAAAAATACATTTGATCTAAAACTTCAATCGAAAAAGTGAAAAAAAGTGTTTGTGACCCCAAATAGATAAGAAGGGCTTAAATGAGTGTAAACAAATTTTTTAAAAAAAATTAAGTGAAAGGCTCGAAAAGAGATTGGTAGTTATGATATTGAGCTACAGGGAATTTAGTGTGAACTTAATAATTTAAATTAAAAATATATAGATGATTCATATAATTTAAATTAATTTAGTAGCCGTAAAGTGAATTGTGCAGGAGGAGAAGCATTAGATTAAAATAGAAAAATGTCATTATATTGGCACTAATTAATGAATAGTAATAATTAATCTTGTTGGTTCTTTTGGCAACCAAGAAAAAATGTCACCTGTTTGAACACTAATTAAATATTAAGAAAGAAATTGGGAAATACTATATTTTTCTACTATTCTTGATTAAGTAAAATTAATCAATATATAATTATTGTTCACAAAAAGAATCATTCTACCTCTTTCATAAAAGGGCCTTACACACCAAAATACTGGCTACTCCTACCGACAAGAGCAAAGGAAAAATCTCTCTTTCGCCTATGAACATTCATAAGAAGAAAGGAAACTCGTACAAAGAATTCGAAAGAGGATTTTCACCTTATTTTTGGCGTGTTAGTGTGAATCTATTCGGGTGGAGAGGACAATGAATTCAAAGAAAGGATCGAAGCAGATGATGCCAATTAATTCAGTGTGAATCGCTCCGTGTTAATTATCAACAGATGTAGTTTCTGCTCCACTACACAAATGTCAATAATTGATCACTTGACATATATAAACTAGACTATTATTTGAAGAATATCATAAATTGACTTGTGTCAATTATCAACAGATAGATTTCTGCTCAACTACATTATTTATCAATAATCGACTACTTGATATATATAAAGTAGACTACTGTTTGAAGTATATCATAAATCAACCTGTGTACATCATTTGCCAATAATCGACTACTTGATATATATAAACTAGACTACTATTTGAAGTATATCATAAATGACATGTGTCAAGTATCAACAGATATGATTTCTGCTCAACTACACGATTTATCAATAATCGATCACTTGGTATATATAAAGTAGACTACTATTTGGCCAAATAAGCAATTAATTAATTAAAATAAATTAAAGGACTTAACAATATTTAAACATGATAATAATATTTTATTATATCATATGAGAGTCTTCATCAATTGATGACATGATTCAATAAGTTTGATAACAAGTAATAATTGTACAAAATATTTCTTCAGAAGTGGGAGTTTTTTTTTACTAAATCAGTCCATATATTATAGATAAGACCCTCATAAATAATTCACCTTGCAAGAAGTCTACAATCAACCTATTAGAATATATAGACAAGCACTTGTATAAGGCTAAAAAGGAAATAATTAATTATATTAATAAGAGAATTAACACCATTCAAACATTCAAATACAACTTAGATGATGATATGAGAGTCTACATCAATTGAACACATGATCAAAGGGGTATAAGAAAAAGCAATGGTTGTACAAACCACTTCCTCATAGTAGTGTTTGAGATCAAGTAATGTTTGTCAAAGCACAAGTTTGTTTTGAGGAAGTGGTTTGTACAACTATTGCTCTTTCTTGTAGGGGTGTACATGAACCGAATTGGTTCGAATTTTTTAAATACCAAACCAAACCATTAGTGTCGGGTTTTAAATTTATAAACCAAATCAAACCAATAAAAATAGGATTTTCCAACCTCGGATTTTTTTGAGTTTTTTCGGTTTCTTTGGGTTTTACGTTTTTTTAAGGGTTTTTTCGGTAAAGTGTTCATACAAACATATAATTAACTTGTGCTTCAAATATTTCTTTAGTCCGAGAAAAATACAACTATCTAAGGTATTTCTTAAAAAAATAACACAAAATATATTTACTTTATTTGGAATTTATGAAGTGAGTGATGACAATAAAATATTCAACCAAAAAAATAATGAAATCGCATAGAATAAATATTGCATATTAATAAGTCATAATAAAAATAACCATAATTTAAAAGTATTAAGTCATGCTAAAATAAGTCTAATAAGTATTAACTACATGACTAAATATTAAATAAAAAATAAATTAGTTTATGTATTTATGTAAAATTAAAGAATAAATATCTAATATGATTGTCATTCCTAGAGTTGGATTGAATAATCTTTTGTTAACATTCGTATTGATTTGGGCTTTATTTGAGTTACTAATATCTATAGGTTGTAAAAAGACTTATTGGACCATTTAAAATTCTAAGTTTAAACTTGAAATAATATATTGAAAGATAAAAACTATGAAAAAGTTGAAGAAATATTTATAAATTACATCACAATAAATATTTTTATGTATAAAATATTTTAAAAAATAGTAAACATGTAATATCGAGTTGGTTCAGTTCGGTTTGACTTTTTTTAGTTAAAACCAAACCAAACCAATTATAGTCGGGTTTTTTTTTCAATACTAAACCAAGTCAAACCAAACCACTAGTCGAGTTTTTTTTTTGCGGGTTGATTCGATTTGCGGTTTGATTCGATTTGCGATTCGATTTTATACACTCCTACTTTCTTGTACCCCTTTGATCACTACTCCCAATTGATGTAGACTCTCATATGACCATCTAAGTTGTATTTGAATATTTGAATGGTGTTAATTCACATAATTTAATTTAATTTATTTAATTATTAACTTTTTAAACATATTAGTGCTTTGCTATATATTCATCTGATATATTGTAGATTAAAAGCACGATCAAGTATATATAAAGGCCTTTATCGATAATAGACCGTACAGTTTAGTATATACGTATATAGACAAGCACTAGTATATGACTAAAAAAGATAATAATTAATTAAATTAAAGTAAGCTAAGACAATTAACACCATCCAAACATTATAAAATAACTTACTTACATCATCTGAGAGTCCACATTAATTGAATACGTAATCAAAGGGGTATAAGGAAGATCCATGATTGTACAAACTACTTTCTCAAAGTAGTGTTTGAGATCAAGTAATCTTTGTCAAAACACAAGTTTGTCCTGAGAAAGTGATTCGTACAGTCATTGCTCTTCTTTAAGCCCCTTTGATCACCACTCTCAATTGTTGTGGACTCTCATATGATCATCAAAGTTGTATTGAAACGTTTAAATGGTGTTGAGTCATATAATATGCTTTGAGGACCATTACGTGTTCTCAAACTCATATAGTGTTAAGTTTCTTATTATAATTTAATTAATAAATTAATTTTTAGTCAAATAGTAGTTTAACCTATATATACCAAGTGGTCGATTATTGACGAATGATTTAATTGAGTAAAAAACACATTTGTTGATAATTGACACAAGCTAATTTATAATATACTTGTGCGTAGTTGATGATCGTTGGTGAAGTGATTGAGCTTTTACAATAATGCAAAAATTAATTAGAATAATAATGGCTGAGTGCTAGGAATAACAATTTCTGAACTAGAGAAGTTTTTCATTCTTAGAGAACGATTTTCCGATAGACAACCTGAATTATTGGGCGAAAAAGGATTTGTATGAAAATCACGATTATCAGAACAAAAAAAGGATCTGAATGAGAAATATTTAAAGAAATTTGAACAGGAAAAATAAATAAATAAAACAAAAAAAAGGATCTGAAAGGGAAAAAAAATTAAATTAAAAAAAACAAAAAGGGAGATTTGAAAAAAGGGATCAAAACAGGAATAAATAATAAATAATAATAAATAAAACAAAAAAGGGATATGGAAAAAAAAGGGATCTAAAAGGGGAAAAAATAAATGTAATTGTTGTAGAGAGAGAAAATCGATGGGGGCAGGGGAGGGGGCGGGCGGGGGGGGGGGGGGGGG